>CM012437.1:36548778-36976278 GCA_003999625.1 Oryzias javanicus | reverse complement strand
AGACCCGGTCCAGATCTGGTCCAGACCCGTTTCAGACTCAGTTCAGACCCGGTTTAGACTCCTGACCCGTCTCACTCCTGCAGCAGCTCCTCTTCCCGTCAGTCTTGATTCTGAGAAGCTAAAAGGATCGAAGAGTAGCTCCGCCTCTAATGGCCTTTCTGTGGTAATGGACTCCTTAATGGACGCCATCAGCGCATTAACGCAGTCATAACTTTCCCATGATGCATCAGTGCTGTCAGGGCGTTTCTAGCTGCTGAGTGGAGCTCTGTGTGTTTCTGTCTGAGCGAGCGTTTGGGGGGGGTCATGCTGCTCTGCTCCGGAGCGCACGGCGGTTCTGGAGCGCACGGCGGTTCTGGAGCGCACGGCGGCTCGGGAGCGCACGTTCACGTGCGCGGTCACCATGCCAAATGTTGCGCCCGCTCTAAGAGGTCGCCGCTCTCTTGCAGTGGACAGGAACCAGCCCCGGGAGGGGTCCCGACCCGCCAGAGCCCAGATCTGCTCGACTGCAGCAGGAAACCATCAGAACCACCAGAACCAGCCTCTGGAGCCGGTACGTCTTCAGAGTTTTATTGATCTGTGGTTTATACGTCTGGTCTCATCCACTCGGATCTGACGGTGCCGGCCGGTCTCACCAGAACCGTTCTGAAGGACTGGACCCAAACGTCCCTGAACGTCTCTCTCTTCTTCATCTCAGGTGTCGGACGTCACAAACGCCAACCCTCCAGTGTCTGACCCCCCCAGCACCACTGGACCGGCAGGTTCTGGCTTCAGAACACGGACCGGGCCCCGGCAGAGCCCCAAAACCGGATCCCGCCATCAGAATGCCTCCAGACCGGGCGGCGCCGCGGAGAAGCAGAACCAGAACAAAGAGGAGAGGAAGAACCCGGCGGCGGTCCAGCTGAGGAAGCTGCTGCTGCAGGGGAACCGGCGGGTCGAGGCTCTGGCCACCGTCATCCAGCACCTGTTCTCCGCGGTAACCCTCACCTCCTTCTCACTTCCTGTCTTGATGACACCACTTCCTGTTCCTCATTTCTTCATGTTTATTGGAGGTTTCAGCTTCAGTTCCAGATCAGAACAAACAGTAAACAGGTGTTGGTGCAGCGTCCGGCCTGTAGGGGGCAGCAGGGAGTCAGACTGATCTAGATCTGATCCTGATCCTGATCCCCTCCCTGCTCTCCAGAGCGTTCCCCGATCTGTAGAACAGTTTCTAAAGCCAGAAATTACCCAGAAGTCTTTGTGAAGAGGAGACAGTTGTAGGTGTAGAATGTCTACAGCACCTGTGATGGTCACGGGAAGGGTCTGAGGCGCCACCGCCACCGCCGGCGCCGGCGGGCCTCCTTCACCTGGGTGTTAACATGGCGGATCCACGTGAGATCCTGCCGGCTCCGGGACCTCCTCAGAACTCAAACAGATGCTGCAGAACGTGATTGATGAGGGCGGAGTCTGAGATGGTTAGAAGATCCAATCAGAGCTGAGAGTCCTGCACTGCAGAGGACGGTTAGGGTGGGAAACAACAAACAAACAAACAAACAAACAAACTGTTGACCGCTTCAGATGTTTTCAGGTTTTATTTCTCTTTTTCTAAAGTCTTCTCCATGAAAATCCAGTTCAAATCTAACCTTATTTAAAACTTTATTTATAACTTTATTTATAACTTTTTTATAACCTATTGTAAAGCTCTATGAATAACTTTATTTATAACTTTAAAGCTTTATTTAAACTTTATTACTTTATTTATACGATTATTTATAACTTTATTCACAACATTATTTGTAACTTTTTCTAAAACCTTATTTATAACTTTATTTAAAAATTTCTTTTACAACTTTATTTATAAGATTATTTGTAAATTATTAAAACTTTATAACTTTTTTTTATCTTTATGTACAATTTTATATTTTCATTTATATCATTATTTATAACTTTATGTATACATTTATCTATAACCTTTTTTATAACTTTATTTAAAAACCACACTTGTACAATTATTTAAAACTTTATTTTTGTAACTTTTTATCTAACATTATTTATAACACTGTTGTAAAACTTTAACATGATGTATAGCTCTAAGTATAACTTTATAACTTTATCTAAAACCTTATTTATGACTTTCTTTAAAGCTTTATTTATACATGTATAACTTTATTTATTTATAACATTATTTAAAACTTTATTTATTTATTTATTTAAACTTTATTTAAAAGTTTGTAACTTTATTTATAACATTATTTAAAACTTTATTTAAAACTTTTTATAACTTTATTTAAAAGTTTGTAACTTTATTTATAAGATTATTTTATAACATTATTTAAAACTTTATTTAAAACTTTTTTTATAACTTTATTTAAAAGTTTGTAACTTTATTTATAACATTATTAAAACTTTATTTAAAACTTTTTTATAACTTTATTTAAACGTTTGTAACTTTATTTATAAGATTATTTATAACATTATTTAAAACTTTATTTAAAACTTTTTTTATAACTTTATTTAAAAGTTTGTAACTTTATTTATAAGATTATTTATAACATTATTTAAAACTTTATTTAAAACATTTTTTATAACTTTATTTAAAAGTTTGTAACTTTATAAGATTATTTATAACATTATTTAAAACTTTATTTAAAACTTTTTTATAACTTTATTTAAAAGTTTGTAACTTTATTTATTAGATTATTTATAACATTATTTAAAACTATATTTAAAACTTTTATAAATTTATTTTAAAGTTTGTAACTTTATTTAAAAGATTATTTATAACATTATTTAAAACTTTATTTAAAACTTTTTTTATAACTTTATTTAAAAGTTTGTAACTTTATTTATAACATTATTTAAAACTTTATTTAAAACTTTTTTTATAACTTTATTTAAACGTTTGTAACTTTATTTATAAGATTATTTATAACATTATTTAAAACTTTATTTAAAACTTTTTTTATAACTTTATTTAAAAGTTTGTAACTTTATTTATAAGATTATTTATAACATTATTTAAAACTTTATTTAAAACTTTTTTTATAACTTTTTTATAACTTTATTTAAAAGTTTGTAACTTTATTTATAAAGCATTTTCCAGACTAAAAGGCTTCACAGGATAAAAATATCTTTCCAACTTCCACCATATAAAATAATCATAAATGTGATTTGACTTTAAAAGAAAAACATATTTGAATATGAAACATTTCTACCAGTTACTCATCCGGAGGATTCATAGAGATTAATTTTATCTTTTCTGGTCAGACTCTGATCTTTCTTGATTGTTTTTGCTGTTTCGTTTCCTGAAGCTCTAAAGGTCTCGGTTCCACCTGCTGTTGGCTCCTCCCACATCTTAGGTTGTCTTCGGCCTGCATGGATGTTTGTGGGAGGGGCTTCAGGGGATAAACGAGGTGAAACCATCAGCCGTCCGACAGGTGGGCGGGAAGCCCCCGCGGCCTCTAATCATAGGATCAGTGCTGAGGCGTGCTGACGGCTGACTCGTTAAGGCTGGCCCCGCCCCCGCCGCCATGAGCAGAAGCTGAGGCTTGACGGCTGGTTTCTGGAGCTTCTGATGGACCGTGAGTGAAGTGGCGAGCTGCGGCCCCTCCCCCACTCGTCACGCATCAGGGATAAAGCTGATACAGTCTGATCCTCTTGGATCTGGTTTCATAAAGTCTGATCCTCTTGGATCTGGTTTCATAAAGTCTGATCCTCTGGATCTGGTTTCATAAAGTCTGATCCTCTTGGATCTGTTTCATAAAGTCTGATCCTCTTGGATCTGGTTTCACAAAGTCTGATCCTCTTGGATCTGGTTTCACAAAGTCTGATCCTCTTGGATCTGGTTTCATAAAGTCTGATCCTCTTGGATCTGGTTTCATAACGTCTGATCCTCTTGGATCTGGTTTCATAAAGTCTGATCCTCTTGGATCTGGTTTCATAAAGTCTGATCCTCTTGGATCTGGTTTCATAAAGTCTGATCCTCTTGGATCTGGTTTCATAAAGTCTGATCCTCTTGGATCTGGTTTCATTCTGTTTAGGATGTCTACAGACTGGAACAAGGATTGGATCCTGATCCTGCGTTTGATCTGAATTCAGACCATCTACCACAGATTTAGAAAATATGTCAACAAAACCATGTGACCACAGATCTCCTCAGTCATTGGCCAGCAGTTAGGGGGGCGGGGCAAAACAGATGGAGAAAGATGGAGAGTAGGGCTGCCACAAACGATTATTTTAATAGTCGACTAATCACCGATTATTTTTTCCGATTAGTCGACTAATCGGGTCATGCACAAACTGGATGTAAAACACACATCTTAATCATTATTAGCTTTAAACAAACTAAAAACTAAAATATATCCACACAAGCATTATCTGTGAAAATGCTTGTGTGAATGCTGTAAGCTGAATTTTGAAGCTGAAGCGAGTGACGACAGCGAAGATGCTGAAATTGATAGCTAAAAACACTAAAGCTGATAGCCACTAAAATATTAGCTAAATGCCAAATTAACCTAAAAAAGAATTAAAAGCCTCAGCTAGCCAAAACTGCTAGCATGTAGCTGACATGTTAACTTAACTCCAAATAGCCTTAAAAAACTGAAAGAAATCTGAAAATTTTCCAAAATAGCTAGCATGTAGCTTAAATATTTGCTAAAATTCCAAAAACACCCTAAAAACTTTTTTTCAAAAAGTTTAAGTTAGCCAAAACAGCTAGCATCTAGCTGAAATATTAGCTAAACAACAAGTTAGCCTAAAAAACGGAAAACAGCTTCAATTAACCAGAATAGCTAGCTTGTAGCTGCAATATTAGCTAAACTCCAAATTAGCCTAAAAAATAATTTAAAAGCCTCAGCTAGCCAAAACTGCTAGCATGTAGCTGACATATGAACTTAACTAAAAACTGAAAAAAAAATCAAAATTTTCCAAAATAGCTAGCATGTAGCTTAAATATTAGCTAAACTCCAAAATAGCTTAAACGAACCTTGATAAATGCCAAAATAGTCAAAAAGCTAGCATATTTTATTATAACTTTCAACTTTACACACTCTAACTCCATATATTATAAAGTAACGACTAATCGACTATTAAATTAGTTGTCGACTATTTTAATAGTCGATTAGTCGTCGATTAGTCGACTAATCGTGGCAGCCCTAATGGAGAGTTTGTCTGGATTTTCAGTCATTGAATGTCGTCTCGATCTGAATGGATCAGCAGCAGATCATCACTGGCTCCTTCACCTGCAGGTGAACGCCGGAGCTTCACCTGGTTGAACCTTCATGTCGTTAACTCTTAACGGATCAATAAATCCAGGATTTCCTGTAATCAATTATTATCTGAACTAGTTTCTGTGGAACCGCTGGGAAGGTTGGTGTCAGGAGACGATGACGCTGACGAAGCGTCACTCACCTGGCAGGTATTAGTCAGTGACCGAGCAGGAAGTGCGATTCTCCAGGATGGCGTTCCTCCAAGTCTTTGTTTGCTCAGCGGGGCGGAGCTTCTCCAGGTGACGTCTGCAGGATGCTGGGGGGCGGAGTCCCGGACGCTCGGGTGTTTGCTCTGATCAGCTGTTTGGCCTCCTCAGACCCGCCCCCTCTGCGGCGGCGGCGCTCTGATCTTCAGGTGTCCGAGGGAAAGTGGATCCTTATCTTCTTATCGGCGTCAGACACAGACAGATGAAGGTCACATGACCTGCTCTTTGATCTCTTGATGTTTCAGAAACTTTTATCTTTATTTTTATCTCATTTAAAGAGAATTTTTAGTTTCTGTCGTCTCTTCATTCTAGAGTGAGACTTTATTGTTGCCTTTTTGACCCTCTGGTGACTCCGTAGCTGATAGAGAAGCTGTAATTAAATGTGTCTGTCCTGTCCTCTGAAGAAGGGGCGGAGCTCTGAAGAAGGGGCGGAGCTCTGAAGTGGAGATTAAACAAAACCTGTTGAAGTTGTGTGACTGACGAGCAGCAGACCCGTGCGAGGAGGCGCGGGGAGGCGCGGGGAGGCGCAGGAATGACTGGCATTCCGGAGGGAGGGGGCCGGCCCGGGGGGGCGGGCCTGAACAGGTAGAGTGAGCGTCAGACAGACGGTTTCTGGAGCAGCTGCCGGTCCGGAGTCATGGCTCCACGAGAGAGCAAGGCCCCGCCCGAGTCCTGCACGCCGCCCCCCCATCGCCGCAGGAGGAGGCGCAGAAAGGTCTGTTGACCCCCGGGGAGTCCCGGGAGGGAGGGGGGGGTTGTTTGCTGTCACGGCTCCGCGGCGTGCTGCGGGACGACAGGTGGGGGGGGGGGGGGTATGCATGCAGCTGCAGATGTGCAGCTGCTGGATCAGAATGTTCTGATGGGGGGCGTTCCAGCTGCTGCGGACGCCGCACACGTGGGGGGGGTTAACCGTGACAAACCGCATTCCCGACCAGAACCGAACCGACGGAAACGGCGGCGAGAAAATCGTCTGAATGTTTTTGAGCTGAAAAGATGAACGAGTTCAACCGATCCAAACTGGTCCGGGTTCTGAACCGGATCCAGAACCGGATCCAGAACGCGTTTGAAAACCTGAAAACAGAATCTTCATGAACGTTCCAAGAATGAAAACGAGGAAGAATTCTCTGCTGGGAATCGAACCAGGAACCAAGAGGACGTCTGAAGAGGAAAAACACTTCCAACAGGCAAACAAACCGGGCCAGAACTCCAGAGAATGTCTGTAGGCTAACATCTGGAACGTCTGAGCTCCAACCTGTCTGTCAGGAAGACGCCGCCGGCGGATCTGAACCTGCCGCCGCACAACGCCGCCGCAACGCTCAAAACAGACACGCCGGATCATCAGAGGGTCACAGAACCGTTCCAGTCCAGAACCGTTCCAGTCCAGAACGTTCTAGTCCAGAACCGTTCCAGTCCAGAACCGTTCCAGTCCAGACCCGTTCCAGTCCAAAACTGTATCAGTCCAGACCCGTTCCAGTCCGGAACCGTTCCAGTCCAGACCCGTTCCAGTCCGGAACCGTTCCAGTCCAGACCCGTTCCAGTCCAAAACTGTATCAGTCCAGACCCGTTCCAGTCTAGAACCGTTCCAGTCCAGAACTGTTCCAGTCCAGACCCGTTCCAGTCCAAAACTGTATCAGTCCAGAACCGTTCCAGTCCGGAACCGTTTCAGTCCAAAACTGTTACAGTCCAGGCCGGTTCCAGTCCAGAACCGTTCCAGTCTAGAACCGTTCCAGTCCAGAACCATTCCAGTCCAGAACCGTTCCAGTCCAGAACCGTTCCAGTCCAAAACTGTATCAGTCCAGACCCGTTCCAGTCCAGAACCGTTCCAGTCCAGATTGTAGCCTTTGTTCCAGCTCTGTTGTGATGGACCGGTCTGAGTTGAAGATCATTAAGCAGAAGAACAGAAACAATGAATGATCCAACAGTTTCTGTGTGTAGATTTACAGTATCATGAATCATGTGTTTCCTTAAAATGACCAAAATATTTTGAGAAGTTTCAAATGTTATTCTGCTGCTCTCTGTCTGTTTAAATCAGACCAGAGTGAAGCTTCCTGTGGTCTGTCTCATTATTGAATGACATGTCCAATATGGCGGCTCTCTCTGCGCATCTTGTACAATGGTAACAGGCTAGCGTAGCATCTCTATCCTATGACAGAAAATTGAGCATGCTAATGTTAGTATGCTAATGTTAGTATGCTAGCTTTATGGTGCTAATGTTAGTACACTAATGTTAGTGTGCTAACGTTAGTATGCTAACTTTGGCATGCTAACTTTATTATGCTAATGTTAGTATGCTAACTTTTGAATGCTAATGTAAGAATTCTTACGTTAGTGTGCTAATATTAGTCTGCTATCTTTAATTTGCTAACATCGGTACTCTATTTTAAGTATTTTTATTTCATTGTGCTAACATTAGCTCGCTAACTTTAATATAGTAATATTAGCATGCTAGCGTTAGTTTGCTAACTTTTGTATGCTAATGTAATTATTCTCACTTTAGTTTGCTAACTTTTGTATGCTAACTTTGGTGTTCTAACTTTAATATGCTATCATTAGCATGCTATCATTAGCATGCTGACGTTTGCTTTGAGCAGAAAGTCCAGCCGTGGTTTTGGTCGTTGTGAACGTGTTGAGACCAAAGCTCGCTCTAGAGGGCGCTGTTCCCTCATGGTGACTGATTTATTTTAGGGGGTCAAAAGGTCTAAAAACAAACAAACGGTCAGACGCTGCCACCTAGAGTTCAGAGTTGTCATTGCAGCCACGAGGTTTCAGAGGTTCAACTTCAACAGTTTTTAGATTCTTTGTTTTTATAAAAGTTTGAACCTTTTTGTCTTCCTCAGGCTGAGGTGAATCAGGGGGCGGAGCTTGGACAGAATGAGGGTGGAAAATATTCAGGAATGTTTCAGAATTGAGAATCTGCTGACGGTTGACTGCAGCTGAACCTGCACAGAGCAGAACCGAGCGTTTAGGGTTCAGAACCACGGCCCGCTTACAGCTGAAGAACGAGATCCAGGATCCGAGATCCAGGATCCAGGATCCAGGATCCAGGATCCAGGATCCGAGATCCGGGATCCAGGATCCAGGATCCAGGATCCGAGATCCTGGATCCGAGATCCAGGATCCAGTTCAGACGTTTTCAGACACGTTTCAGGTCAGAGTTCCTCTCAGACTCTGCGCCGTGTGGGCTGGGACGTCCTTCACGACCCGTTCAGGTGTCAGTTCTGGCTTTGAGGTCGGTGTGGAACATCATAACATTTGGTGTTTTGGACCTTCATGAAACCTCCTGCAGGTTTACGGTAAACAGGTCAGTGTGGTCGCTCTACACGTCATTCAGACCAGAAACGAGTTTTTCAGCTGAAATAGAACATCTTGACCACTAGAGGGAGACATACGGAAACGGATGCAGACAAACTTCAGAGGTTGGACTTGTGTTGAGACTTCAGCAGGGGAGGAGCTCTAACCCGAAGCTCCGCCTCCCTTTGCAGGTGTTGATTTGGTTATTCTGAGGCCCCTCCCTCTTTGATTTCTGACTGATGAACTTCTGCTGATGTTCAGTTCATCATCGCCGTGTTTCTGCCGCCACGTCCACTAGAGGGCGATCTTCTACCACAACCTCTGATCATCTCCAGATGGTTTTTACTGTTACCATCAAAAAAATACAAAACATGTTTTTAAACTGAAAACAAACCAACTTTAAATATATTTTCAAAATAAATAGATTCAAATCCAAACTCTATAAACAAACTGGGAGCAGATCTAGTAAAACTATTTCTGTTTTAAAACAAAAACTGATATGAAAAGATGGAATCAAGCAGGAAGTTGTTTGCTTGCTCTTTAGGCTCCTCCCACTAGATTCATCTCTGATGATCCTAAACTGTTAGAAGTGAATGTTTCTGTCTGTGTGGTCATGTGACATTCTGGTGACCCCGCCCACCTCCAGTAGCTGGGATAGGCTCCAGCATCATCGTAGCTCCAAACAGGAAAAAGAAGAATTAGAGAAACGATCCTCTCATAGGAATAATCATGAAAAACTTGATATTTGTGACAGAATGATCATCAAACCAGATTTCTCAACATTTAAAAATTCAAACTTAACATTTTAAAATTTAAATAATTAAAGAAAAAAAGATTTATTGCTAAAAATGTCCATCATGTCCTTGTAGCCAATAGGCTAGAAGCTCCGCCCCCTCGTAAAATTAGGACTGGAGTTGAAACTGAAAATAAAGAAAGAAAAAGAAAAATGATCGAACAGCAGCTGCTGCTGGAAACAGTTCTAGTTTTTATTCAGACCGGATTTTTTAATCTGATCCGGATTTGTCCTCCTCCGGGTTTCCTCGGACTTCCCGAGCGGATGACGGCGTGATCGGCTGCAGCGCAGACGCGTCCCGCGGCGCAGTAAACTCAGGCTCCTCCTCTTTTTTCTCCCCGCAGCGCGAGGAGGCGCTGAAGCAGAAGACGGAGCTGTCTGCGGAGCTGAGCCGGCTCCGAGGAGAACTCGGTAAGAACCTTATGTTCATCACGTCTCCTTCGAGACAGACCTGCGACGCCTGCAGACGCCCTGCACGCCTGCAGAGCCTGCAGACGCCTTGACGTTTAACGCCTGCAGACGCTGCACAGATCCGTTTGGTTCTGGTCGCATTCTGCAGCTGCAGAGCCTGGAATGATTCTTCTGAAGTCTGGAAGTTTCTCAGAAGTTTTGGGGGAGGAGCTTCCCTTCCCTCCAACCATCTAACCTGCAGCCTGTTTCTGCCCCCCCCCATCCGTCTGCCGAACCCCCTCAGCTGCGTCTGCGCAGTGCTGCCAGCGCCTGCAGAGAGAGAAGGAGGAGGCGCGCCTCGGCTTCGAGGAGTCCCTGAGGAGCAGAAGGAGCAGCACCGGGAGGAGCTGCGGCAGCTGGAGGACAGGCGAGGCTCCGCCCCCCTCCACAGGCGAGCCTGCGGTTCTGCCGGGTTCTGACCGCGGGTCCGTCTGCGTTTCAGGCTGAAGACCCTCTACCAGGAGGAGTGGGACAGAGCTCTGCAGGAGTACCAGGAGGAGGCGGACCGCTTCCGCGCCGGCACGGAGCAGCAGGTCCGCGCACGGACACGTGCACACGCCTGAGAGATCATGTGACAGACGTCCACTCACATCCGATTCTCTTCACCGTGTTTGACAGAAATAAAGTTTAAACCCGTCCAGAACATAAAGAGTGAGACGCTTTGGGTTTCTGAAGGTTTGGGTTCAGAGTTCTGGATCAGAACCGTGAAAAACCTGCAAAGAAATCCTCAGACTTTTTGTATTTAGTTTGAGTTTTAAAGAAACTTTGATTTGGTTTTAATTTTATACATTTTTATTTGATCAATTCACAACAAAAGTTTGAATTTTTACAGTAAAAAAAAAGTCTCAGAATCAAGTTTTATTTTTATTTTAATAAAATGAAATCAGAAGATTTACTAAAAATAGAAATATTAAGCAACAGAACAGCTTTAGCAGTAAATCATTAGAGAACATTTTTGAGTAATTAAATAAAAAACCTTTAAAAAAAACGTTTTTATTCAATGGATTTTAGCCAAAACTTCCATTTAAGTGAAATTATTCAATGTTTAATTATTTAAAAACAGAGTTAATGTCAAACAAATGAAAGATCAACTAGAACTGAAAACAAATGTTTGTTTCTTTATTGTTGACGTTCTGATCCGCAGGTGGAGGAGCTGAGGAGTCGACATGAGGCGGAGCTCAGGAGCCAGGAGGAGCGTCACAGCCGGGGGGCGGAGTCTGAGCGCCAGCGGCACGCGGCGTCGGTGGAAGGTGAGCCTCCGACCTGCAGCTTCTGCTCCCGGAGAGTTTCAGCTGAAGTGAGTCTGTGCTTCAGAACTGAGGAGCGTCCACCAGGAGGAGCTGCAGGAGCTGCGGAGCGCGCTGAAGGAGACGCGGACCTCCCTGGAGGTGAGACGCCGCCCGCCGCCGCTGCAGAATCTGAGCATCAGGAACAGACTGCCATCTAGTGGAGGAACCGCAGATCGCAGATGCTCTGTTCAATAAAGTTTCTTTATTGAAACTGTAGAAACATCTGAACGGTTTGTGAAGATGTTGCTGTTTCAGAAAAACGGTTTTATTTGAAATGCTACAACAACTTCCTGGATGAATTTCTCTGTTTGCGCTCTCGGTTCTGATTGGACCTCAGAGTTTTTTTTTGTTTTTTTTTTTACTTTATTGCAAACATCAATTTCAATACAAAAAAGAAATAAAATAGCCATTGCACGTGTATACAAACATTATAAACTATTAAATAAAAATAAATAAATCAAAATAACACAAAACAAAGTAAAATTAAAATGCCAGGGGTAAATTAAATAAGAAAAGTCTTACAGTGAGTGAATAAAATTAAAGTCAGATCATTTGCAGAGTTTACTTTTTTTTTAAATATTCTGTATTGCAAACAAATTTCAATACATTTCACAGCCTTTTGGTTTTTTGAAAAAAATATTGATTCAACATATAGCTTGGCCTCCACCAGAAACAAGGGAAATTTAGGAATTTTGTTAGAGAATTTGCATTTATGGATATAAAATTTAGAAAGAAAAATTGGACCTCAGAGTTCACGAAGCCTTCAGGCAGGATGTGATGTCACAGAGCCTGATGATGATGTCACCGTCTCCTCCCTCCAGGACAGGATCTCGGCGCTGGCGGCGGAGACGGAGGACCTGAACCAAAAGCTGCGAGTGGAGGAGGAGAGGAGGCGGCAGATCCTGAGCGATAAAAACCTGGTAACCGGAACCTTCATCAGAGTCTTCATCAGGGCTGTGGATCGTTGTTTAGGTGGCGATCCGAGACGATCCACGAATCAAGCTCAACGATTCCCGAGTTGAACCACGATTCTTACTTTTTAATATCATGTTTATTGCTATGAGAATATTTACTAGATGGAGGAAAATTGAAATTATTTGTATTAAATCACCAACATTTATACATTTATTTAGAACAGTAGATCAGAATCAACAAAACTGATTTAAAAAAACCCAAAAAGATTCAGATAGAAAGACATTTTGTTTGTCATTTTAAACTTTTTTTTTGTCAGCCTTCTGGTTAAGTTCAGCAGTAACAGAAACAACATAAAGAGGATAAACATTACTGCCGTTTTGGATCATTTAACAACAAAACTTAAAAATGTTTCGAACATTTTTTTTATTCTCAAAGTTCTTCAATATGTTTCGGTGCAGAGCCCGTGTGAAAAAAGTATTTTTTCCTGCAGCAGAATCATCTGATTCACGTTGATTCCATCCTCCTTTCAGCTGCGTCTCTTCAGAATAAGATGGAGTTTTGTTAATTGCTTCAACTGTTGAAGAGTTATCATAACAAAAGAATGTGAAAATCTACATCTAAAGCTCAGATGTTAAAGCTAATTCATTTTTTCAGAAGTTATGTCACTGAACAGAACTTCAGTCTCAGTTTTTGAACGGAAAAATATGTCTCGCTAGTTTTATTTTGAAAACCGGAAGTTTCTCCGCAACTAAAAAGTGTTACTTTCAGTTACTAACGCGGCTCTTTTGGCTTTGTTTTAGTTTGTAAACTTAAAATAATACATTAATCTGAATTCCAGAAGAAAAATACATCATTACCAGATAATATTCTGATCATATTTTACTACAATTTACTATATTTATAAAGATCGCAAATCTTGGACGCCGCGAATATTCATACTCGGATTTTCAGGAGCAGATCGCGAATACCCGAGCACCCGGATACTCGTTACAGCCCTAGTCTTCATCACCTGCTGATGCGCGGAGGAAGACGTTCCTCCTCTTCATCCTCGACTGTGATGTTCACGTCGATGACTCCAAACTGATTTTATTACATTTAATTCACTGAAAGCCACAAATGAATCTATTTATTAGCTAGCGTTAGCGTTTAGCACTCACTTCAAGTCATAGACGTCGTCATGGTAACAGATGACGGCCTCGTCGACACGTCCGGATCAATAATATCTGTCTGTCCTTCAGTCTCCGCCTCCTGACACCGAACCACCGCGGTTAGCTTAGCGTTAGCTATATGTCGCTAACAACAGGAAATGACACGCTCTTTGAACAAACGCCATTCTTCAGCTGTTGACTCCATAAACGGTTGAAAATGACAGTAATTTAAGACTGGAGCGAGAGCTCCAGGTTAAAGGAACCGGAACAGTTCTGGGAGTTCTGGAACCGGGTCGTGGTTTAGAAGATGTTTAAAGCAGCTTGAAGCTAAATGAAGGTGGGTTAGCGGAGCGCCGCTCACTGCCCCCTGCTGGTCACTCATGTGGGCGTGTCTCAGGGGTTAGCGGAGCGCCGCTCGCTGCCCCCTGCTGGTCACTCATGTGGGCGTGTCTCAGGGGTTAGCGGAGCGCCGCTCGCTGCCCCTGCTGGTCACTCATGTGGGCGTGTCTCAGGGGTTAGCGGAGCGCCGCTCACTGCCCCCTGCTGGTCACTCATGTGGGCGTGTCTCAGGGGTTAGCGGAGCGCCGCTCGCTGCCCCCTGCTGGTCACTCATGTGGGCGTGTCTCAGGGGTTAGCGGAGCGCCGCTCGCTGCCCCCTGCTGGTCACTCATGTGGGCGTGTCTCAGGGGTTAGCGGAGCGCCGCTCACTGCCCCCTGCTGGTCACTCATGTGGGCGTGTCTCAGGGGTTAGCGGAGCGCCGCTCGCTGCCCCCTGCTGGTCACTCATGTGGGCGTGTCTCAGGGGTTAGCGGAGCGCCGCTCGCTGCCCCTGCTGGTCACTCATGTGGGCGTGTCTCAGGGGTTAGCGGAGCGCCGCTCGCTGCCCCTGCTGGTCAGTCATGTGGGCGTGTCTCAGGGGTTAGCAGAGCGCCGCTCGCTGCCCCTGCTGGTCAGTCATGTGGGCGTGTCTCAGGGGTTAGCAGAGCGCCGCTCGCTGCCCCCTGCTGGTCAGTCATGTGGGCGTGTCTCAGGGGTTAGCAGAGCGCCGCTCGCTGCCCCCTGCTGGTCACTCATGTGGGCGTGTCTCAGGGGTTAGCAGAGCGCCGCTCGCTGCCCCCTGCTGGTCAGTCATGTGGGCGTGTCTCAGGGTTAGCGGAGCGCCGCTCGCTGCCCCCTGCTGGTCACTCATGTGGGCGTGTCTCAGGGGTTAGCGGAGCGCCGCTCGCTGCCCCCTGCTGGTCAGTCATGTGGGCGTGTCTCACGCAGAAGGACTCGCACACCGTCTACCTGGAGAGGGAGCTGGAGAGTCTGAAGGTGGTTCTGGAGCTGAAGAACAACCAGCTGCACCACAAGGACAAGAAGCTGATGGAGATGGAGAAGCTGGTATGTGATGATGAGGAGGAGGAGGATGAAGAGGTGCGGCGTCCCTCGGGGGGGGGTTGACCCTGTGGTTCCTCTGCAGGTGGAGGTCAACGTGAAGCTGGAGGAGACCCTGAAGAAGGTGCAGCAGGAGAACGAGGACTACCGGGCCAGGATGGACAAACACGCGGCGCTGTCCAGGTACGGAACGGTTCTGGAGGAGGTTCTGGAGGAGGTTCTGGAGGAGGTGCAGCACGCTGACGCTCCCCCTCCCCCCACAGGCAGCTCTCCACGGAGCAGGCGCTCCTGCAGCAGACGCTGCAGAAGGAGTCGAAGGTCAACAAGCGTCTGTCCATGGAGAACGAGGAGCTGCTGTGGAAGCTGCACAACGGCGACCTGCTGGCCAGTCCGCGCCGCCTCTCGCCCACCTCGCCGTACGGCTCGCCGCGGAACTCCGCCTCCTTCCCCACGGCGACGCCGTTGTCTCCCAGATAACCGGCCGGCGCTCTGGACTCCTTCAGGAGGAGCGGACGCTCCTCGGGGTGCGCTGAGCCCCCCCCACCCCCACGCCCGTGTTCCCGCCGGCTCCTCCTGTGGGCGGGTCGGGAGGAGGCGGGGCCAGGTGTGGATCTGGATTCTTCTGCCTTTTCAAAAGCCTCTTTTCCCAAAGAGCCAAGCTCAGTCGTGGTTCTGGACGGTTTTGGACCCGAGCAACCTTTGATCCCGTGGATCTGTTCCCCCCTACCCCCCCTTGAATGTACCGGAACCCTCTGATTGGTGGGTCCGAGGAAACCGTCACGCCGTGGCCAAAGAGACGATCAGGAGTGACTGAACGCTGGTGCTGACGAGCCCTGGAATGTCTGTCCTCGAACCCGACCTGTACCTGAATGCATCAGTGACTTGTCCCTGAACGCGTCAATAATGTGTACCTGAACGCCTCAGTCATATGTACCTGAACGCATCAGTCAAATGTTCCTGAACGCATCAGTTATATGTACCTGAACGCATCAGTGACCTGTTCCTGAATGCATCATTCATGTGTTCCTGAACACATCAGTCATGTGTACCTGAACGCATCAGTCATGTGTACCTGAACGCATCAGTGATGTGTACCTGAATGCATCATTCATGTGTACCTGAACGCCTCAGTCATGTGTACCTGAACGCATCAGTCATGTGTACCTGAACGCATCAATCATGTGTACCTGAACGCATCAGTCATGTGTACCTGAACACCTCAGTGACCTGTTCCTGAACGCCTCAGTCATATGTTCCTGAACGCATCAGTGACCTGTTCCTGAATGCATCATTCATGTGTACCTGAACACATCAGTCATGTGTACCTGAACGCATCAGTCATGTGTACCTGAACGCATCAGTGATGTGTACCTGAATGCATCATTCATGTGTACCTGAACGCCTCAGTCATGTGTACCTGAACGCATCAGTCATGTGTACCTGAACGCATCAATCATGTGTACCTGAACGCATCAGTCATGTGTTCCTGAACGCATCAGTGACCTGTTCCTGAACGCCTCAGTCATATGTTCCTGAATGCATCAATCATGTGTACCTGAACACCTCAGTGACCTGTTCCTGAACGCATCAGTGACCTGTTCCTGAACGCCTCAGTCATATGTTCCTGAATGCATCAATCATGTGTACCTGAACGCATCAGTCATTTGTTCCTGAACGCATCAGTCATGTGTACCTAAACGCCTCAGTGACCTGTTCCTGAACGCATCAGTGACCTGTTCCTGAACGCCTCAGTCATATGTTCCTGAATGCATCAATCATGTGTACCTGAACGCATCAGTCATGTGTTCCTGAACGCATCAGTGACCTGTTCCTGAACGCCTCAGTCATGTGTACCTGAACGCCTCAGTCATATGTTCCTGAATGCCTCGTTCATGTGTTCCTGAACGCCTCAGTGACCTGTACCTGAACGTGTCGTTCACGTGTTCCTGAACGCCTCAGTGACCTGTACCTGAACGCCTCGTTCACGTGTTCCTGAACGCCTCGTTCACGTGTTCCTGAACGTTTGGGTTCTCCTCATGTCGACCAGAATAAACCAAACCTCAGAGGAAGCAGCTGTTTTTTATTTCGGGTCAGAACTTCATTGCAGGCTGCCGGGGGGTGCGCCCGTGAGGACGGCGCCTCCTACTGGCTATAAGGAGCGTGGTTGGTTCCTTCTGTCACTGGGACGGTGTGGAACTGGCCCGGCCAGCGTGCGATGATGGGCGGCGGGTTTTCCAGGTCTGCGGCGCGCAGCATCATCACCACAGACTTGATGGCGTAGGACCATCCGTGCCACAGGTACCACGTCACGCCGTCGTCGCTCATGGCCTCGAACGGCCCCTTGTAGTACCGCCCATTCAGATTTCCAGAGTCGCAGCTGTGACGAGGAGAGGAACCGGGTCATCCACGATTCAGAACCTGGAAGGCGGGCGCGTGCGGCGTGCGTTACCGGCAGAACCACCAGCCCGACTTGCTGTGCCGGATGCAGCGGCCTTTGTCGTCGCCGGCGTTGATGTAGTTGGGGTGGTCGAAGGTGCTGAACTTGATGCCGCCGGAGCACGGGCTGTTGGGGTTGAGGGCGTCGGCCAGAGCGTCATCGCCGGTCCCCGTGTACTCGCCGACGTGCAGCTGGTACTGGTCCTGGAAGAACCGAAACCCAAGATGGAAATCTGAGGGAAATCAAATCATCTTTTTATCGTGTAACTTTGATCTTTGCTTTGATCTCTGCTTTGATTTCTGCTTTGATATCTACTTTAATCTCTGCTTTGATCTCTGCTTTGATCTTTGCTTTGATCTCTGCTTTGATATCTACTTTAATCTCTGCTTTGATTTCTGCTTTGATCTTTGCTTTGATCTTTGCTTTGATCTCTGCTTTGATCTCTGCTTTGATCTCTGCTTTTATCTCTCCTTTGATATCTACTTTAATCTCTGCTTTGATCTCTGCTTTGATCTTTGCTTTGATCTCTGCTTTGATCTCTGCTTTGATATCTACTTTAATCTCTGCTTTGATCTCTGCTTTGATCTTTGCTTTGATCTTTGCTTTGATCTCTGCTTTGATCTCTGCTTTGATATCTACTTTAATCTCTGCTTTGATCTCTGCTTTGATCTTTGCTTTGATCTCTGCTTTGATCTCTGCTTTGATCTTTGCTTTGATCTCTGCTTTGATCTCTGCTTTGATCTCTGCTTTGATATCTACTTTAATCTCTGCTTCTATCTCTGCTTTGATCTCTGCTTTTATATCTACTTTAATCTCTGCTTTGATCTCTGCTTTGATCTTTGCTTTGATCTCTGCTTTGATCTTTGCTTTGATCTTTGCTTTGATCTCTGCTTTGATATCTACTTAAATCTCTGCTTTGATCTCTGCTTTTATATCTACTTTAATCTCTGCTTTGATCTTTGCTTTGATCTCTGCTTTGATCTCTGCTTTGATCTCTGCTTTTATCTCTCCTTTGATATCTACTTTAATCTCTGCTTTGATCTCTGCTTTGATCTTTGCTTTGATCTCTGCTTTGATCTCTGCTTTGATATCTACTTTAATCTCTGCTTTGATCTCTGCTTTGATCTCTGCTTTGATCTCTGCTTTGATATCTACTTTAATCTCTGCTTTGATCTCTGCTTTGATCTCTGCTTTGATATCTACTTTAATCTCTGCTTTGATCTTTGCTTTGATCTCTGCTTTGATTTCTGCTTTGATCTTTGATCTCATCTTTGATTTCTGATTTGATTGTTTCATCATCTGTCCCACATGTCTTCGTCTTCATCTCTACTCTCTCTGGTGCGCTGTTGTGACGATCGACCTCATGTTCTAGTCAGTAACATTTAGAGAATTACAAGTTATCAAACAAACCTTCAAAAGTTTGACGACATTTGTTCATCACATCTTCTCTCTAAACTTGTCACATATTGACCTTTGGTTGGCCCCCGCCAATGATCATATTGTTCATTTAACTTTCAGACTTTCCAGGTTATTTCTGGTCTGCTTTTCTCCTTTAACCGACCTCACCTGGAGAACGAACGATCACAGGTGAGAAGGACGTCAGTGATGCAAAGAAACAAAAATCCTCTGAGTTTCACTGAAAAACGAATACTGTGATCTTTTTGACTCTAAAATAAGATTTGCATGATCATCCAGCCTCTCCAGCTCTCAGCATTTTCCCTGCTCGTCCTCACAAAACTGACTCGGCGGTTGAAAAACGGCGGTGGAAGTCCTGATCTTCAGCCTCGAGTCAGATGCCGGTCGTCCCACGTGATGCTGCCTTCAGGGAAACGAAGGAGAGTTCGGAGAAAGCATGTTCAGCCTGGAGGACGGGGAGGGACTCGGTTCAGGAATTGATTCAGGGACTCGGTTCAAGACTCGGTTCAGGAATTGATTCAGGACTCGGTTTGGGACTCAATTTAGGACTCGGTTCAGGACTCAGTTCAGGGACTCTGTTCAGGGACTCTGTTCAAGACTCGATTCAGTAATCGATTCAGGATTTGGTGTAGGAATCAATTTGGTTTGGGACTCGAATTAGGACTTGGTTTAGGACTCAGTTCAGGACTCAATTTAGAACTCGATTCAGGACTTGATTTCGGGCTTGATTCAAGACTCGGTTAAAAGCTCGGCTAAGGACTCGGTTCATGGACTTGGTTCAGGGACTAAGTTCAGAACTCGGTTCAGGACTCGGCTCAGCACTCGGTTTAGGACTTGGTTTGGGGCTCGGTTTAGGACTTGCTTCAGGACTCTGTTCAAGACTTGGTCCAGGACTCAGTTTAACACTCGATTCAGGATTCGGTTCAAGGCTCGGTTTAGGACACGGTTTGACACTCGGTTCAGAACTCTGTTAAGGACTCGGTTCAGGGACTCGATTCAGGACTCAGTTTAACACTCAATTCGGGACTTGGTTCAAGATTCGAGTCAGGGCTCGGTTCAAGACTTAGTTTAGTGTTCAGTTCAGGTCAGTTCAGTTCAGTCAGTTCAGTTCAGAACAAAGACTCGGTTCAAGTCTTTGTTCAAGACTCGGTTCAGGCCTTTGTTTAGGACTCGGTTTAGGACTCTGTTCAGGACTCGGTTTAGGACTTGGTTTAGGACTCGGCTCAGGACTTGGTTTAAGAACTCGGTTTAGGACTCGGTTTAGGACTCGGCTCAGGACTCGATTTAAGCACTCGGTTCAGGACTTGGTTCAGGACTCGGTTTAGGACTCAGCTCAGGACTCGGTTTAAGAACTCAGTTCAGGACTTGGTGTAGGACTCGGTTCAGGACTCGGTTTAGGACTCGGCTCAGGACTTGGTTTAAGCACTCGGTTTAGGACTCGGTTTAGGACTCGGCTCAGGACTCGGTTTAAGCACTCAGTTCAGGACTCGGTTCAGGACTTGGTTTAGGACTCAGCTCAGGACTCGGTTTAAGAACTCGGTTCAGGACTTGGTGTAGGACTCGGTTCAGGACTCGGTTCAGGACTTGGTTCAGGACTCGGTTCAGGACTTGGTTCAGGACTCGGTTCAGGACTTGGTTCAGGACTCGGTTCAGGGCCACAGACAGGTTTCCCAAGAGGAGAAAGAAACATGGAAGTGTTTGTCGTTCCTGTCTGACGGGTCAATAAAGTTTTAGTGAATTGAAAACGATGCAGGCTAAACTGGAGGATTCTCAGACTCGACCTCCGGCTGGTTGATCCAAAAGAACTTTTTCTGTTTTCTGTCCTCCTCACCGAGTGTCAGACGCTGAACCACAGCCCGGACGTCTGTTCTCCCGCTGGGTTTGAGGAGAACCTCGGCGCTCCTGCAGTTTTCCTCGCTCCTCCGTACAAACATCTGCGCTCGCTGTTTTGCTCCGACCCAGAAAGACACGAACAGCCGGCGACCTTGCAGCCCGTCTCCATGGCAACGAACAAGCCCGCATAGTCTAAATAAGAGCAGCTTCTGTGGGAAACTGGGAGGCGGGGGGGGGGGGGGGGGGGGGGGGCAGATATGATGGCAGAGCCGCTCCTCCTCACAGCTCCTCCTCCTCACAGCACCTCCTCCTCACAGCACCTCCTCCTCACAGCACCTCCTCCTCCTCCCTCCTGCAGGAGCGTCTCACCTGCTCGTCATCCACCCTGAAGTTCCGGTACTTCGCAAAGCGGTGGTTCCCCTTGAAGTCCTCCATGTCGATCTGCAGGTCGTAGTCACCTGACAGGAGAGGGGGGTCAGAAGGTGAGGGGGGGGGGGGGGTTCCCTCCTGCTGTACAGGTGTTCTCACCTTGGGAGGTCAGCTGGTGCAGCGGCTCGTTCCCCAACCAGAACTCTCCTTCAGGAGAGTGCACGTCCCCGAATCCGTGCTTGTACTCCACCCACGCCCTGCACACGTGCACGCACGTGTAAACACACATGTAAACACACACATATACAAACACACGTGCACATACATGTAAACATACATGTAAACATACATGCACACACGTGCACAGTGTCGGTATTCAGTATTTCTTTGTTAAACCTTTGTTTATACGCAGGTGTTTACAACATGAACGAACACTAAACTAAACTAAACTAAACTAAACTAAACTAAACTATGGGGTGCCGTTTGTAAATCTAAATATTTAAATCTTAACTATATATTTAATTCAAATCTAAATATTTAAATCTGAACTATATATTTAACTCAAATCTAAATATTTAAATCCTAACTATATATTTAACTCAAATCTAAATATATAAATATTAACTATATATTTAACTCAAATCTAAATATTTAAATCTTAACTATATATTTAACTCAAATCTAAATATTTAAATCCTAACTATATATTTAACTGAAATCTAAATATTTAAATCCTAACTATATATTTAACTCAAATCTAAATATATAAATCCTAACTATATATTTAACTCAAATCTAAATATTTAAATCCTAACTATATATTTAACTGAAATCTAAATATTTAAATCCTAACTATATATTTAACTGAAATCTAAATATTTAAATCCTAACTATATATTTAACTGAAATCTAAATATTTAAATCCTAACTATATATTTAACTGAAATCTAAATATTTAAATCCTAACTATATATTTAACTCAAATCTAAATATATAAATATTAACTATATATTTAACTGAAATCTAAATATTTAAATCTTAACTATATATTTAACTGAAATATAAATATTTAAATCCTAACTATATATTTAACTCAAATCTAAATATATAAATATTAACTATATATTTAACTGAAATCTAAATATTTAAATCTTAACTATATATTTAACTGAAATCTAAATATTTAAATCCTAATATATTTAACTGAAATCTAAATATTTAACCTAACTATATATTTAACTCAAATCTAAATATTTAAATCCTAACTATATATTTAACTGAAATCTAAATATTTAAATCCTAACTATATATTTGACTGAAATCTAAATATTTAAATCCTAACTATATATTTAACTCAAATCTAAATATTTAAATCCTAACTATATATTTAACTGAAATCTAAATATTTAATCCTAACTATATATTTAACTCAAATCTAAATATTTAAATCCTAACTATATATTTAACTCAAATCTAAATATATAAATATTAACTATATATTTAACTCAAATCTAAATATATAAATATTAACTATATATTTAACTGAAATCTAAATATTTAAATCCTAACTATATATTTAACTCAAATCTAAATATTTAAATCTTAACTATATATTTAACTGAAATCTAAATATTTAAATCCTAACTATATATTTAACTCAAATCTAAATATATAAATATTAACTATATATTTAGCTGCAAAACTTATATATTTAGTTTAAAAAAATAAATATTTAGGTTAGATTTAAATATTTAATTGCAAAACTTAAATATTTAGTTTGTAGGCTAAATATTTAGCTTAAAATTAAATATTTAGTTGGTTAACTAAATATTTAATTATTAAATGTAACATTTATAAATATATTAATTTAAAGGGTGAGAATATGCATTTGAAAAACAAAACCTGTTTTTTTTTCTCCTAAAACACGCTAAATATCTGAAAACATTGATGTAAAAATTTGACCTCTCCGATTCACAAACTGCACCCCATATTAAACGGTTCTGTTTACAACAATAACAAAAAGCTTAGACATATAAAATCATACATTTTGAAGTTATATTTGATCTTTTCTGGAGAAAATTCAAATTATGATCCAGTTGATTTTATATTTATGATTTTGTCTTTCAATAAAACAAACTTGTTTATCCAGAACAACATGTTTACTCCATGAACAGAACCGTTGAAGTCGACACCTGTCGAAGCTCTCCTTGCCGTCCCGCCTCCTCTGGAACACGGTCCAGCCTCCTCCGTTGTTCATGTCGCAGAAGACGCTGAGCGCCGTGGGGGAGCCGTCCGGCCGGATGACGTACAGCCCGCTGGCCACGTTCCCGTCCTGGAACACCTCGGAGCAGTCTGCCCCCCCCAGAGCAGAGACAGAGGCGGTTAAACATGAAGCCCCGCCCCCCCTGACCGGACGTTAGGGCCCCCCCCACCTCTGTACAGGTTCTTGGGGCCCAGGTGCGTGTTGGGGATCTGCTGCAGCTGCAGCGACTGCGTGTTGTGGAGCTCCAGGATGTAGCGGTGCTGGTCGTTGATGACGTTCATCAGACCCCGGATCTCCGCCTCCAACCGGACCACCCGCTCCTCACACGGAACCGGCGCCTGAACCAGAACCAGAACCAGAACCCTCACAGGGGATCAGATAGAACCTCCCGCTCCTGTCTGAAGCACGGCGGCGGAAGCGTGATGGTCTGTCCCTGCCGGCTGCTGACGGAGAGTGAGCTCATCCGTCTGGAAGCTGCAGCGCGCCAGCTGCGTGATGTTTGCAGAAGATAAAAATGTTCTGCAGACGAGGCTGAAGGACGAGATGAGAAATATCTGCAACACGTCACCTTCACGCGGATATCTGCTCATATTTCAGGAGTGGGAGGAGCTGAAACCACCTAAAAGTGTCATTTTCTCCTCTTTTATGGAGACATCTCTTAAAAAGTGACATGAAGAAAACCAGGAGTTTGGAAGATGAAAGAGGAACTGTTGCTGCATGTGACCGAACTAAAGACAGATCTGAGGTCAGCCTCCATCCCGGCCTCCTCCCTCATGTGGTTCAGCTTCTCAGAGGACAGACTGCAGAAGACCGGCAGCTTCAGGTCTTAACCTCGGATGTTAAATGAAGGCAGGAAGTTCTTACCGCCAGAGGAGAGGCCAGCTGGAGGAGAAAGAGCAGCAGCGTCCTCAGAGGCTCCATGACCGACGATCCGAGCTCCGACTGAGGCGTTGGGGCGGCGGGATCTCTGTGAGAGTGTCTGTCTGCTGCAGCCTCCACCTGCTGGTGGGGCAGCATCACCACAGCCCCCCGCCGACCCCCCACCCCCCTCCCCGGGCAGGAGGAGCGGAAAAACACACGTTCAGGGGTTCAATCTTCAGACACTTTATATAAAATAACAGTTTGATATAAAGTTTATGCATATGCAATCCATATGCAGTCTTCTATTGAAGAAGTTTGGGTAAGACGTGGTGAACTTGGTAGAGGTCAGGGTTTGATCGGTGGTCAAACGTAGTGAAGATGAGGCTCCGGAGAGAGTCAGAACTCTGGTGATGGCTCCCTCTGGTGGTCTGATGGGAAAACGGTGATTTATGACCATTACAACAAAAATCTGTCATTAAATGTTTGGGTTTAATGTAAAAAATATGATGAAACGATAAAGGGAAGAAATTGTAATTTTTATAAATGAAAAACATTTCTCTGGTTAAAGATGCAACTTTCTCAGCCTTTGGCACAAAACACTCGATTACAACTGAAGATCAACAGATCTGTCTCACAGCCTACAATGTCAATGTTAGATTGACTGAAAACGGAATAGTAAAGGTATAAAGTGAAGAGCTCATCACTTTTTCAGCTTTCTATCTTGTAAATGAAAAGTAAAAATGCGACTCCGGTGGGACTCGAACCCACAACCTTTGAATCACTTCACGAGAGATTTAGCTAGAAGTCCAATGCGCTATCCATTGCGCCACGGAGCCACCTGTTGAACGTGGTAAAATAACGCGGAAACAATAGTCTCTTGGAACCGTTTTCTTTGTGTGTTTGATCTAACGGGTAAATAGGATCCAGAACCATAACACAGTGTCCGATAGATAAAACAGAGAATGAAGGATACAGACAGAAACATTCGAAACGATTGTTTTACAGCAGCAGCAGAAGCTCAGTTTACTTCCACTGACAGACACCAAAGAATGGAAAAGCTTTTATTGCGAAAAGCCTGATCGGAAATAGTTTCTGCAGTGAAATGACGAGAATAACACTTGGCAACATAAACATATAGATTAAAACAATTCAAAATAAAACTGTAAAATTCTTTTATTCCCTTCTTAAACCCAGTTCTGTCTTGCAAACTTGAATTTTTAAATTCAATAAGTGTCCCTCGCGTTCGCAGAGCCCGGATAGCTCAGTCGGTAGAGCATCAGACTTTTAATCTGAGGGTCCAGGGTTCAAGTCCCTGTTCGGGCGTTCGTTTTTTCTTCCCCTTTACTTTTCTTGGTTAAAATTTTCGTTTTTGGAACAAGGAAGTTAGACAAATACATTCCACTGAGCGTTTATCAGAATGCTTACATACTCTGAATACTTTGCTCCAGTTCAGAATCCAGACTTTATTCCATCGGGGTTCCATCACATCAGACAAGTTCACAAAACATTTTTAATCTTTTCTTTTTCCAAATGTGTTTCATTTAAGCAACCATTTCCTGACAGAACCTGATCTGCAGCATCTGCCTTTCACTCCAGGTCTTACAGGTGTTTTTAAACAGACATAACATTTAAAACAAAAGATAATGTGAATAAATGTTGAAATGTTTTATCTCCGTTATAAACAAGTAAAATAATTCTGAGAGGCCAAGCAAGGAGGACTCATTAAACTGAACCATGTCAGCCTTTTACTGCTGTGGTTTAGATTCATATAATATCCATATTAATATGCTAAAATGTAGGTTTTCTATTATTATTACCATTCACTATATATGCTGTTGATCATTGACATTACCATTCAGTTGCTCATAGGCTGCTGGAAGTTAGAAGCTGAGGAAAGTTTGGTTCTTTATCTATTTTTCATTTAGTTCTCCCGCCTCCGTTTGGTGCAGTGTGATTCAGGTGTTGTTCTTCTTTCCCATTCCGGGAGAGCGGGAGTGATTCCAGATTCCAGGCGGACCGCCTGTGCTCCTGTTCTTGGCCGTGGACCTCTCCTCTGGCTTGGCGTGCCAACATGTCTTTGTAGAGTTAGATGAGATTCTTTAACAGTCCTGGTACATCAGCTGTCTGTTCTGTGAGAAGATCCATCCCTCCTTCATGTGGACATCCCTGAAGTTTCTCAGAATCCGTCTTACAGAGGAGGATCTTAGTGCAGAGTTTAGATTAGTTTAGCAACAGCGATTGTTTTTATTTTATGACTGATTTGATGTTTTTGGAGAATTACTGGTGTGGAAACTGGTTGTGATATCAGGCAATATAAATAAAGTTGCATCTTTATGTGAAAAGATGAAAACAAACCCAGACAGAAGAGTTTATGGTGGTAAACCTGAGACGGTAAAAACTGTCAAAATGAGGACTGAACTCTTCTGAGACGGACCAGCAGCCTGTAGGGCGGCGGCCCCGCCCCCTGCAGGACAGCATGAGGAGATCGGGGTTCAGGACACTAAAAAAAACTCACTGGTGAAGTGAACCCCGACAGTAGCCGAGTGGGCTCTAGTATCCATGTGAGCTGAAGAGGCCAGTACAGAAGTAGGTAAATGGATTTACATTAAAACTAGAAGGGAACCCACGACAGAGCCCTGTGGAACGCCACATGCTCCTGTATTTGACTGAGAACCACCACAGGTATCCATGAACCCAGGTGAAAACCTGAGTATGAAGCTGCAGTTAAACGTGCTGACAGACGTGTTTAGACTCAGAGTTAGACGTGTTGAGTCTGAAACTCATCAGAACTCACACTAGACTGAAGCTGTTCCTGGAAAACAGAACCGGAGAATCGGAATGAAGCTCGGGAGGAGCGGAAGAAGAGCAGAGCACACCTGTGTCTATATAATAGAAATACTTTTTAATTTTATCACAGGAATAATCGTAAACAAGATATTTAAAAATGCAGATTTCATTTGGATCTCCATTCAGATTCACACACCAAACAAACGAGATTCTGCTGCAGTAAAACAAGTCTGGATTAAGCTGAAAAACACAAACGCACACTCGCTCCGCTGACGCACACAAACACACACGCATGTTCTGCATGATGGAGGAGGGAAGGGGGGGGTCGTCGTGTGGATGTTGCAGTAACTTCTACCTCGATGACGCCGAGATTCTGGAAGACAAAACACATTTAACAAACATGAGCCTGATATCCAGCTGAGACTGTGCACGTGTGTGCACGTTTGTTTGTGTCTGAATGCCTTTGTGCGTGCGCCAGTGTGCACGTGTGTACACATTCATTACAATTAAACACAAGGCATGTGTGTCTGCATGGGTCTATGTAAACCTGGGTGTCCGTGCATGTGAGCGTGCATGTGAGCGTGCGTGTGAACGTGCATGAATACATGAATGTGAGCGTGCATGTGAGCGTGCATGAATACGTGAATGTGAGTTTGCATGAATACGTGCATGTGAGCGTGCATGTGAGTGTGCATGTGTCAGTGCATGTGAGCGTGCGTGTGAACGTGCATGAATACGTGAATGTGAGCGTGCATGTGTCAGTGCATGTGAATGTGCATGAATACGTGCATGTGAGCGTGTACATGGTGAGTGGGTGCATGTGTGTGCATGAATAGTGCGTGTGAAGCGTGCATGAATGCGTGAATGCGTGAGCGTGCATGTGATGTAGTGCGCTCTCACTGCAGCTTGTCCTGCAGCAGCTCCAGCCTCTGCCGGTCCACGTATCGTGAGAAGAGGGACAGCAGGTTGGGGGGGGTGAAGAGTGGTGGGGAGAGCGATGAAGAGGAGACGCCGAGCAGCTCCCTCATCACTGAGAACACCAACTCAGTCCTGGGGGGTCGAGGAGGAGGCGCGAGAGTCAGGACGGTGAGGATGAGGAAGGATGGGGGGGGAGTGAGGAAGAGCGGCTCACCATCGATTGTCGTCCATCAGCTGACAGACGGGGTCGGAGCTCTGCATCCGCTCGCCCTCGCTCAGGATCAGGTACAGCAGCGTCACGCCGAACTGCACGCACACAAACACGTGCACGCACACGGAGGATCAGCGAGACCCGTGATGTCTCGTTCCGGCTCAAGGGGGCGCTCTTCACTACGGTCACACCTAAAACAGCCTAAACTGTTCCTGTTGCCATGGCAACAACCTGGGGTGGGGCGGAGTTCCAGATTCAGATCTGACTGGTTTTAGGACTTTTATTTTAGTTAAACTTTCCACACTACAGTGATGTCAGGTCTGGACGATGAATAAACACAAAATAAAAGTTGATTTAATACAAAATGTGAATTTTATCAATCGAAATTCTTTTTTTAACCCGTTTGAGCAGAAATTCAATGGATTAATTTAATCAAAAATGAATGAAAACGGACCGAAAACCTTTATAAATTATGTAACTTGAAGTAGATCAAAAAAAAGAAAATCACGATTTTTTCAATTTTATTTCACGATTTCTGTAAAATAAATTAGAATTGACAAAAATTGAATTATGATGATTTAAGTTGAAAGAAGTAAAGACATTTTGAACAAATATTTATATTTATTCAAATGTATTACAGGCATTGACATATATTACTGGATTGGCCCTTCCCTTCTCGCCGCTATAGACAGTCATCTGAAGGACCTGCCCCCAGAAGGCGGAGCCACAGACCGTGTCATGATGATTACCTTGTTCTGCAGCACCGTGGTCAGTTGACCCTCGCCGCCCTGGAGCTCCTGCAGCAGGTCGGTAAGGGCGGAGCTCGACAGCGACTGAACCACGGCGGAGACCGGATCCAGCAGGCAGCACAGCACCTGCACAGGTGAGCAGAGACGGCTGCTGTCACGGCAGGAGGGGAGGAGCTTCTGCAGGTGTGGAGCTTCACCGGGAGGGTTCACTTGACTACAGACAGGGAACCGCTCCAAAGACCAAACGCCATTCTCACGTCAAACTTGCTGCTAGACGTCTGTCCAAAAATGTGTTAGTTTGATGCTGCTGAGCCGTGTGGGAGGAGCTAATGCCAAACGCTTTTAGCCTGATGGCTACATGGAGCGCCGTCTGTTTATCTCATTTACATGCATGGAAAACACGGAGAGAGATCTGGTTGATCTATTTAAGAGTTCTACGGAAGCATAAATCTCCATTTCTGGGTTCATCAGATCATTCAGAGCCTCTCCTGGAGGAGGAGCTTCTCTCCTGGAGGAGGAACTTCTCTCCTGGAGGAGGGGCTTCTCTCCTGGAGGAGGAGCTTCTCTCCTGGAGGAGGAGCTACACTCCTGGAGGAGGATCTACACTCCTGAAGGAGGAGCTTCTCACCTGGAGGAGGAGCTTCACTCCTGGAGGAGGAGCTACACTCCTGAAGGAGGAGCTTCTCACCTGGAGGAGGGGCTTCTCTCCTGGAGGAGGAGCTTCACTCCTGGAGGAGGAGCTACACTCCTGGAGGAGGAGCTTCTCACCTGGAGGAGGAGCTTCTCACCTGGAGGAGGAGCTTCTCACCTGGAGGAGGAGCTTCACTCCTGGAGGAGGAGCTACACTCCTGGAGGAGGAGCTTCTCTCCTGGAGGAGGAGCTTCTCACCTGAAGGAGGAGCTTCTCACCTGAAGGAGGAGCTTCTCACCTGGAGGAGGAGCTTCTCTCCTGAAGGAGGAGCTTCTCACCTGGAGGAGGAGCTACACTCCTGAAGGAGGAGCTTCTCTCCTGGAGGAGGAGCTTCACTCCAGCAGCAAGAGCTCCATCTGAATGACGGCCGCTTCCACCATGTTTCTGTGTCTCTGTGACCCAGTTTAAAGTCAAAGAGGGGAACCATAAAACACGCCTCTCAGGCGTGGCGAGCGCCATCACTGCAGCCCCGAGACTGCAGGACAGGTCCCCACAGGACCTAGGGGTGTCCCGCCTTCACCCTACAGTAAACAGGACAGGCCCCAGCAACCACAAAAGGGATCCAGCAGGTTAAGAAAATGGAACGAGATGGAACCTCCATGTTGGATGTTTTTCTACCCACTGATCGAGTCACTCAACACGTCACATGACCACAGCTGAGACTCGTCCACCTCATCAGAGTCACGCCGCAGGACGTGAGCTGGCGTCTGAACATTAGGTTAGCGTTGACGGCGTTCGGTGTGAACACAGCTTCTTTTTAAGGTGGAACCTTCAGGAAAATAAAAGCTTTGTCGCAGCTTTTCAAAATAAAAGCCTTTTATATATACAATTAAAGGATTCATGGGGTTACCTGATCCTGCTTGTCCTTTTTGGCCAAGGTGGGGAGGTTGCGGGCGATCGCCATGACGACGGCAGCAGCCTGAACTGGAGGCAGGAAGGGGAGGACTCTGGCCATGAGGCGCTTCCCCTTCCTCACCGACATGATCATCACGCACAGGTCATCGCTCACTCTGGAGGGAAACACCAGTCAGCCACGCCCCCACCCTGACCGCAGATCTGCAGCTCCCCCTCACACCTGTAGCCCCCCCCCCAAACCTGCCGCCCCCCTCACACCTGTAGCCCCCCCTCAAACACCTGCACCCCCTCAAACACCTGCACCCCCTCACACCTGCCGCCCCCCCCTCACACCTGCCGCCCCCCTCACACCTGTAGCCCCCCTCAAACACCTGCACCCCCTCACACCTGCCGCCCCCCTCACACCTGCCGCCCCCCCTCACACCTGTAGCCCCCCCTAAAACACCTGCACCCCCCCACACCTGCAGCCCCCCCCACACCTGTAGCCCCCCCTAAAACACCTGCACCCCCTCACACCTGCAGCCCCCCCCACACCTGTAGCCCCCCTCAAACCTGCCGCCCCCCACACCTGTAGCCCCCCCTAAAACACCTGCACCCCTCCACACCTGCCGCCCCCCACACCTGCAGCCCTCCCCCCCACACCTGCCGCCCCCCCCTCACACCTGCCCCCTCACCTGTGCTCCCAGTCCTTGTCCCGCAGCGCGGCGCTCAGCTGCTCCGTGTTGGTCTTGTGCTGCTCCAGCAGAGCCGGCCGCTCCTCCTCTGGGTGTGCACGAAGCGCTTCTCGAAGTCCTGGACCTCCAGCAGCAGGCTGAACATCTGCAGATTGGGGGGTGGGGGGTCAGGACAGAGTCTTTCCTGCAGACGTGCGCGCGTACGTGCACTACCTTCTCCACCGTGTACAGGATCTGCCGCCGCTTGTTCCACACCTGCTTCTCCCTCTTCTCCTGCGGGGAAAAGCAGAGCGTCACAAACCCACCCCCCTCATGAAGGAGGGGGCGAGGGGGAGGGTCGGCTGAAGCTGCACCTCGTCGTCCGAGCGGCTCGTCACCACGGCGTCGATCATCTTCCGCGGGTTGTTGACGCTGGACACCGTCAGCTTCCCAGAGAGCCTGCAAACTGAACTGTGGACAGAGGGGGGGTCGGGGGGGCGGAGAGCTGCCTGAAGAGGAGGGGGAGGGGGGCTCACCTGGCCTGTAGGTGTGCTCCACCTTGGCGACCTGCGGCGTGATGAGCTTGGTGGCGTGCTCCTTCCTGCTGCTGTCCCGCTCCTTCTCCTGACGCTTCTCCATCTTCTCGTAATAGTTCTGCAGAGCAAACACCTGTCAGCACACCTGCAGGGGGCGGGGCTAAGAACACCCGATCACTCCAGACGTGACAAATGAAATCGAGGTGCATGTCATCCTCCTGAGGGGGGGGGCCTCCTCACCTGGTAGTAGTAGTCGTCCAGGTACGGGTCGGTGCTCTGCAGCTGCATCATCTGGATCTTGGTGACCCACTCCTTCTCCTTCTGGCTCATCAGGTTGCTGTAGGGGTCCCGGGGCCGCCGGTCCCCCGCAGACCTGACTCGGTCCCTGTGGGGGCCAAACACACGTGAGCGGAGGTGGGGGGCGGCGTGGCGACAGCGGGGCCGGCGCACTCACCCCCCCCGGCTCTGCAGCCTCTGGGTCAGCAGGCGGCGGTGCTGCGGGTGCAGGTGGGTGGTGTTGTGCCGCACAGGCGGGATGGGAGGGGGCGGGCCCATCCTGTGACCGTGCGGGGGAGGGGGCCCACCGAAGAACGGCCGGAAACCTCCGCCCGGCAACAGCGGAGGGCCGGGGCCGCCGCGCGGGAAACCTGCAACCTGGAAATAAACAGAAATGATGAGGGTGCGCCCCCTGCAGGGCGGGACGGCTGCTGGATACAATGAGTCAAATATATTTAGAGTTTACATTTGAACTAGTGCTGCCACAAACGATTATTCTAATAATCGAGTCATGGATGAAAATAACTTTAAATCTTAATTATCATTATAGAATTACCTGCATTAACGTTAGCATGAATGCTATGAGCTGAACCTGATGGTAAACATCACTGAAGCTGATAGCTAGCTAAAATGTTTGTTAAATGACTAATTAGCCTGAAAAACAAAAAATCTTAAATTAGCCAAAACAGCTAGCATGTAGCAAAAATATTAGACTTCAAAACGGCATAAAAATCCGGAATAAATGAACCAAATAGTCCAGAACGCTTTCATAAATGTAAACTTTACTCCACTCTGACTTCATGTAACAAAGTAGAAACTAATCAACTGTTAAATTAGTCGTCAACTGTCTTATTAGTCGATTAGTCGACTTATCCGGGTCTAACTTGAACCCTCATCCTCCCAGTCTCTGGTCGGACGCTCCACCACCTCCTCAGTTGCGTGTGCGTGCACGGTACCTGGAGTTCAGCAGCTGGGCTCTCTGGATCTGGGACAGGACCCGGGGGGAAACGGGCCGCGGCACAGCGGGGAGTTCTGCAGACAGAAGACGGGTCGTTCAGGGGGAGGGGGTTGTCTGCGCAGGGAGGGGGGGCACTCACGGCTATGTTGAGGAGGGTGTTGGGTGACAGGCGCTCGGGGAAGGGAGGGGGGGTATCTGTGCTGGACCGGGGCGCGCACGTGAACCGCCGTGGGGTGGTGGATCTACGGACACACAAAGGCTGAGCGGGAACCCTCCAGGGGGCGGGGCTTCAGGAACGTCAGAGGCTGCGGCTCACCTGGTGGTTCAGGGCGTGGCTCATCGGCTGCTTGGGCGGAGTCCCTATTGGCACCGCCCTCACAGGGGGCGAGCCTATCACAGGGGAGGAGGAGCGTGGGGGCGGGACCCGCTCAGAGAGGTCCCACCCCTCCTCGGTCCGGCCCTGCAGAGGTCGTTTGGGAAGCCCCACCTCCTTGATGATGGACATGAGCGGACTGTCCTGGGGGTCAGAGGTCAGCGGTTTCAGAGTCTGTCCGCTCAGAGGGACGCGCGGCGGGTTCCTCACCTCCATGTGCGTGACCAGCGCGGGCGGGACGCTGACCGGCCCGAAGCCGAGGCTGCTGTCCCAGATGCTGTGGGAGTTCATCTGAGGTCACAGGGAGACAGGTTACAGAACCGAACGCCGCCGGCTGGAGGAGCGAGGGAGAGACGCCTCACCTGCGCTGAGGGGGCGGAGCCTCGGTGCAGCAGGTGCTGCTGCTGCTGGTAGCTGAGCACGGACGGCGCGAGCGGCGCTGCGGCGGAGAGGAGACCGTCACGGCGGGACGCGGCGGCGTCAGGAATGAGAAGCGTCTGCTCACCTGCCGCTCCGGGGGGGCGCTGCTGCTGGGGGGGCGCGGCTGCTGCTGCAGCCCGTGCAGGCTGGGAGGGGGGCGGGGCTTCTCTGCCGCTCCGACCCCGGCGATGGCGGGATCCGCCTCCAAGATGAGGCGGGCCACGGACTCGGCCAGCTCCCCCCCTCCCGCTCGCTCGTCTGCATCTGTGGAGGAAAACGGCGAGCGTCAGAGCGGCGAGCGTCCGCGGAGCGACGGGGGAGGGGCGACCGCACCCACCTCGAGGAGGAAGGTCAGAGGAAGACGAGGAAAGCCCAGCGAGGACGGGAGCGAGGGAGGCCCCGCAGAGGAGGACGGGGGCTCTGCTCCTCCTGGCTCCGCCTCCTCAGGCTGCGCCGCTCCGTCGCGCTCGTCGAGCTCGGCCAGACGCTTGTGCTCCTCCTGCCAGTCGTCATCTGGAGGAAGAGGAGGACATCGTGATGTTTGCTCCATTGATCAGGGCTTGTTACGCTCGCACCTGGTTCTGGTTCCAACAACTCAGAGTTGATTGATCAACTCAGAGTTGATTGATCAACTCTTTTCTGCTGCTCTGAAACCAGACCTCTGAGTTGGACAATTTGGAGTCTGCGGACTCTGAGGTCAGGTTTGTTACCAGATGAGACATTTCCAGGTGAGTCCTCCAGAACCGGACTCTCTCCAGAACTCTGCATCCGTTTGTCTTCTTATGGGATCAATAAAGTTTTATTTTATTCTAAAACAGAAAAACTTCATGTGGAGATAAAGAAACTTCTGATGGTTTTCTCTCTGATGTGGTCATTACTGATCAATCATTTCAATTATTGAGGTTGAAACTACAGAACACAGACGGTCCTTGAACGCCTCACAGAGCTTCACAAACTGAAGCTTAAAGAAAACGTAAAGATCCTGAAGCCGGACTCACCGATGGCTCCGGCTCCAAAGGTGTCATCGTTGAACTGATCGATTTCATCTTCCTCCTCTACCAGACCATCGTCTTCCTCCTCCAGCGTACAGTCGTCATCCAGGGACTGCAGGTGAAGAACGAGACGGCAGAGAACTGATGAGGGGGAGGAGCCTCAGGGCTCCATCTCTATGCTGACGACTCTCTACCATCCGTCACTCTGCCTCCGTGACAGAAACGAGGATGACTCTTCTGCAGCTTCATCGGACCGGAAACACTGCGCTCTGACTGCAGAGAGCTGCAGCTGCGCAGACGACAGCGAAGGCAGACGCCGCCATCAGGTGCGGCGCCGTCTCACGGATCCAGGTGTGCGGGAAGACCTGAACGATTCTAAAGCTCGACGGCAGGGGTGTCAAACTCAATCACACAAGGGGCCAAAATCCAAAACACACCTTAGGTCGCGGGCCGAACAGGATAAACATTTATTAAAGACTCTAAAACTACATTTGTAAAACTTTAAAGCTGTAACTTTTAACATAGTTATGAACTAGATATTATATAGCATGTGCTGATGCTAGTGTGAATGCTGTAAAATTGGCCGCTGAACATGCTAGTGCTGATAGTGAAGTTGCTGAAATTGATATTTAAAAACACTCAAGCTAATAGCTGAAAACGCTAAAGCTGAGAGACAGATAAAATATTAGCTAGCTGACAAATTAGCCTAAAAAACTAAAAGAATAAAAACTTAGGTCAGTCAAAACAGCTAGCATGTAGCTGAAATATTAGCTAAACTTCAAAACAGACCGGAAAAAATTCTTATGCCAAAATAGTCCAAGAAACGAGCAGGATTCCAATTTTTAGAATTGTAACTTTTTAACGTAATTATGAATAATAAAATTCAGGAACATTATTCCAGAATAAATTAAGTTAAACTTTAAATAACTTTCAATATTTGACTCTCCGTAAAAATATATTTTGTCAAAATTAAACATGAAAAAAATAGGCGAAAGATAACATCGGGCCATTAATAACAATGAAATAAAATGATCTTGAGGGCCGGATAGAATTACCCGGAGGGCCGGATCCGGCCCCCGGGCCTTGGCTTTGACACATGTGCTCTACGGTTTGAATTAAAGGTTCACAAAAGCATTCAGATCAGTCAACTACAATAAAAGCCTAAATTAAATATTTAATGCTTCAAAACACATTTAATAAAACATAAAATTCTCGTCGATCAGCAGCTTTGATGTTAAAACAGAGACGGTGAACGTTAAAGTGACGCGTTAACCGCTGTAACTACTGCCGCAAACCATTAATCTAATCACTGATGTGAAGAATCAAACGCTGAACTTTTCTGATACTTTTGTCTTCTACAGATGTTCACACGTATGGAGGAACAATAAGGAGACTGGAGTTGGTGGTCGCTCTGTTTACAGTAGGGCTGCCACGATTAGTCGACTAATCGATGACTAATCGACTATTAAAATAATCGACAACTAATTTAATAGTCGATTAATCGTTACTTTATATTGTATGAAGTCAGATTGTTGTAAAGTTAAAAGTTATAATAGCATTCTGCCAGTTTTTTGGACTATTTTGGCATTTAATAAGTTTCTTTGGTCTTTTATAGAGTTGAGCTAATATTTAATCTACATGCTAGCTGTTTTGGCTAACTTAAGGTTTATTTTTTTAAGCTATTTTTAAGTTTAACTAATATTTCAGCGACATAGCTATTTTGGTTAATTTAGGATTTTTCTGGTTTTTTTAGGCTAATTTTGAGTTTAGCTAATATTTCAGCAGTATGCTAGCTATTTTGGTTAACTTTGGCTCTTTTTATTTTTTAGGCTAATTTAGCATTTAATTAATATTTCAGCTGGTTATCAACTTCAGCATCTTTACATCCAGTTTGCGCATGACCCGATTAGTTGACTAATCGGAAAAAATAATCGGTGATTAGTCGACTATTAAAATAATCGTATGTGGCAGCTCTAGTTTACAGCGAGTTCAGCTGAAAATGGCAGAGATTTTCAAACACGCATCACTCCAGTTTTAATAACCCAAACTTCACAGAGAAGGGCTCCAGCGTCCGGTTAGAGAGGCGGGACTGGACCGGACGCAGAGCGAGTCCGGGCTGAGCGCCGGGCAAACCGCCAACTAATGTATTATTATTATTATTTAACTTTTAATAATAAAATGATGATTCCTGAAAACATTTAACAGACTGAAAGGAAAACCAAATCTTTACATTTCATAGAGAAGATTCTGTTGATCTGGTTGATTACTTTAAAAACACTTCAATGAAAATGACAGTTTTAACATTATGTAGTATATATTAAGAAAATTCATTTTTCTTTTGTTAAAAAAATTTCAGTCGCTGTGAATCAGGAACAGATGAACAGATTTGTGATGTAGAAGATCCAGTGGGCGGGGCCACGAGCTCCCTGCTCCGCTCCATTCCCATACATCCAAACAGATCCATGAACGTCTTTGTCTTCCCGGCGGAGCTGGAATCTGGATCCAACGTGTCCGACTGGATACAGACGATACTGCTGCTGTTTCGGTTACAGCGCTAATGCTAGGTTGAAGGGCTGTAAGCTAGTGGGAGAGCGATTATGGGAGGTGAGGCGGGCTTACTTCACACCAACAGTCCCGCCCACATTTCATGGAATTCCCGCCGCTCTGCAGAAGCCATCTCACAGAGACGACTCGGGATTTAGGCTAAAGCGGCGTTCTCTTCCTGAAGGTGGAGGAGATCTGGATCCTTCTCTCTGGAGCTCCAGTCCTCTCAGACCTGCAGACTCGGGTTTCTTTCTTAATTCTGTGTTTTACTGTGAATCACTTTGTGGTTTTTATCTTGACAATAAACATCATTAATATTCTAACATGAAGAGCATCAGGAACACCTGGATCAGAGGATGATGATGAACTGAAGTCAAGCTTTTGGGTTTAGACACAAACTAAATGATCAAACGGAACCTGATGGATCTGGAGAAGTTTCTCCAGCAGAACTCCGGTTCTGGTTCGGTTCTCCTCAGTTTAATGACACTGACAGTCTTCCTTTTCTAACAGTTGAAGGAGCAGACCTTCAGATCTATCAACACTTTTCCCGCGGGAAACACGTGTTCCGCTCAGGTTAGGGTTGGGGGGTCCCGGGGGGTCCGGATTTTTGAGCCTAAATAAATCACATCAGGACTCGCGGTGGGGGGGGGGGGGGGCTAGCCGGATGCTAACGCTGCTGTCGCATCACGGAGGACCCCGGCGGCCCTCGCGGGCCCCGGCGGAGGCCCCCCGCCGCCCCGCGCCCCCACGGCGGAGCTCTGTCCACCGGAGCGGCGGCTCTCCGCTCCGCAGCGCGGCCGGGGGTGAGCGCTCCCTCCCGGCGCAGCCAGCAGGAAAGCGCGCTGCTTCACAGGCCGCTGAGAAATGCGGCTGTAAACAAAAGCTGCGGCAAAAACCCGCGAACCGGAACCGGGCCGGAACCACGAGGACCCGGTCTAACACCTGAGCTCACTCGAGCGGGCCGCGCGCGTGACCTGACGCCACGGGACTCACCTGAAATCGAAACATCGATCTTGTGAGGAAGAGAAGCGCATCAGGAGCGAGGCGGCGCGCGAATGACCCAGCAGCGACGTCAACACGCGGACGCGCGCTACGCAGGATCGAGCGCGCGCACGTATGTGGCTCACGTTGAGGGCGGAGCCAAGCGATAAGAAGGAGGAAGAGGAGCGAGAACCCGCGAGACGGATGAAGGAAAATAAAGAAACAGTGAGGAAGGGGGCTCCCAGGGACCCGCGGGTCTGCTCGTCCCCACCCGACCACCGTAATGTTTGATTGAACTTTATTGTTTCATTGTTCTAAAAATGTAAACGGAACGAAACACCCGAAAAATGGAAGAAAGACGCAGACTGAGATCAGATAACAATGTTTATGGATGGAAACATGACATTTTTCCAGTCGTTTATTGTTCTTATGCATTTAAAATAGTATGGCAACGCCGGTGACGTCATAGCACCGTTTCTGCGTGTTTGTTTCCAGTCATTTCAAATTAAAAGTCATTAGAAGGAGAATCCGTTTTCCACAGCCCGCGCGACCCTCGCGGGTCTCCCGGTTGATGATCTGTGCTGTTATGTCTTTTAAAGTATATATATTTTTTTTACATTTTTTAGAGTAAAACAGATTTAAAAAAAATAGTCGGGGGATTCATTACATGTGCACAGTCCCAAATAAACAGATAAAATAATAATTAAAGTTCATTTTAAAGACAACTATGACACAAATAACCACAGATTATTTAAAATCTTGTATATTTTTTCATCAGTGATTCACTACCTTCTAGAAAGAGTAAAAAAATACACATATTTCCTTCATTTAGCGCCAGTTATTTCACATTAACTACAAAACCTTTCAGGACACCGTTTCCCACAATGCATTGTTTTGTAGTCCTCCAGGCGGCTTGCAGCCAGCGCAGTACCTATTTTCTGGCTGCGCTGGCTTAGGTAGGCGCCTTGAACCCGCCCCTTTCTCGCGATACTTCATGTCGTCGCAAATGTGACGTCGGTGACAGAAACTACCCAGCATGCACTGCAATCCAGGCGATCTGCGCAGCGCCGCGTCCGCCTGCATGATCTCAAACACGCCTATTGTCAGAAAATCACGTGACCTAAACCACCCAGTAATGTTCGCAGGAGAGACCTAAAGATCTGTTGACGTCATGTTTTCTTCAGGACAAGCAGGCTCCTCCCAGCTCAGACGTTCATGAAGATGTTTTTCTGACCCCATCCCTCTCAGAGGTCCAGGTTCTGGTTCCATGATCCACCATGCTTCTGTGGCAGCTCTGCTCTCTGGAGCATCTGAGGACCTCCGGCTTCGGGTGTCCTCCTCCTCGCCACGGCCTCCAGCTGCTGTTTTGGTTCGCCAACGACTGCGTGACCTCCGACCCCCGCGTCACCATGAAGGTAACCGGCTCCCGTCAGCAAGGGTTCGATCAAAAACTGCTGGGCGGTTCCCCAGGTGTCTCCACACCTGACAGTCTGTCTGAAGGTAACAGCAGCCTGTTGGGTGTGGTCTGTGTCCCACGCTTGAACATGGACGTCAGACGGAAGAGGAAAATGTGAGACCAGACATTAAAGGTCATCACCAAGGTCAAATCCAACACCTGTTTCAACCAGACTGGAGGGGCTGCGTCGTCCCGTGTAGTGCTGCCACAAACGATTATTTTAATAGTCGACTAATCACCGATTATTTTTTCCGACTAATCTGTTCATGGCCAAAGTGAATAAAAAGATGCTGAAGTTGATAACCAGCTAAAATATTAGTTAAATGCCAAATTTACCAAAAAATAAAAAGAGCCAAAGTTAGCCTAAATAGCTAGCATGCTGCTGAAATATTAGCTAAATTCCACATTAGCCTTAAAAAAACGGAAAAATCCTATATTAGCCAAAACAGCTAGCATGTAGCTGAAATATAAGCTAAACTCAAAAATTGCCTAAAAAAACTTAAAAAAGCTTAAGTTAACCAAAATAGCTAGCATGCTACTGAAATATTAGCAAAACTCCAAATTAGCCTTAAAAAAATGGAAAAATACTATATTAGCCAAAACAGCTAGCATGCTGCTGAAATATAAGCTAAACTCAAAAATTGCCTAAAAAAACTTAAAAAAGCTTAAGTTAACCAAAATAGCTAGCATGCTACTGAAATATTAGCAAAAACTCCAAATTAGCCTTAAAAAAATGGAAAAATACTATATTACCAAAACAGCTAGCATGCTGCTGAAATATAAGCTAAACTCAAAAATTGCCTAAAAAACTTAAAAAAGCTTAAGTTAACCAAAATAGCTAGCATGCTACTGAAATATTAGCTAAACTCCAAATTAGCCTTAAAAAAATGGAAAAATACTATATTAGCCAAAACAGCTAGAATATAGCTGAAATATAAGTTAAACTCAAAAGTTGCCTAAAAAACGTAAAAAAGCTAAAGTTAGCCGAAATAGCTAGCATGCTGCTGAAAATTAGCTAAACTCCAAAATAGCCTAAAAAACCTTAATAAATGCCAAAAATATTCCAAAAGCTCAGAATGCTATTATAACTTTCAACTTTACTACAATCTGACTTCATACAATATAAAGTAACGACTAATCGACTATTAAATTAGTCGTCGATTATTTTAACAGTCGATTAGTCATCGATTAGTCGACTAATCGTGGCAGCCCTAGTCCCGTGGGACACACCTCACTTGTGTCCAGACGGTTCCTGTCTGAAGGAGGAAAGACGATTCATGGGTTGTGTTCGGTTCCTGAGGAGTTCCTCTGACAGCTGAGGAGGATCTGCTGCTGATCCTCAGGGTTCCAGCGTTGATCTCCTTCTGAAGCTCTTCTGCTCCTCCTCAGCTGCAGTCCCACGTCCAGCCAGAGGAGGGCGACTTCGGCTTCCACGTGTTCGGGAACGTGGAGGAGCTCCTCCCGGCGCTGAACAAAAACAGGAAGCGTAAGAAGCAGGTGAGCGGCGGCGGCGGTGGCGGCCCGGCTCCTCGCCGCCGCGGCTGAACGTCTCTCTTTCTCTGCAGCTGCTGTACTTCGTGGTGGGAAACCTGAACGCCGACAGGTACGCGGCGGCCGCCAGCCTCCCGCCGTACGTCAGGGAGAACTACGACAGCTTCGGTAGCTGCGACCGCGACAACACGGACCGCATCATCATCAGCTACCAGAGGAGCAGCCGGCAGGTGGAGGCGGTCTACGTCACGGAGCACGACGACGCCGACCTCGGCAGGTTCAGACACGACGGGACCTTCCAGGTCGGCGCCGAGCTGATCCGAGCGCTGCAGAACCCTCAGCTGGACCTCGGCGCCTTCCTGACCCGGATGGGTTACTATGGAGACGTGGAGGTGATGGCGGGAGCGGCGCAGGTGGACAGCGTGCAGCGGAGGAACAGGAAGCCCAAAGCCAGCAGGAAGGCCCGGACCGCCAGGCAAACCCAGGCGATCTCAGGCGGAGTGAGGGCTGGGACCGGAGGACCGCCAGCTAAACCCATGAGATGTCAGGCTGGGAGTTCGAAGAGTGGTGCGAAATGGAAGAGCACGGTTAGGAGGCACTCAAAACCGGTTAACAGCATCTTGAGCAGCTACCCAGAAAGACAGAAAGTTCTAATAAAACCTTAAAGAAGTTCTAAAACCATTAAAAGAAGTCCTAAAACCGTTGTCTCTCAGCATCTTGTGCCTTTTCTCGGCAGGTTGTTACCGTGACGATAAGAAGAGGCCAGGTGGGCGGGGCTTCAGCTTCAGGAAGATGCTCGTCGGCGTCTGCGCCATCTATGTGGCCTTCAAGTGTCTGCGCTGGTGGCTGAGGCGCTCCAGCGCCGACGTTTCCACGGAAACCCCCCAGCTGTCCCAGAGCGCACGTCATGCTGGATTACGTTTACTCCAGATGTTCTCCACCTGCCTGAAGGCCCACAGCGCAGCGGTCAGCCACACGCTCCGCCGCTGGATGCCGACGCCCGAGGCGGGAATCGAACCGATGAACATTTAAATGTGAAAATGAGATTAAAAGGACATTTTTAAAATCGTTCACGACGTTTGGGCTCTTTTTAAACTCCAAAAGATTAAGTATTAACTTTTTAACATTCCTGTCAGATTCTGTGGTTTTGATTCTTCCTTCAAAAGTTGCTCTGGTTGGATCAGCATCAACTGCTTTCATTTCCTCATTAACATATATTTCTATGTGGTGGATGACATCTAATCATAGAATGAATAATCTGTGCTCTAAATTGAATCCATATGTATGATTCTGATCATTTCATCCTCTAAATCGTCATATTTTGTATTTCTGATCCAGTTCAGCTCAGACTGTGAGGAGAGGATCACAGCAGATCCAAACTGCCTCCATTATGTGTTTTTAATCTTCCTCACAGTATGTAATACTTCACAACACGCTTTTGACATGTTAAAGACATGTTTATTTCATGTCTTTAGTGTTAGGCAGTACCTCTGCCTGCATACAGGGGGCGCCCCGGAGTCACTGATAACTGGAACCATTTTAGCGTGAATTCAAATCAAATAATGATGGATAATAATGTTCCTTCTCTGTTGGTTGATCTGTTATTAACAGAAATCATTTATTATATTGTGTTTGTTTGTTTGTTTGTTTATCAGAGTTGGTCTAGTAATAAATGACATAAGTGACCATCTACCTGTGTTTGCAACTTTTAATTATCAAATGCCACCAAAGAAAGTTGGTCAGACTAACAGATATTCAAAAATCAGGACTGATGAAGCAGTTAACGCCTTTAGAAATGAGCTGCTGAAACAACACTGGAACGGGGTTCATGTTGATGATGTAAACTCTGCATATGGATCACTTCTTAGTTGTTTTTTGACTCTAAAAAAAACATACAAGCTGTCACTGCTGAATCTCTACAAGGATTGACATGATCAGTACAAACATGTACAAATATCATTGTACATACATTTTAACCAAAGTGATTTGAAGTGTTTTGAAAAAAAAAAAAAAAAAACTGTAAATAGACCAGGTAACAAAAAAATGCTGTAGAAAGGGGTGGGACCAAAAAAGAATTTCTTCTACCCACTCTGTTTCAAGCACAATGTTTGCTTCACTTGTATATTTGTATTATTTTTTTTTTCAATTTTCTTATATTTGTATTTTTAGATTCTTACGTTTTATTTAGTATTTTGTACTTTTAAATTCTTATATTTGTAATTTCAAATTCTTATTTTATTTTCATTTTGTGTTTGTGTTTGAAATAAAAAACAATAAAAAAAAAAAATTAACAGACATTTGAGAAAAGCAAAAAAGGATTATTATGATGGGTATTAGCTGAAAATAAACACAATACCAAAGCCACATGGAATATTCTCAACAGGGTAATAAGACAGGATCAGTAAACATTCTAAATTATTTTACAAAAGATAACAGCGAGATAAAAATGTTTGATACACTGGTCAATGAATTTAATTCATTTTTTGTAAATACTGGATCTAATTTAGCAAATGAAATGGAAAAAAAAACAGGAAAATGTGAATGACAATTATAAAGTGGAGAATAAGGTGATGCAGTCAGTTTGTTTCTACAGTGGATGAACAAGAAATATTATCTGTGGTGAAAACCTTAAAAAACAAGACATCGACTGATAGTGATGGAATTGACATGAAATGATCAAAATGACCATAGATTGTTTAGTTAGACCTTTATGTTATGTTTAATCTCTCATTTAAAACAGGTATCTTTCCTGATGGTATGGAAATAGCTAAATTATTCCCCATTTTCAAGTCAACTTGTTGACAAAATTGTTATAACTACAGGCCAGTGTCATTACTTTCACAGTTTTCTAAAATCTTAGAAAAATTGTTTGTAAAAAGATTAAATAGTTTTGTTGAAAAAAATAAAATATTAAATGACAATCAATATGGTTTTCGGTCAAATCGATCTACAGCCTTGGCAATGATGAAAATAACTGAAGATATATCAACAGCAATTGATGCAAAAAAATTTACAATAGGAGTATTTATTGATTTAAAGAAGGCGTTTGACACTATTGATCATTCAATTTTAATTTCAAAGTTATATAATCTTGGCATAAGAGGTGTGGCCCTTAACTGGCTTACTAGTTATTTGAACAAAAGACTACAATTTGTACAGTTTGCAGGCCATACTTCAAAACGCATGAATATTGAATATGGTGTTCCACAAGGATCAATTTTGGGCCCAATTCTTTTTATTTTATATTTAAATGACATCTGTGAAGTTTCTAACGTTGTAAATCTTATATTATTTGCCGATGATACGACCCTATATTTCTCTGGAAAAGATTTAAAAAATGTAACGGAAGAAGTTGAAAGAGAAATGATAAAATTGAAGAATTGGTTTTACAAAAATAAGTTATCTTTGAACCTGACAAAAACAAAGTTTATGGTTTTTGCAAAAAGAAAACAGAATGATGTCACTCTGTTTATCGATGGTGTAAAAATTGAAAAGGTACCTGAGTTGAGATTCATTGGGGTAATAGTTGATGAAAATCTAACATGGAAACCTCATATATCAAATGTTAAAGCTAAAATGTCAAAAACTATATTTGTTTTGAATAATGTTAAGTTTCTTTTATCTTGTAGAACACTGAGAATGTTATATTGTTCACTTATTCTGACTTATTTAATTTATTGTGTAGAAGTATGGGGTAATACATATAAAACCAATTTAATGCCTTTATGTTGAATGCAGAAAAGAATTATTAGAATAATAAACAAAGTTGGCTATAGGGAAAGCACACATATATTATTTATTAAGTCTGGTCTTTTAAAATTTGAAGACATAATAGAACAACAAATTCTGTTAGGAATGTTTAAAGTTAAAAACAGAGAGTTTGCTCAAGATGTTTGTTTTTAGTTGTGAAGATTTAAATCATAGAAGGAGATTTGATTTCAAGTACCCAGTGGTTCGCACCACTTTAAAACAAATGTGTTTTTCTTTTATTGGTGTTAAACTTTGGAACTTACAAAAAATTGATTTGAAAAGTTGTACAAATATTCTTCAGTTTAGAAATATGTTTAGGAGAATGAAATTGGAAAGTTATGTTAAAAGTAGTTGATTTCATCTTCTGATTTAATTTTCTTTTTGTATTATTATATTGTTTGGCTTGTTAATGGCCAACGGTGGGGCCATCGAAAACTGTATATTTGTTTATACATATGAGTATTTTTGATTTAGCAGGGGCAGACACAAAATAAGAACATTGTTCTTCCATCTGCTCCCTTTCATTCATGAAGTTTTAGGACTGTGTTGTATTTTGTATTTGATTTTGTGTTTTCTTGATGCTTCATGAAAGGAAACAAATAAAGAAAGAAAGAGTTGGTTCCAGATAACACACTGATACAAAATGACACCAAAGAAAAGTTTAAAAGTTCAAATCTAGATTTGTTGAATTCATTTATTGATGTTTACTCCTGGATCAGCTGTTTGTTTGTGTTTACATTGTCAGGACAACAACTGCACTTTCTGTGATGTAATAAACAAACGTTTGTTTGTTTGTTTTCTGTTGGTTTTGAACAACATTCCTGTTGATCCACACACAGGAAAAGATTGTCTGTGTTTCTGTTGGCTCTGCTGGTTTATCACAGACGTCTGATCACGTCTGTTCTGCTCTGACTGATGACAGAAATGGAAGATTAAATCTAATAAAAAAAAAGTTTGTAAACTTCTGAAACAGATTTGAGTTTTAGAATCAAAAGCAGAGAACCAGAAGAATGAACCTGAACGTTTCTGAGGAGTTTTAGCTGATTGGACATGAAGACAGATCTTTTTTATAAAGACTGTCCACCTGGTTTCTACAGTGAGACCTGGATGGACCTGGGAGGAGCTTCACTCTGAGAACCTTCAGCCTCATCAGTTTAACTCCAGAGACCTCAGAGGAGGAACAGAAACTCCTCCTCCTCCTCCTGTGCAGGAAGCCTCTCCGCAGGCAGACGCAGTCGTCATGTCTGCGCAGTCACTGAAGGACGCAGCCGCCCGCATGGAGCCAGAAGACGAGATCTACGTCAACCTGCAGGATCTGGTCCGGTCAGAACCTGGAGGAGAATCAGGTGAGTCCAGAATCTGTAGAGACCTTCGTCCAGCATCTCAGGAACTTCAGTCGATCGTTCAGATTCCATCAAATACGATCCAGAATCAGAGAAACGTCCAGATCCGGCCCTGATGGAGCACGTTGGGTCAAAAGTTCTGGTGATTGGAAGACGGACGGTTTCAGGTCTCCTGAGAGCGCCGAGGCCGTCCTGCAGCTGCAGCTTCAGGTTGAGGTGACGGAGGTGGACCGGATGAGGAAGTGAGAGCCGGTCTGCGGCCGGGTTTCCCTCAGAAGATGCAGAGGAACACCTGAGCGTTAAACCTCTGACGTTCTCAGAGGACGTTCAGGTCCAGAACCTTCAGCGACCTCATCACCATGGAGATCATCTCTCCGTCTCCAGTCTGATCTACAAGGTTCTGCTGTCAAAGCTGCTGCTCTGGTTCCTCAGAAGGTTCCAGACAGAGAGATTTTATTCCTGGATGTTTTTGCTGAAACTTGAACGTGTCTTGAGATGATGAGTGAAACGTTTGAATGATCTGAAGTTCTACCTGCAGACGTGAAGCTTGAAGATTCTTTCTGGATTTCCTCAGAAGCGTCACATGAAAGCTGCTGTGCACCTGCAGCTGTGGACAACCACCAGCAGGAACCTGAAACCAGGACTCCCCTGAAAGCGGTTGCGTTTGTTCTGGCTCTGCTGAGTTTGGTTCTGCTGGTTCTGGTGGTCCGGGTCTCGGTGCTGTGTGAGTACTAGCGCAGAAGATACCTGGAAGCTGTCAGCGTCTGTCCTGATGGTGTCCTGTCGCCTCAGACGACAAAGACTTCAGTCAGCTGTCCGGGGAGCTGACCAACCAGACGGCAGAGAAGAACCAGCTGCAGAACCGGAACCAGAACCTGACAGAGGAGGTGGACCGTTTGGAGAGCCGGATCAACAGACTGGAGAACGCATGTGAGGGTCGGATGAGTCGGATGATTGGAACAACAGCCTCCCTGACCTGAACCCGAGCGGTGTTCTGTTGTTGGACTTCTGTGCTCGTCATAGTTTGTCCACATCAAACACCGTGTTCAAACACGAAGGTGTCCATCGATACACCTGGCAGCAGGAGGTCCATGATCGACTTTGTGGTCGTTTCAGGCGATCTTCAGTCGTACAGACAATGGCAGACCCGTCCACCACCTGTTGGTGAGACATTTACTGGCGATGGAGGAGGCCGGAGAGGCTCGGCAGACCTAAACGTACTGTGAGGGTCTGCTGGGAACGTCTGGCTGGACCCTCCGTCAGGGAGGTCTTTAACTCCTACATCCGGGAAAACTTCAAGCAGATACTGAGGGAGGTTGGTGACATGGAGTCCATGTTCTCCTGCGGTTGCAGGGTCTCTGGTGCCTGCCATGGCGGTAACCCCCGAACCCGGTGGTGGACACTGGAAGTAAGGGATGCTGTCAAGCTGAAGAAGGAGTCCTATCAGGCCTGGTTGTCTTGTGGGACTCCAGAGGCAGCTGACGGGAACCAGTAGTCTAAGAGAGCTGCAGCCCGGGAGGTTCTGGAGGCAAAAACTCAGTCCTGGGAGGAGTTTGGTGAGGCCATGGAGAAGGACTACCGGTTGGCCTCAAAGAGATTCTGGCAAACCGTCCGGCGCCTCAGGAGGGGAAAGCAGTTTTCTGCAGGCACCGTTCTCAGTGCAGGTGGGGATCTGCTGACCTCAACTGGGGACATTGTCGGGCGGTGGAAGGAATACTTTGAGGATCTCCTCAACCCTGCTGACACGCCTTCAGTTGAGGAAGCAGAGGCTGAAGAAACTGGGGTGGAACTGTCCATCACCCAGGCTGAGGTCACTGAGGTAGTCAAAGAGCTCCTCGGTGCAAGGGTCCGCGGGTGGATGAGGTTCTCCCCGAGTACCTCAAGTCTCTGGATGTTGTGGGAGTGTCTTGGCTGACACGTCTCTGTGTGGCAGACAGGAACCGTACCACTGGACTGGCAGACTGGGGTGGTGGTTCCCCTTTTCAAGAAGGGGGACCGGAGGGTGTGTTCCAACTACCGGGGAATCACACTCCTCAGCCTTCCTGTTCCCGGTTCATGTTGGACTCCAGCAGGGCTGCCCTTTATCACCGGTTCTGTTCATAGTCTTTATGAACAGAATATCTAGGTGAAGCCAGGGGCCGGAGGGGATCTGGTTTGGAGACCATGCTCTTTGCAGATGATGTTGTTCTGTTGGACCTCCAGCATGCATTGGAGCGGTTTGCAGCCGAGTGTGAAGCGATGCCGTGGCTCTGGCATCTGGTCTTGATGCCTCCTGGACACCTCCCTGGAGAGGTGTTCTGGCAGGTCCCACTGGGCAGAAGCCCTGGAGAAGTCCCAGGACACGATGGAGAGACTCCGTCTCTTGGCTGGCCTGGGAACGCCTTGATGGATGAATGATGGATGAATGATGGATGGATGATGGTTGGATGATGGTTGGATGATGGATGGATGTTTGGTCTGACGGTGGTCTCTGAAGGTTCTGGTTCTGGTGTCCTGCAGGGATCTGCCCTCATGGGTGGAGGAGGTTTGGCTGCAGTTGTTACCTGTTCTCCATGTCCGTCAGAACTTGGCAGAACAGCCGACAAAACTGTTTAGTTCATCAAGCAGACCTGGTGATCATCAACGGTCGAGAGGAGATGGTGAGGTCTCCTTCAGGTCGTGACCTCTGTGTGGAGGTGAAGGAGTGACCTCCTCGTCTTCTTTCTGTCCAGGAGTTCCTGAACAAACTGGGAGATCACCTGAAGTTCTGGATCGGTTTAAAGAAGAACTCCGGGGGATGGAAGTGGACCAATGAGAGATCTCCGTCTCCAGAGTAGGAGTTTGTGATCAACATTCAAAGGAATAAAATAAAACGTTTGTGGAGGTTCTCCTCCTCCAAACATCTTCATCACTTCAGTCTTTCATAGACAGGAAGCAGATCTACTAGATCTTCATCTAAAGACTTTGAACTAAGCTCCAAAAATTATCTTTTCTTGCTTTCTTCCAGCTTCTGGCAGAACGGACACCCGGTGTGGACCTACCAGAGGAACCAGAACATCTTCCAGGACTCGTGTGGAGCCTTCAACAGCTTTCAGCCGGGGAGTTTTTATTATCCAATCAAATCCTGGACCAGCGAGCAGTGCGGAGCGTATCTGCAGTCAATCTGTGAGAAGGAAGCTGTCCCTTCTGGGCTCCTGTAGTTCAGATGTTTAGACGAAGATGTTATGATGAAGGATGCTGGGGACACAAGCTCGCCCCCTAGTGGCTAACATTCCTACCCTGGAACATGAATAAAGGAACTAAATAAAGCGTGTTCTTTGTCCTGAGCGCCACAAACATCAAAAGAAACACGTTTCAAAATGTTTTTCCCCAAAACTTTTCAGATAATTTCTTACTTTTTGATCCCATAAATAGTTTAAAGATTCACTCGGATGAAAATTGTGTTTTAACATGTTCCAGCAGCATTTTCTGATGGAGGAGGACAAGAAAATTCAGATTAAAATGGTATTTCTGAGGATTTCTTTAATCAAATCGTTGTGAATCAGGAGAAGATTAAATTATGACATTTAATAAATCTTGCAGCACTGATGTTAGACCCACAACAGCGGGTCACAGTCTCCCGGCTCCGCCCCTTTTCTGATGGATCCACTGACAGACCAACAGATCCATGAACGTCTTTGTTTTTCTGGTCTGAGCTGGAATCTGGATCAGAACTGGATCAGAACTGAATCAGAACTGGATCAGAACTGAATCAGAACTGAATCAGGATCAGAACTGGATCAGAACTGGATGGCTAGAAATGATATTGGTGCCATTTTTGTTGCTCCATTAACTTTGAATAGAATCCGTCGTGTCTGTAACTTTATTACTGAGATTATGTGAATCTGTGGCCAGATGTTCTGCAGACTCCTGGTTCTGTCTGCCAACAGCAGCTTCATGTTTCACTGAAGTCCAAAGCTCTTCTGTAGGTTCCTCAGCTGATCGGATCAGATCAGATCAGAGTCTGGAGTCACAGACGGATGAACATGTCCTCATGAAAACACAGACGTGGACAGAATGAGAGGAAAACATCTTTTAATGAAGATTCATCTTCCAGTTTAGATCCGTCGGATCATTTAAAAGAACTCAAACCGTCCAGAACCAGACAGAACCAGATCCACACCAACATCTAAGAGTCAGAGCGTTCCTCCACAGGAGATCAGATCATCTACACGTTAACTCCAGATTACTGAACACAAGAAATAATGAAACTCTGAAGCTGCACGCAGTTCCAAATGCAGCCACTCGGGGGCGATATTACCTCAAATGAGTCCATCTGTCTGGAGATGGAGGACCTTCTCACATTTTATGATTACAGGCTTGAAATGTATGTGGAACTGAAATAATCTGGATTATAGAAGAAATGGAAACAATCTGTTTTCTTAGAAGGAAATGAAATAATCTGGATTCTAGATGTTTGAGCTTCATGTCTAAAGTTTTGTCATTCAGTCCTTTTGGTTCGTCTGCATAACGGCGGGACGTCGGACCACCAACATCACGAGGTTCAGGATCAGTTCTGTTCACACGGTCTCTGTGGGAGGAGGTTCTTCACGGTCTGGAGGTCCAGGATTCCAGATCCTCATCTTCACCGATCTTTGGTTTTCATGACGTCTCAGAATATTTTCACACAGAGTTCTTCAAATCGGACCAGAACCTTCACGCTCCCCGTCCTTCAGACGTCAAATAAGGGTTTGAGGAAGCATCAGAACCAGAATCTGAATGAGCAGAACCAACACAGAGCATGGAACGGAGACAACTGGAGAACAAAAACGGAACGATCAACAACAGCAGCTTCCTCTCAAACACGTGAAACAAACAGAATTTGTAAATAAAAAGGAAACAATGAAACATTTTCACAGAGACGTTTCAATAGATGAGAGAAAATGAAATGTTTGCAGGACTTTGATGCTGACGCGTCACTCTGCGGCGCCCGTCGGGTCCGTGGCGTGTTTCTGCGGTTGGCTGTAGACCGTGGTCAGATCCGTGGCGCCCGTCGGGTCCGTGGCGTGTTTCTGCGGTTGGCTGTAGACCGTGGTCAGATCCGTGGCGCCCGTCGGGTCCGTGGCGTGTTTCTGCGGTTGGCTGTAGACCGTGGTCAGATCCGTGGCGCCCGTCGGGTCCGTGGCGTGTTTCTGCGGTTGGCTGTAGACCGTGGTCAGATCCGTGGCGTCCGTCGGGTCCGTGGCGTGTTTCTGCGGTTGGCTGTAGACCGTGGTCAGATCCGTGGCGTCCGTCGGGGCCATGCGGTGACTCTGCAGGTCATACACCGTGCCCAGATGCGAGGCTTCCTGCATGTCAGATGAAGTTCCCTGGAAACAGAAGAAGAAAGTAATCAGTCAGAGGAAGCTTCACCTCCGGACCCTCCCGGTTCTGATTCTAAAGGAACCGTGGAGAGTCCAGAAGGCTTTTGACTCCTGGAACTTCTGGTTCTGGAGGAGAATAATGAAGTCATCTGGCGTCTGAAAGGCGGCGTTTGTGTGCACACAGCTGAGCAAACAGTGGCGGGCGTTCCCATCATCACCACAGCTTCAGCGGGAAGTACCTGAACGCTTCTATCCTGAAACTGTATTGCCGTATATTGGACTGAGCCGTCGCTGCTGAGATCTGCAGAGAAAAACGTTCAGAACTTCAGAAGATCAAACCAGAAACTGAAACTTGATGTGATAAAAAACCTTCAGAGTTTAGAAACAGAAATCTGTGACATGAATGAGGATGGATCTGAGCTGAGCTCAGAGTCAGTTAATGATCTGTCAGAGATCCTGTTTGTTAGTGTCGCCATGGCAACCCCAGTTCACTTACTGACAGTAACAGATCCTCCAGAGATCAGGACTGAGTGGTTACTCAGACATGAGACGCTCAAGCAAACACCACCATCTGTGTGCTTGTGAGTGTGCACGTGAGCGTGCACATGAGCGTGCACGTACGTGGATTTGGTTCATTTAAGTTAAGCTGCAGAATAAACTTTTGTTCTAAACACAACAAAGACTTCCTCCAAAAAACTAGAAGCTGTTTGTTCTCATGACCTTTTCTTTAAAGGAACTTCCTGTTGAAGCTGCGCTGCAGGTCAAACCAGAGTATAAATGTCAAGAAGAAACCTGACATCAGGAAGCTGCAGCATTTCCTGCCTCAGGTGATGTCTGGTCTTTGAAAGATCTGCAGAGATCCACTCAGATCTGCAGAGATCCACTCAGATCTGTAGAGATCCACTCAGATCTGTAGAGATCCACTCAGATCTGCAGAGATCCACTCAGATCTGCAGAGATCCACTCAGATCTGCAGAGATCCACTCAGATCTGCAGAGATCCACTCAGATCTGTAGAGATCCACTCAGATCTACAGAGATCCACTCAGATCTGTAGAGATCCACTCAGATCTGAGAGATCCACTCAGATCTGCAGAGATCCACTCAGATCTGTAGAGATCCACTCAGACCTGCAGAGATCCCCTCAGATCTGTAGAGATCCACTCAGACCTGCAGAGATCCACTCAGACCTGCAGAGATCCCCTCAGATCTGCAGAGATCCACTCAGATCTGTAGAGATCCACTCAGACCTGCAGAGATCCACTCAGACCAGCAGAGATCCACTCAGATCTGCAGAGATCCACTCAGATCTGTAGAGATCCACTCAGACCTGCAGAGATCCCCTCAGATCTGCAGAGATCCACTCAGACCTGCAGAGATCCACTCAGATCTGCAGAGATCCCCTCAGATCTGCAGAGATCCCCTCAGATCTGCAGAGATCCCCTCAGATCTGCCGCTCCACGTGTCCAAGCTTGGAACGGAGCGACCTCAGCCGACAAACGCGGGTTTGAATCTGGAGAAACTAAATCTTCTGATTCAAGGAAATGATTCCCAGAAACTGTCGAATGTTAAACTTTGATCTACAGAAACCAGAACGTCCAGCGGAACCGTCTGAAGCGGATCGAGTTCTCCGGACACGTCAGGAACCAAGACTGAAGAGTGAAATACCTGCCTCGTCTTGTCGCGATTCTGCTGTTTCTGTGGACTTTCTTCTTCCTGATCAAACAAACGACCAACGCAACAATAACACCGGATGTTGCTATGGCGACGGCGACGGCTGCCCATTCTGCAGTGAAGATACAAACAGGAAGTGAGACGTGAAGAATGTTGGAGTGAGAACGAGGAGAAGATGAAACTCACTGAGTCTGGAAGATTCTTCTGATCCTGGAGTGACCTGAGAGCAGAACGTCTCCACATCCACGTCCACGGAGGATTCATCTGCAGGGTTGGAGGACTCACATCTGAAGGAGGAGTTCAGCTCCTCCCTGGATATGGAGACCCTCAGAGAGAGCACAGAGTCCCTCCTGTCCAGCTGCTGCTGACCTCTGAACCACGACAGAGAGCTGAGTCTGTCCACAGAGCACAGCAGCCAGCAGCTGTCAGAGCTGCTGTTCAGCCTCCACACAGCAGGGGGCGCCGCCGGGTCTGCAGGACCACAGGGAGAACGCTCAGGGGCGGAGCTACGGCATTTACCACCTCCGTCTTTGAGTCAAGGTCCACAATCCCATCAGAATTTCTGCAGTTCTGGTCATTTACTTTCAATAAAAACAGTTTTCTCTTTTATACAGGAGATGCTGCTTAGATTACATCTAATTTAAGAGCTCTTGTCAGATTCACTAGTTCTATTACAGGGGGGCTGTGGTGCAGCGGTAGGGCAGTCGACTTATGATCGGGGGTTTGATTCCTCTCCTGGCCATGTGTCGGAGTGTCCTTGGGCAAGACACTGAACCCCAGATTTCCTCTGGTGGGAGTTTGGTGCCGGTGATCAGCAGCAGAACCACCAGAACCACCAGAACCACCAGAACCAGTGAATGAAGAGTGAATGTGTGAAGAGCTTTGAACCTCTGAAGGAAGGTAGAAAGAGCTGTACAGTACACACCATTACCTTCATTTAGCATTTACTTCAAACAAAAACAGTTTTTCATAAGTGATAATAAATTCAGGTGTTAATAAATCTTCTTCTTTCAGCATCAGAATTAGAACCTTGGATAAAAAAATCTTATTGATCCCAAAACAGTTGGAAATAGAGTATTTTTGATCCTTTCATTAGCGTCGACCTCTCAGCTCTTCTCATTTGCCACCTTTTAAAGTCTTCTCTCCCCTCCCACCACCCCACAGAAAATGTTCTAGCTCCGCCCCTAGTCAGGATCCTGAAGGATCTGCTGCCGGTTCTGGTCTCAGGAGAACTGCAGAAGTTCTGGAATCCTCAAAGTCTTCTAAATGAATTATTCTTATTATCCAAATGAACAAACTAAAAGACAAAAAGAGACTCACCATAAACTGTCAGGTTATAAGATGCAGTGAAAACTTTTCCTCTTTTGGAGTCGATGTTATAAACTCCAGAGTCGCTCTTCTGCAGCTCTGTGATTGTAAAGAGTCCAGAGGTTTGATCCCACAGGATTCTGTTGTTTCCCTCATATGTTCTCAGTTTCTTCTCAAACACTTGAGCAAGGATTGTTAATTTCTGTACGAGAAATCCTTCCTCAGGAACTGGATCAGGCAGAGTGACGTTTCCTCCCACGACTGATGAGATGTTCTTCAGTCCCTCTGAAGCAGCCAGAAGCATCACTGAAACACAGGAACATCAGACGGTAATGTCCATCAGGTTGTGGTAAAGAGCGCTCAGTCAGACCTCGTGGGGTCAGACCTCGTGGGTCAGACCTCGTGGGGTCAGACCTCGTGGGGTCAGACCTCGTGAGGTCAGACCTCGTGGGGTCAGACCTCGTGGGTCAGACCTCGTGGGTCAGACCTCGTGGGGTCAGACCTCGTGGGGTCAGACCTCGTGGGTCAGACCTCGTGGGGTCACACCTCGTGGGTCAGACCTCGTGGGTCAGACCTCGTGGGGTCACACCTCGTGGGTCAGACCTCGTGGGTCAGACCTCGTGGGGTCAGACCTCGTGGGGTCAGACCTCGTGAGGTCAGACCTCGTGGGGTCAGACCTCGTGGGTCAGACCTCGTGGGGTCAGACCTCGTGGGGTCAGACCTCGTGGGTCAGACCTCGTGGGGTCAGACCTCGTGGGTCAGACCTCGTGGGGTCAGACCTCGTGGGGTCAGACCTCGTGGGGTCAGACCTCGTGGGTCAGACCTCGTGGGGTCACACCTCGTGGGTCAGACCTCGTGGGGTCAGACCTCGTGGGTCAGACCTCGTGGGGTCACACCTCGTGGGGTCAGACCTCGTGGGTCAGACCTCGTGGGGTCACACCTCGTGGGTCAGACCTCGTGGGGTCACACCTCGTGGGGTCACACCTCGTGGGTCAGACCTCGTGGGGTCAGACCTCGTGAGGTCAGACCTCATGGGGTCAGACCTCGTGGGGTCAGACCTCATGGGGTCAGACCTCGTGGGGTCAGACCTCGTGAGGTCAGACCTCGTGAGGTCAGACCTCGTGGGTCAGACCTCGTGGGGTCACACCTCGTGGGGTCAGACCTCGTGGGTCAGACCTCGTGGGTCAGACCTCGTGGGGTCAGACCTCGTGGGTCAGACCTCGTGGGGTCAGACCTCGTGGGTCAGACCTCGTGGGGTCACACCTCGTGGGGTCAGACCTCGTGAGGTCAGACCTCGTGAGGTCAGACCTCGTGAGGTCAGACCTCGTGAGGTCAGACCTCGTGGGTCAGACCTCGTGGGGTCACACCTCGTGGGGTCAGACCTCGTGGGTCAGACCTCGTGGGTCAGACCTCGTGGGGTCAGACCTCGTGGGTCAGACCTCGTGGGGTCAGACCTCGTGGGGTCAGACCTCGTGGGTCAGACCTCGTGGGGTCAGACCTCGTGGGGTCAGACCTCGTGGGGTCAGACCTCGTGGGGTCAGACCTCGTGGGTCAGACCTCGTGGGGTCACACCTCGTGGGTCAGACCTCGTGGGGTCAGACCTCGTGGGTCAGACCTCGTGGGGTCAGACCTCGTGGGGTCAGACCTCGTGGGTCAGACCTCGTGGGGTCACACCTCGTGGGTCAGACCTCGTGGGGTCAGACCTCGTGGGGTCACACCTCGTGGGTCAGACCTCGTGGGGTCAGACCTCGTGGGGTCAGACCTCATGGGGTCAGACCTCGTGGGGTCAGACCTCATGGGGTCAGACCTCGTGGGGTCAGACCTCGTGAGGTCAGACCTCGTGAGGTCAGACCTCGTGGGTCAGACCTCGTGGGGTCACACCTCGTGGGGTCAGACCTCGTGGGGTCACACCTCGTGAGGTCAGACCTCGTGGGTCAGACCTCGTGGGGTCACACCTCATGGGGTCAGACCTCGTGGGGTCAGACCTCGTGGTCTGACCTCGTGGGGTCAGACCTCGTGGGGTCAGACCTCATGGGTCAGACCTCGTGGGGTCAGACCTTGTGGGGTCAGACCTTGTGGGGTCAGACCTCGTGGGTCAGACCTCGTGGGGTCACACCTCGTGGGGTCAGACCTCGTGGGTCAGACCTCGTGGGGTCAGACCTCGTGGGTCAGACCTCGTGGGGTCACACCTCGTGGGTCAGACCTCGTGGGTCAGACCTCGTGGGGTCACACCTCGTGGGTCAGACCTCGTGGGTCAGACCTCGTGGGGTCACACCTCGTGGGTCAGACCTCGTGGGTCAGACCTCGTGGGGTCAGACCTCGTGGGGTCAGACCTCGTGAGGTCAGACCTCGTGGGGTCAGACCTCGTGGGTCAGACCTCGTGGGGTCAGACCTCGTGGGTCAGACCTCGTGGGTCAGACCTCGTGGGGTCAGACCTCGTGGGTCAGACCTCGTGGGGTCAGACCTCGTGGGGTCAGACCTCGTGGGGTCAGACCTCGTGGGTCAGACCTCGTGGGGTCACACCTCGTGGGTCAGACCTCGTGGGGTCAGACCTCGTGGGTCAGACCTCGTGGGGTCACACCTCGTGGGGTCAGACCTCGTGGGTCAGACCTCGTGGGGTCACACCTCGTGGGTCAGACCTCGTGGGGTCACACCTCGTGGGGTCACACCTCGTGGGTCAGACCTCGTGGGGTCAGACCTCGTGGGGTCAGACCTCATGGGGTCAGACCTCGTGGGGTCAGACCTCATGGGGTCAGACCTCGTGGGGTCAGACCTCGTGAGGTCAGACCTCGTGAGGTCAGACCTCGTGGGTCAGACCTCGTGGGGTCACACCTCGTGGGGTCAGACTCGTGGGTCAGACCTCGTGGGTCAGACCTCGTGGGGTCAGACCTCGTGGGTCAGACCTCGTGGGGTCAGACCTCGTGGGTCAGACCTCGTGGGGTCACACCTCGTGGGGTCAGACCTCGTGAGGTCAGACCTCGTGAGGTCAGACCTCGTGAGGTCAGACCTCGTGAGGTCAGACCTCGTGGGTCAGACCTCGTGGGGTCACACCTCGTGGGGTCAGACCTCGTGGGTCAGACCTCGTGGGTCAGACCTCGTGGGGTCAGACCTCGTGGGTCAGACCTCGTGGGGTCAGACCTCGTGGGGTCAGACCTCGTGGGTCAGACCTCGTGGGGTCAGACCTCGTGGGGTCAGACCTCGTGGGGTCAGACCTCGTGGGGTCAGACCTCGTGGGTCAGACCTCGTGGGGTCACACCTCGTGGGTCAGACCTCGTGGGGTCAGACCTCGTGGGTCAGACCTCGTGGGGTCAGACCTCGTGGGGTCAGACCTCGTGGGTCAGACCTCGTGGGGTCACACCTCGTGGGTCAGACCTCGTGGGGTCAGACCTCGTGGGGTCACACCTCGTGGGTCAGACCTCGTGGGGTCAGACCTCGTGGGGTCAGACCTCATGGGGTCAGACCTCGTGGGGTCAGACCTCATGGGGTCAGACCTCGTGGGGTCAGACCTCGTGAGGTCAGACCTCGTGAGGTCAGACCTCGTGGGTCAGACCTCGTGGGGTCACACCTCGTGGGGTCAGACCTCGTGGGGTCACACCTCGTGAGGTCAGACCTCGTGGGTCAGACCTCGTGGGGTCACACCTCATGGGGTCAGACCTCGTGGGGTCAGACCTCGTGGTCTGACCTCGTGGGGTCAGACCTCGTGGGGTCAGACCTCATGGGTCAGACCTCGTGGGGTCAGACCTTGTGGGGTCAGACCTTGTGGGGTCAGACCTCGTGGGTCAGACCTCGTGGGGTCACACCTCGTGGGGTCAGACCTCGTGGGGTCACACCTCGTGGGGTCAGACCTCGTGGGTCAGACCTTGTGAGGTCAGACCTCGTGGGGTCAGACCTTGTGGGGTCAGACCTCGTGGGTCAGACCTCGTGAGGTCAGACCTCGTGGGGTCAGACCTCGTGGTCTGACCTCGTGGGGTCAGACCTCGTGGGGTCAGACCTCGTGGGTCAGACCTCGTGGGGTCAGACCTTGTGGGGTCAGACCTCGTGGGGTCAGACCTCGTGAGGTCAGACCTTGTGGGGTCAGACCTTGTGGGGTCAGACCTCGTGGGTCAGACCTCGTGAGGTCAGACCTTGTGGGGTCAGACCTTGTGGGGTCAGACCTCGTGGGTCAGACCTCGTGAGGTCAGACCTTGTGGGTCAGACCTCGTGGGGTCAGACCTTGTGGGGTCAGACCTCGTGGGTCAGACCTCGTGAGGTCAGACCTCGTGGGGTCAGACCTCGTGGTCTGACCTCGTGGGGTCAGACCTCGTGGGGTCAGACCTCGTGAGGTCTGACCTCATGGGGTCAGACCTCGTGGGTCAGACCTCGTGGGGTCAGACCTCGTGAGGTCAGACCTCGTGGGGTCAGACCTCGTGAGGTCAGACCTCGTGGGGTCAGACCTCGTGGGGTCACACCTCGTGGGGTCACACCTCGTGGGGACCCAGTGAACGACCTGCAGGGACCAAAGGAACAAAGACAGCGACACACTCCGCCACTGTGCCGGGACTCGAACCCTGCAGGGCAGACGTGTCCTGCTAAAGGGCCCGCCTCCACATTTGAATGTTTTTTAGGCTAATTTAGCATTTAGCTAAGATTTCAGCTACATGCTAGCTGGTTTGGCTAATTTAGAATTTTTTTAGTTTTTTTGCCTAATTTAGCTTTCAGTTTTTTGCTAGCTATCAATCTCAGCACCTTCAGCTTGTAAGCTATCACAGTAATGCTCTGTATCCAGTTTAAAAAATCTTTGACTAATATTTCTCTCTATGAGAATTACAGTTATGAATCACTGTCCATGTGTGGCTTCCTGGAAACCCGAACATCTTTACGTTTAGGCTGTGGTTGCTGCTCGTCTTCCGTTAGCCTACAAACAGACCCCGCCCCACATCAGAGCAGAAAACTGTTATGTGGTCCTCACAAGAAAAAGTTTGGTAGAGAACATCCGGATGATCCAGAAGAGGATTGGAGAACGTCACGTGGTCACAGCAGAACTTCCTGGTAAGAACTACTGTTAGGAGCAGAAAGAAGAATACTGTAAAGCATGGGGGTGGAAGCATCATGGTTTGGGCTGATCTTTAGCAAAGAGACCAGGACGACTGATGCGTGTAAAGGAAAGAATGAATAGAACCACGTCTGGTCAGATTCTGAGTGAAAACCTCCTTCCATCAGCATTGAAGATGAAACATGGCTGGGTCTGTCACCATGGCAACCATCCCAAACACACTGCTGGGTAACCAGGGAGTGGCTTCAGAAGAAGCATTTCATAAGCTGGAGAGGCCTAGCCGGTCTCCAAATCTCAACCCAGAAACAGGAGATCTGCATGGAGGAAGAGACCAAAATACCTCCAAGAGTTTATGAAAACCCTGTGAGAACTTACAGAAAACGTTTGATTCTGTTTGTCTGGAGCTTCTTGTGTATCAAAGAGAACAGAAGAATTTCTGAAGGAGGTTCAGGTCTGGATCCTGAACCTCCTTCAGGTCTGGATCCCAGACCTCCTTCAGGTCTGGATCCTGAACCTCCTTCAGGTCTGGATCCTGAACCTCCTTCAGGTCCTGGATCCAGGACCTCCTTCAGGTCTGGATCCAGGACCTCCTTCAGGTCGTGATCCTGAACCTCCTTCAGGTCTGGATCCAGGACCTCCTTCAGGTCCGGATCCTGAACCTCCTTCAGGTCGTGATCCTGGACCTCCTTCGGGTCTGGATCCTGGACCTCCTTCAGGTCTGGATCTTGGACCTCCTTCAGGTCCTCGATCTAGGACCTCCTTCAGGTCTGGATCCCGGACCTCCTTCAGGTCTGGATCTTGGACCTCCTTCAGGTCTGGATCCCGGACCTCCTTCAGGTCTGGATCTTGGACCTCCTTCAGGTCTGGATCTTGGACCTACTTCAGGTCTGGATCTTGGACCTCCTTCAGGTCTGGATCTTGGACCTCCTTCAGGTCTGGATCCTGAACCTCCTTCAGGTCTGGATTTAGGACCTCCTTCAGGTCTGGATCCCGGACCTCCTTCAGGTCTGGATCCTGAACCTCCTTCAGGTCTGGATCCAGGTCCTCCTTCAGGTCTGGATCTTGGACCTCCTTCAGGTCTGGATCTTGGACCTCCTTCAGGTCTGGATCTTGGACCTCCTTCAGGTCTGGATCTTGGACCTCCTTCAGGTCCTGGATCCTGAACCTCCTTCGGATCTGGATCTTAGTCCTCCTTCAGGTCTGGATCCTGGACCTCCTTCAGGTCTGGATCCCGGACCTCCTTCAGGTCTGGATCTTGGACCTCCTTCAGGTCTGGATCTTGGACCTACTTCAGGTCTGGATCTTGGACCTCCTTCAGGTCTGGATCTTGGACCTCCTTCAGGTCTGGATCCTGAACCTCCTTCAGGTCTGGATTTAGGACCTCCTTCAGGTCTGGATCCCGGACCTCCTTCAGGTCTGGATCCTGAACCTCCTTCAGGTCTGGATCCAGGTCCTCCTTCAGGTCTGGATCTTGGACCTCCTTCAGGTCTGGATCTTGGACCTCCTTCAGGTCTGGATCCTGAACCTCCTTCAGGTCTGGATTTAGGACCTCCTTCAGGTCTGGATCCCGGACCTCCTTCAGGTCTGGATCCTGAACCTCCTTCAGGTCTGGATCCAGGTCCTCCTTCAGGTCTGGATCTTGGACCTCCTTCAGGTCTGGATCTTGGACCTCCTTCAGGTCTGGATCTTGGACCTCCTTCAGGTCTGGATCTTGGACCTCCTTCAGGTCCTGGATCCTGAACCTCCTTCGGATCTGGATCTTGGTCCTCCTTCAGGTCTGGATCCTGGACCTCCTTCAGGTCCTGGATCCTGGACCTCCTTCAGGTCTGGATCTTGGTCCTCCTTCAGGTCTGGATCCTGGACCTCCTTCAGGTCCTGGATCCTGGACCTCCTTCAGGTCTGGATCTTGGACCTCCTTCAGGTCTGGATCTAGGACCTCCTTCAGGTCTGGATCCCGGACCTCTTTCAGGTCTGGATCTTGGTCCTCCTTCAGGTCTGGATCTTGGACCTCCTTCAGGTCCAGATCTTGGACCTCCTTCAGGTCTGGATCCTGGACCTCCTTCAGGTCTGGATCTTGAACCTCCTTCAGGTCTGGATCTTGGACTTCCTTCAGGTCCAGATCTTGGACCTCCTTCAGGTCTGGATCCCGGACCTCCTTCAGGTCTGGATCTTGAACCTCCTTCAGGTCTGGATCTTGGACTTCCTTCAGGTCCAGATCTTGGACCTCCTTCAGGTCTGGATCCCGGACCTCCTTCAGGTCTGGATCTTGAACCTCCTTCAGGTCTGGATCTTGGACTTCCTTCAGGTCCAGATCTTGGACCTCCTTCAGGTCCGCTCCTGCGTTCTCTCCATGACCGTCTCTTCAGTTGTTATTGTGTCTTTGTGTTTCTCTGCTGTTTGTGTCGAGGAGCTTCTTGTTGCGTTATGTTTGCATCACGGAGATGAAGAAACGTTTGAGCTGCAATCAAAACCTCAGCTTATGAAATACAAGCTCCAGATTACGGAGAGAAAAGAGACTCACTCAGAATTCTCATTTTAACTCACATTTTGTGCATAAGAACAAAAATTATGAAATAAAAAAAAATACAATGTACACACGGACACATTAAAGTCCAACAGCTTGAAACTAACAACACACAAACCTTAAGCATTATACACAGCATTAGTGCTGGACGATAGAAAGGTGTCTCTCGTAGCATTTCTCCTCTATCCTTATATTGTTGCTAAGATAATTTCATCAATTATTACCTCAAATATATCATTAATCAGACCCTCCAGGATTTTCATTGTAACTTTACCAAACCACCGTGACAACAGTCATGGATGACGACGCAGCTTCAGGACTGTTTCCTTCTGACTCTTTACCGAGTCGTCTCTAGTCCTCTCTGAGTTTGTTTTCTTTTCAAGACACGCGTGAACGGTGGTGGCTGTACGCCGCGCGCAGCGGCGTGAAGGTGCGCTGAGCGCATGCATGCACGCAGCGTGGGGGGGTGCAGGTACGTGTCGCACGGCTGCTCCACAACATGAGAGACTCTGGAGAAGCTTTCCTCTTTCTGTGGAGAACATGGAAATCTGAAGATTCACCTGATGATGTTGTTTAAAATGTTTCACTAGAAAATGTTCTAAAGTCTGTTCAAATCAAGACACAAATATTTGTGTTATTATGAGCAGAGAAGATCAGAAGTTCATTTAAAGTTTCACAGTTCTGTTCAAGTTTAATCAACAGCATCGTCTATAGTAGGGGTGTGCCAAAATATCGATATTGCGATATATCGCGATATTTAGTCCTGCGGTTGATTCTCGATGGGTTCTCACCAAGTATCGATATTATATTTTCATTTGAAGAGGCTGTTGCGTCTGAGTCGCGGACCGGAACTAATGCGCAGTTACTCGCGCTGCGTCTGACTTATTTTCCCGACGCACTCAGGAAAAAACACCGGCAGGATTCTGGCTCGGTATCGCGTGTATAAATCATGTCTACCTGTTCTCAATTATCATCCATCTGTAGAAGAGTCAGCTGGTAAGAAGTGAGTTTATCTGAGCGCTAGAATGACCGCGATCGGTTATTTCCTGTTAGATCGGTGCGCTGTGGGAACGAGGCGCGTGCTTCGTAGCTGTTTGTGTGTACTTCAGGTACCGGTCGGAATTTTCGCTTTCATGCACTGATATTTACCCTGCTGGTGTATGGTGTAACTTTGTTAAATTTATGGTGTAAGGTTTTCAAATGAACGTAATAACTTTTTGCTGATGTTAATTTAAAGTCATTCTTAGATTAAAAAAAAAAAAATGCAGATTTGAGGTATGAACTTAAAGATAATGTAATTAAAATAAAGAACATGAATTCACGGTAAAATAAAGAAGTTGCTAGTTAATTGAAGAACTTAAAATTGTATAAATTATTATAGATTAAAGTTGTTTATTGCTAATTTATAATAGAATTTGAATTATTCAAAAGATAGCTATCACCAATTTGAATTATTTAATTTTTGTTCTGTTGCTAGCAGTAATTCTGTGGCACTGCTGATCATGTTTACTATTGTTAACATTGAATTTTACAAATAATTCCAATTCAATTGGTGGTAAGTTATAGTATTAGTGATTTTAAGCAACGTTAAACAAAAGTGTCTATAATTTGTTGCACAAAATAAGACATAAGTTGTTTATTAAGATTGTGTTTAAGATAAAAAAAATAAAATGGGGACATATTTAACCCCCAAAAAAAGTGTTCTTCTATATAATATTAGTTATTAGAGAAGATTTTTACCAACTATCGCGATATTATCGATATCGTGAGCCATGTATCGCGTATCGTATCGTGAGGTACCCAGTGATTCCCAGCCCTAGTCTATAGCAGGGGTGGGCAAACTACGGCCCGGGGCCACATTAAGTAGCTTAAGGGGCCACATGCGGCCCCTTAAGCTACTTAATGTGGCCCTCCAAATTAAAATACATTGAATCAAAAATCTTAATTATTGTTTTATTTTCATTGTATTTCTGGTTTCTTCCCATGAATGGTGTTGTTTCTCTGACGTTCGTGTGTGTTCCTTTCTGAGTCAGATGGTGATCTTTCGGATTATTCCTACACCACATAAATGCAGCATTTCTTTGAGTTCACATTTTCCTCTGAAGAACATCAACCCATTGGATCACCCAAAAGAGAACAAAAATCAAAATTTAGAAATTAAAACTCCCAAATTTTCTGTTTTTAAATTAATATATGTGAATTTGAATCCAAATTAAAGCATGTTTTTCTCTAAATTCCATATTATTTTTTTAGTTTATGAGGTTGATTACCCAATCTCTCCTTCCATCTGCTTCTTGTCCGGCCCTTATGCCAAATTTTAGAACCCTTTGTGGCCCACGAGTCAAAACAATTGCCCACCCCTGCTCCATAGTGATGATGAAGTGTTTTCTGCTGCATCTGTCAAAACTAAAACAGTTGAAATGTGAAGTTTATTTCATAATTAACATTTTTAGGGACTTTTTAAAACAAAATTATATTAAAAACATCAAAACTTTTCCCAAAAGCTGCAGAAACATCGGGAATTTTTTCACAGAAAAGCTGAAAATAAACTTTACTGTTTTATATTGTGATATTAAATATTTCATATCGCCCAGCACTACAAAACATTTACACACACATTTGCTTTTATTTATTTATTTTTTGGTTTTTAAAGGAATAAGTGATTCAAAAACACTTATTTAAACTTTTTATATTAATTATCGGGCAAATCTGTTGGAGAAAGTGCCACTAAGTCAAGTTTTCACCAGATAATATTCCCAATCTAAGATCTGATGATAAAACTCTGATGACCCAGCATTCTAGAAGCATTTAAACGCATCATTTACAGATGAATCTCTGAGCTGTGAAGAGTCTCATGTTTTTTCTGTGCGTCTTAAGAGATTTTAAATATTTGTGTGTACATTTACTTTGTGAATGTGTTAATATTTCTCTGAATTTCATCATTTTGTTCCTCATGAAGAAACAAATCCAGAATCAGAGTGAGTCTATTTTCTCTCCATACATACGGTTGTTTTCACTCGTGTTTCCTCGGATCACGTTCGTCTCTCGTGGATCCGGTCCGAACCCGATTCACTGAAACGTTTTCAGAACTGCGACTTTAGTGGCTCCAACCCGGTTCTGGATAAACTGATGATGGTAACTCATTCTGAGGTGAAGAACCAGCAGAACTGGGACCAGAACCAGACCGGTTGGTCTTCAGAACTTCACAGCAGGAACCTGAGGACCTCAGAAGAGTGGTTCCTCTGGTTCTGTCAGGATCCATGTTGACTGTAAACTAAGAATCCACACAGTCAACAAACCTGAGGTTTAGAGTAAACAGGAGATTTCTGAGGCTTGAAGGTCACAGGAACTCTCAGCTGTCTTCAAGTCAGAGAAGTTCCTGAAGATCCATGTCATCTTCTTTAATGATCTGACTGAGTTTAAGCTGCTTTTCCAGCCGTTTGTTTCCATGACAACCATCAGAAGAACACATTTACATCATCGACAAAGAAAAACAAATTCATGCAAATCTGCAAAACAGGGAAGAGCAGCTCAGAGGATTATGGGGGTTTTAATCAGTCTGTGAACGAGCAGCACCTGGACAGGTGTTCGGATCGAAAGAAGAACGATCTGAAGCTGAAAAATATCGGAAACGGCAATTCCAAAATTAAAATCAAGTTTGATTTTTCAGAATATTCTGAACTTTTTCTTCGGAACACGCGCGAGCGCGCGCGCGCGCCGCTCCCTTGTGTCAGTAATGACAGGTGTGGCGCGCGCGCGCCCGTGTTTGAGACGTTCCACAAACTCAGAGGATCGGAACCGAACCGAACCGAACCGGAAACGGCTTTTCCAGCCGAAAAGACTGAGCAAAAACTCACCAAAATAAAAGCAGACGAGACTCTTCCGCGGCTCCATCAGAGAGCATCGACAGACTGACTCGGGGGGGGGGGGAGGGCGGGGCTGCCGCGCACAAAGCCCCGCCCTATAGAGGTGAGTCTCCTGATCTCACATGTATGTTGTCTCATCCTCTGTAACAGATGGAGAACTGACCAGAAAAGTTGAAGCATCAGTGACGTCACGAGGTCCAGTCCAGGGTTCCGTGCTCCATCTGGACCGGGTTTCCACTGTTTATCTCATCAACTTTTTGCTGCATAAACCTCTTTTCCTGTTGTAATCCTCAATATCCACAATAAACATGAAGCATATAGTTTGAACAGAAGATCTTCACGATCTCCTCTGAGGGAACCGTCGTTCATCTGGAAACTTCTCTTCACTTTAACCTATTGAAGCGGAACTCGTTTATGACCAGAACGACTGGAGGAAACCGCAGACTTCTACTCAGAAACGAGGGGGGGGTTGATGCTCACAGGACCTGCGTGCAGCAAAGAAGACAACCCCCCCATGCAGCACCTCCACCGCCGGAGAGGAACCTCGACGAGTGAAACCAGGTCAACCCACTGATGGTCGACAGCTTGAAGAAAACTTTCCGTGTGAAGGTTTGCAGAAGCTTCCTGAAGCTCAGGCAAACGTGCTCGGCAGGCCTCTCCGTCTGAGGGGGGGGGTCAGACTCCGTCACACGGGGGGCCAAAATCCAAAACACACCTGAGGACCAACAGGAGAAACATTCATGGAAGACTGTAAAACGGCGTTTCTAGAAGTTAAAACTGGAACTTCTGAACAGAATATCGACTGTATAACATTACCTGATGATGATGATGATGTGTGAATGCTGTTGGATGAAGATGCTAGTGCTGATAGCAGCTAATATGTTAGCTAAATGTCAAATGAGCCTAAAAAAAAATGAAAAGTCTAAATTAGCCAAAACAGCTAGCATGTAGCTAAACATGAGCTAAAAATGGAGCAGAATAAATAATCAGAACAATGAGAAAACAGAAATTCTGAGAGTCCACGTCACAGACTGAACCAGTGTTACGATGTCAGTACCAGCACCGGTTCTCCCTGACCCGACCCTGGTTCTCGAGTGGGATTCATCAGAACCCCTCTCTTCTGCCGTCAGGTCGATGGATCCATCCAAAGATTCCTTCAGCCTCTCAGACCGTCCCGTTCCAGGAACTATCAGAACCTCAGCGGCAGATCGACCAGGTCCAAACCCGGCAACTCTGGAGAGGAGCTGCTGAGGGAGGCAGAGTTGTTCTGCTGGTCAAGAAGATCTGATTCAGAGGGAAAAGGTTTGACCTCAATGACAGCTCTGGGTCTGCAGAGGTGCATGATGGTCCGACGGTTCTGAACCCCAGAGGTGAACACAGACGGACGTTAGTGTCCTCCATCTTCACCGGCAGCACACGCTCGCTCTCAGCTCGTCACGTGTCGCGTCCAGTACCGGTACCCTGACCCGGCACCGGACGCAGTACCGGGTGTGAGCCAGAACCTAGTCAGGGTTTGGGTCCCAGTGCACTCTGTGTCCGGTTCAGGCCCGGAGGACTCATGGTTCATATCAAATGACGAGTGCGGTACAACCAAAAGGTCCGTTTCTGACGTGGAGGGGTCCTCAACCAGACGTCAACATGTGCCGGGTCGGGATGAGGAAACCGGGCCGGCCTCCATGTGACATCATTAACATGCAGAAACTCGTGCTGGTTGTTGGGGAACTTCTCCATCCGTCACAGACGTGTCCTCAGAATCTTTCGGGCTCGGCGGTGCCGCACACTGACGGGTCTCTCAGCTTCTTCTGGAGCCTGAAGCTGAAACGGTTCTGAAACTGAAGCGGGTCAGACTCTGATGCTGGACGCTCTCTGTTCACCAGCAGCTGAAGACATGAGGATAGAAAGAGGAAGGCAGGGGGCGGAGCGCAGAGAGAGTCACTGCAGAACCCCGGAGGTTCAGGAGGACAAAGGACGGAACCGGAGAACCCGCGGATCCAGACGGGCTCGGGTTTGAGGTGTTGTCAGTGGATCTGGGGAATTTCAAAGGCAATTTGAAGCTGTAGGACTCACAGCTGCTATCCCCCCCTCCCCCTCCCCCCTGTGGACCCGCCCTCATTGGCTGAGCAGGGACACGCCCCTCACTCTGCCCCTCCCACCCTATAGTCCTCAAACAGAAAACCTTTGACAAAATGGCGGCTTTTGTGTTGTTTGATCGCCATGGCAACCATTTGATTTTTTTGGTCCGGGGGCGGGGGGGGGGGGGGGGGGGGGACCAGGCCTACGTTGTTTTGTGAAAATCGTCAAAGCTCGACGAGCCGTTTTTCTCCTTCAGGATCTGCTGCTCATGATGTCAGACTTCTGGAACTTCCATGGTTTGACCAATCACAACATTCATCTGTAATACCTCACTCCAACCTGCAGGGGGAGCACACAGACGGTTTTAGATTATACTATGAAGAATTAAACGGTTTTATTTCAGTTTGTCAAAAATGTGGTTCTGACCAGCAGACAGAACTTTTAAAGCTTCGTTTAAAGATTTCAACAGAAAATAAAGTGAATTAGGGTTTGGTTACCCTTTAAATTCAAAATGGCTGCCTTTTATGGAGGTCAAAGGTCAAATAAACTTTGGTTGTGGTTAAGGTAGACCTAATCTTGTGTGTAAAATTTCATGAAAATTCCTAAAAAAAGTTTTTTTTCTCGTATTGTGGAAAAATATGAAAATAATCAGATTTCAAAATGGCCGCCAAGCCGCAGTTCCTTTTGCCATCCCATAATAGTTTCAGAGCTCCCATTGGTTATTCCATCAGATGTTTTATGGCTTGTCTGTGGATTTTAAAAGGATTTTAAGAGATTTTGGCCCCATTCATTATATTGAGGTCACTTTTTTTGGGGGAGGGGCTTCGTCAGCTTTGGCCTAAAACTGATTTCCACCAGGCGTCAGGCAGGGCGGGGTCAGAGCGGTTAGAGGAACGCAGATCGGTGCAGGAGACAAACCTCCAGGTTTGACCGGAGCGATGCTCGGCGCTCGGTTTGGGTTTTTGCAGATTTTTCACAGCACCTCCTCCGAGAACTCGCCGCACGCGGTTTTTACGCCGGCGCTGTGTGTGGGTGCAGATGTGCGAACTCTCACCTCCACTCTGTGGTTGGAGGGTTGCAGAGGGTGCAAAGATGTGAAGCAGAACCTTCAGAGAGGAGGAAGCTCAGCCAAACCTTCAACCGTTGTCAACAGTCCTCACCAGCGGCGTCCCTCAGGGCTCCGTCTTTGAGCCTCTGTTCTTCATAAACTATGAATTGGCACAAAGATAATGAATGTTTCCAAATCATCTTATTGCATAACTAAACCCATAACTCCTGCTTTCAGAAAACCATGTCTCCTCTTCATCATCATCTTCATCATCGTCGTCTACCCACCGCGACTGACGGCGTTCGCAGCTCTCAGCAGCGCGGCGTTCCTCGACCTGAACAGAATCAAACCGGTGGAGTTTTTTATATTCTTGACATTCCAAAACATGAGAAAATGAATTAAATCTAAACCATTAATAAAGAGAAAAACAGAGAAAAAAATAGCATATTTATATATTTAAAACAAAATAAATATAAATAATATTAATATAAAATGTTCTAACTATACTCAGAAATTTAAATTAAATCTAAAAAACTCCAATCAAGATGATCCATAAATTAAAGGTAAACAAACAAACAATCTAAACGTTTTGTGACATTTTTATTCTTTATCTTTTTAATAAATTCTCACAGGAACCAGAAGATGATGAAGAGGAGCAGAGATGAAGTGGCGAGGACTTTCAGATGAACTTCCTGTTCCAACGTTTACACAAAACAAACATGCCGGCTCCGCCTTATCTCCCGAAATCAAACTGTCCACCTTAAATAAATATTTGATCCCTGATACGACCGGCGGCTCAGTTTGATGTTGCAGTTCCTCTGACGACCACTGGGGGCAGGTTTCAGAGAGAACGTTCTGCTGTCGGTGATGCTTTCAAAACTGTTTTGTTTTCTTATGCGGCAGGTGGGCGGAGCATCAGAACCTTTAGCTTTACTTTCAGCGGTCCAATTAAAGTGGGCGGAGCTAACTCCACTGTTTTTGGAGTTTTTAATGTCTTTTTTTCCATAAAGTATAAAGAAAATGAAGCTTCAAATGTCATTTCTAATTATTTCTTTATTTATATTTTTGTGAATCAGGAGCAGATGCAGAATCTGTCCTTGATTTAGTCTAAAAACATAACAATCCTATCAGAAAGACGACAGAAAACAGGTCAGCAGATGATGGCGGTGGGACAAACGTCTGTGGTCGAACTGGATCCTGACAGAAGGAACGTCAACAGAGAAAAGCAGAACGACTGATGGAAAACAGACCTGCTTTCTTCCTCTTCTGTTGATTAATCAAAACTAATAAAAGCTTTTAGCTTCACATTCTGCAGCGTTACCTCATTGATCGTAGGAGTTATGTAAAAAATCACCTGAATTCTTGACAGACGTGAAGATTTTCACACTTTTCTCTGATTTTAAAACATTAAAGTTCAAACCTTTACAGAAAAATGACTCCAGGATTATAGAATGAAACAAAGATCTGATTGGGATTAAAGATAAAGATCAACGTGGCAAACTGAACGTATTCAGTACAGGAGATTGATTGATAATGTCAACAGCCAATCAGGATGCAGAACAAAGAACACGGTAAAAAAATGAAAAAAAATCCACAGAACAACAAAAGAGGAACTGTAATATCTGTTTCAGTCAGCCACTGGGGGCGCTGTGGAGCGCGATAGTGGCGGTAAAAACAGACTGTCAGAATTCCTCCACTGAAAACCATATTATCCTTAAAAGTATTTCAGACTCGACGCTGGCTACTTCATTTTGGTTTTTCTAAACGCCGGATATGATGTCATTGATTTCACAAAGTGAAAATCAAATAAACAAACACTTAACGACGTTAATTTATGACTCCACTGAGTCCTGATGCTCAAAATGTGGATGTTTGTTAGAAAAACACGATTTACAACTGCAATGCATTATGGTCTATATTTGCTAATCTAGTTAGCGTCAACACATGGTTATTTTTCGCAAAGCCTTCTGGGAGTCGGGGGGGATTCAGACACAGCAGTTTTAGTCTTTGACTGTAAATGAGAACTGAACAAAGTGGCCCCGCCCCCCCAGCATTCCAAACAGGAAGTACCACAAACTCCCACAGACCTCTGCAGAGAATCAAGCAGCTGTTATCAGTCATTCTGGATCTGAAACCTTTTGAACATCTTCTTCTTCTTTTTTATGACATTTTTTCTGAAGTTCAAATTATAAACTGACCAATCAGATGTCTCGGTACAAGTAGGCGGAGCCTGCTGGCCCCCACGTCCAACGTTCGACAGATCTCATGTCAAGTCGTAGGGGTGTGGCCTTTCAGCAACCTCCCTCCTGATTGGTGAGAGTGGTTGCCATGGAAACGAGGACTCAGACCGACTTGGACCAATCACGGCTGACTCTGTCTGACGGTCCTGACGGTTCTGACTCTGTCTGACGGTCCATCCGCACTCTTTCGTTCTGAACTGAAAGATGTCGGGCTCGGATCTCTTCTGAGAACTCTGGTTGCATGTCGAGGGTCAGAGACCGCAGGGCCCCTCCCTCTGCGAGCAGCAGAACCCCGCCCCTGGCGCTGTTTGCTCGCCGTGAGACTGAAACCGCAGCAGCAGAAACTCGCCTCCGAGAATAACTGAGAGGAGCAGAAACATCCGTTGTCCATCGCTTCTTCTTTTCATTTTCAGTCTGTGAAATCATCTTCATGATGACGATGTGAACGAGAAGAGACGTGCACGCTGAGCCCCCCCCAACAGAAACTTTACTGTGAAACTTTGGTTTCAACCACGACGACGTGAGCAGGAAACAGAAGCAGCAGAGAGAGCATCACTGATGATTCTTCACGTCTCACTTTCTTCATTCAGTACTGTAAGTTTGAACATCAGACACAACTGTTCTTAATATCTATAATTCTATTATTATTGTAAATACTATTGGTTTCATCTGTGCTGTGTATCTCATGGATTCAGCAGATTTGACAACAAATCTGACATGAGACTTGAGAAAGCACTCGACGTGGAGTTTGATGCTGGATATTCCCCAACAAAACTCAGTGACCCATCATACTTCCACCACCATACTTCCATCAAACTTCCACCATCTCGTCGCCCACATTGACTTCAGTGGGATATCTCTCTAGGCCGGCTCGCTATGCTAGGCGGCCGCCCGCTGGATACTGTAGTGAGCTAGCAAAGACCAGCAGGGATATCTTGCTGTGCTGTCCAGTAGGCGGCTGCCTAGCGTAGCAAGCCGGTCAACTTTGCATCCACTTAAGCTAAAAGGATAGCTAGCTAGCTCTGCCGGTCTTTGCTAGCTTACTACAGTATCCAGCACACGGCTGGCTAGCACAGCACGCCAGCCCACTGAGTGTCCATTTAAGCTAAGAGTGCATGAAGCTAGCTCTGCAGGTGCTTGTTAGCTCTCTCTGCTATCCACTGGGTGACTGGCTAGCATAGCTAGCTCTGGTGGTCCTCGGCTGTTCTCCTCTCTACTGGAGTGATCCTGTTAATGGTTGAAAAGTTCCAGTAAATCAAAGAACATAAACGCTGGAGCTCCAGGTGTGAAATGGTTAAACTATATAGCGCCCCAACCCCCCACCCCATTAGAAACATCTCAGTGAAGTAATTCTATCCTCCAAACTGAAACAGGAAGTTGGTTCCTCAGGTGAGGAGCTGAAGGCTCCGCCCCCTTTTCCACTATTAACAAGCAGAAACGAGGAGGATCTGCAAACGATGAAACGCGTGGTCTCCTGTCCGGGAAGTTCCAGGAAGTGTTTCACCTCAGGAGAACTCGCTCTGATGTTTCATCACAGAGACGGTCGGTTTGTTTCCCGCCAGAGCGAGGACAGACCTCACTATCTGCAGCACCTGTATCTGTAAGAGGAACTCACCTGAACCTGACGGTTGGTCTGTTGAAACACTTCCAGTTTGGAATTTGCATAAAGCTGACATGCAGCTGCTCTGCTGGCAGGAGGTCAGAGGTCAGGATGGATGATTGACAGAAGAATCTTGTCTTTTGGACTCAAACTCTCAGGTATCTGACAAAATTCAGTGATGCTGATTTTTGTTTTACTTTGGATCCTTTAGGAATAAAATCAAAATGTTTCTTCTTCTTCATTTATTATGCATTTTAAAGAAAGATGGCGGGGGGGGGGGGGTGTTATATGGTTCCTAAAGCATCAGCAAAGATCTTCCTATCAGAACATAAAGACATCATGAAGATCTGAGAGACCTGCTGGAGAGTCTTTAGACCTTTACTGCCACCTGCTGGAGACTCTTTAGATCTTTACTGCCACCTGCTGGAGAGTCTTTAGATCTTTACTGCCACCTGCTGGAGACTCTGTGGTTCTGCAGAGAACATCTGATGATCCAGGTGGAGTTCAACCTCCCAAACTCCTGTTCAAACCGTAACATCCATCTCTATGCCGATGATACCATCATTTATTGCTCCAAACCGGACATCACTGACATTAACAACTGCTTCCAGAATGACTTTGACTCAGTCCAACGTCGGTTGATTTCTACTGAGCTCATTTTGAATAAAACTAAATCATATTACATAAACATATTTCAGACTAAAACAATAAATCCAGGTGGTTTAAGTTAAACTACCGTCTTAAATCACTCCATCAGTCAGATCACTGCTTTAACTTCTATATCTTACTATTATCACTTTACTCTCTGTTTTGACTTATGCTGACATTATTGACTTTAGCCTTCTTTAACTCTCTTCATGTCATCTATAACTCTATGTTTTGCTCTCTATATCACTCATCACTGTTTCAACCACGGTTGGTTTTCATTATCAGCTAGAAGATGATTTTACTGGCTTTAATTTATTTTCAAATACATTAATCTCAACCTTCTTTTTTATTTGTTCTTTTTAGTTCCCGACATCATAATTATCAGGTATTCTTGATTGATTGATTGGTGTATTTCAAGCATAGATTGAAATTACAGGACAAAACACACAATTATTTCAAACTCATTACAGAAACAATAAGATGCATTGATTAGAAAATTAAAAACAAACAAAAATAAAATACACTTATGTCACATTTGGTTCATTAATTCTTTGTGATTATTAACTAAAGTCAGTAGAGTTTGATTGATTGATTGAAAAGGAGTGGGAAGAAGCGAACTTATATAAATCCCCACCTACTTGAATACTTCATTTACTGTTTGCATAATTATGTCTTTTTGTTGTTTTTTTTTTTTCTCAATACATTCCCAATAGTAAAGTAAAGTGCTTGTTGATTATTGATTAATCTCGTAAAAATTATTTCAGTAAACAGTACATCAATCATACATCATGTCAGATATGTAAAAACTCACTGATTATCATCATAATACAATGTCAATGTCATGTCTATGCAGAAAAATAATAACATATTGAAATCAAGTTTTCAAGTAACATTAGAGTACTTATTGATTATTCTCTGAAAGAATTCTTGTATATTTTCAATAAACATTAATGATTTACACAATATGTAATAATCATTGATTATCATTAGAAACACATAATTACATGAATCATTGCTACATATTTATTATTCTTCTTTATCTCTACGTTCCATCTCATCTCTGCCATGTTCAATAAAGTTCTATTGATCCATCTCTAACATATTTGTGTTTTAAATTCTGATTCGTCGATCTCCTTTAGTCTCTGCGTTTGTTTTTCTATGATTATTTGCAAATGTGTTTATCTAAACTACTTTCTGAAATGTCATGTTGGGGGGGGTAGTTGAGAGCCTGAACTCCTATCATGTATGTTTGTTATGTGTACTTAATCTTGTTTGCTTTTTTCTCTGTTACTTATTTCTTAAACGGAGATGTTCCATCTCGAGGGTTTCTCCTTAAACGAGTGAATAATAAAATCCAGAGAAGATTCTGTCTGCAGTGATCAAACCTCAGAGTCACTAACAGAAGCCACTTCCTGCTTCTGTCTGCAGAAACCCACACAGGAAGTGGATTGACAGACTTCCTCTTCTCGATCTTCTCTTCCCACTGACCGAGTCTGTGTCAGTGTGGAGGATGATGATGAGGATGAAGCTGGAGGCGGTGGTCTTCACAGGTGAGACCTGCTTCAGTCGAGTTCTTGAAGAAATGGTGATTTATTTCTGTGTAAAACAGAGAAGAATCCGAATGTTCTTCATCTGTTTCAGTGATGCTTCTGGCTGCTTCAGAGGGACTGAAGACCATCTCATCAGTCGTGGGAGGAAACGTCACTCTGCCTGATCCAGTTCCTGAGGAAGGATTTCTCTTACGGAAATTAACAATCATCGCTCAAGTGTTTGAGAAGAAACTGAGAATATATGAGGAAACCTCCAGAAACCGGATTGTTTGGGATCAAACCTCTGGACTGTTTACAATCACAGAGCTGCAGAAGAGCGACTCTGGAGTTTATAACATCGACTCCAAAAGAGGAAAAGTTTTCAGCGTCTATTACAACCTGACAGTTTATGGTGAGTCTCTTTGATTCTGTTCTTGTCGGATGATGATTCCAGAACTTCTGCAGTTCTCCAGAGACCCGAACCAGCAGCAGATCCTTCAGAACCCTGACGTTCCTCCCTCTGCAGACCCGGCGGCGCCCCCTGCCGTGTGGAGGCTGAACAGCAGCTCTGACAGCTGCTGGCTGCTGTGCTCTGTGGACAGACTCAGCTCTCTGTCGTGGTTCAGAGGCACGCAGCAGCTGGACAGGAGGGACTCTGTGCTTCTCTGGGGGTCTCCATATCCAGGGAGGAGGCTGACCTCCTCCTTCAGATGTGAGTCCTCCAACCCTGCAGATGAATCCTCCGTGGACGTGGATGTGGAGACGTTCTGCTCTCAGGCTGTGGAGCAGGAAGCTGCAGGTGAGGCTGGATCTCCTCTGCTTTGGTTCCTGAAAGCTCACAGGTGAAGATGATGATGAGGAGGAGTCTCTGACAGATGGGATCGTCCTCTTCTGGATCTCTGTGGTCTCCACCCTGATTGGAAGCTCTGTTGTCCTCTGGATCGTAGCTTCCACCATGCAGAGCGATGAAGAGAGCGTGGAGTCTTCCTCATCCGACCTTCTGACCCGTGAGAACGAAGCTCCACCCATAGCAAAGGAGAGCGGAGCTCCAAGCTTCGTCTCGTGCTTCATCCTCACGTGTCCTCCTAATGTCCAGGAGCGTCGGATCAGCGTCCAGATTTCACGCCGAAGCTGAAGGCTCCTTCAGGAGGAAGCAGAGATTCTCCACAGGAAAGACCTTTTGACTCTGCCTGAGACAGATTCAACACGTCACTCAGTCAACTGCTGTGAACAGTTGTTTTATTTGACTCCCTATTATAAACACTTCTGCATCATCTTCAAGTATTTTTACATTTAAATAGAATCTTAAAATCTATGTTAGCTGAAATGAAAATGTTTACTTTTTATTATTTACTTAGATTTCCATGAGGAAGTTCTTACTTAATAAACTATTTCCTGAAAAAAACGTATCTATGTTTGCAAATTTATTTCTGTTCTGATCATCGACTGTATAAGACAACGGGACTGAGTGGCCCCGCCCCCCCGGCACCTTCCAGTCTCAGGGAGGACACTCTACCACAGGGCCACTGAGCCGGTAGAGACGGAGTTTTGGGTGTTAATGAAGTAGAAAACCTCCACAGAAGTAAAAACGATTTAATATTTTGACCAAATCTTCAGGAGATGAGGAGAACTTCATCAGGTTTAAAGGTCAAAAATATGAGTAGTTTTTGTCATTTACCATCAATTCTGCTGGTAAAACAGATCTGAAACATACGACGGAGTATTAGGGTCACCGAAAAAAAAAAAAAAGTAATATTACAAGTTTTTTTCTCGTAGATATACGACTTTAAATCTCGTAAATTTACGAGAAAAAAGTCGTAACTGCTAAATTATGAGAATAAAGTCGTATATTTATGACTTTAAAAGTCATAGGTTAAATTTACAACTTTTAAAGTCGTAAATTTATGAGAAAAAATCGTGTAAATCTACGGGATTAAAAGTCGTAATTTAATGAGAAAAGAACCAAAGTTGTCTGTTTATCAGAGCCGTGATTGAAGATGAAAGACGTGGAGAATCTGGTGTAGATTATGTCCAGATCGGTGTTAAAAACAAAGAAATTCTGAACCTTTTGGTGATTCAAAATCAAATTATTTCCGGGTTCGGTAGTGCGTGTGTTGTCTTGTGTATCTTCAAGTAAGCAAAAGAGGCGCTATTATTGTGTTAAACAGACTTTTTATTAACAGTCTCTTCTTACTGCTACACTGTGCATGACTAGCGCTCATCTGCTAGCTTACTACTTGCCGTGCACCGAACATGTGACCAGTCGCTTGGCCTTCTGGGTAATGCAGTTCTTAAACAGCTAACTTCAATACACAACAGTGTGGAGTTTCATGTGTAAAATAAAGAGCTCAGAGATACACGTTCATCAGGATCGTCACTTTATTACATCTTTCATTTCCTTTCTCCACCTTACATCATGTCTCTGTCATGCTCAGAAACCAAAAGAGAATGTAAACAGAGCTCCAGACGCCTCCTTCCCCAAATGAAACGTCCCGTCTCGACACAAAACAACATTGAGAAATGACAACGTTAGCACAAGAACATTGAAAATTCCAAAAACTCGTCCTCTTCAGACGGAAATGTAGAATGACGAGTGGCGATATATTCTTGGTTGAAAAGCAGAACACTTTATTAACAGGCTTCAGTCTTCCAGACACGCACTTCGTACAACTGCCGTAAAACGTACTCTCTCGCTGCCGTAAATCACACTGTCGCTCAGTTTTACTCCGTCTTCTCTTCTTCTGTGTTTTCTCACTTTTTTTTTTTTTTTTTTTTTTTTTTTGAGAAACACTTCCCCCCAAAGGCCATATTGTGCACCTTGCACAGCATAGAGACTACAAGTTGAGCCTCTCAACAGGTTTGCACACACGTCCAGAACGTGTACAAACAGTTTTTGAAACAGCCGTTGGAGAACTTGCTGTACTGATGACTTGAGGTGGAATGGAGAGCTCAGTCTCCGAGGCTGGAGCGCTGGATGAAGGAAGAGGTTCCTCCTCAGAAGTCTCAGCTGAAGTTGAAAGGGTGGCAGTAACAACATGTCGGTTGTCGTTGCGGATGTGACGACGGTTACGGCGGAACACGACTCCCTGTGGCGTTTCCAGGAGGTATGATCGTGGAGTTATGCTCTCCTTTGAGACGACTGCTGGTGTTGACCAGTTCTTTTCCTGATCCAGCTTGGTAACGACTGTGTCCCCTGGACGAAGAGCAGGAAGGGGCTTGGCGCCGTGACGACGGTTGTAGTAGAAAGCTTGTTTGGTCTTTTCCGCCGCATCTTTTTGAAAAACAGCTTTTCTATCAGGCCACTTTGGTTGGAGATTCTTCTCTAAGGTGAGAAGTGTTGTGCGAATCTTTCTTCCCATAAGGAGCTCCGCAGGGCTGACTCCTGTTGATGAGCAGGGTGTTGACCGGTAGCACATGAGAGCAATGAGTGGATCCTCCTGCCTGAGAATCCTCTTAGCAGTTTGCACTGCTCTCTCCGCTTGGCCGTTTCCTGGGGATGGTGAGGACTTGATGTCAAGTGTCTGAAATCCATGTCTTTAGCAAATTCTGTGAATTCTGCACAGGAAAATTGAGGTCCATTGTCACTCACCACTTCATCTGGAATTCCGAATCTGGCAAATGTGGCCTTCAGTCTCTGAATGACTTGGAAACTCGTGGTGGACGGCAGATGAAGTATTTCCAAGAAACGGGAGTAGTAGTCTGATACTACACAAGATAATTATTTTTGTTGTATTCACAGAGATCCAATCCGATTCTTTTCCATGGACGCTCTGGCAGAGGGGTAGAAATGAGGGGTTCCTTCTGTTGTGTACGCTTCTGTTCCTGACAGGTCTGACACTGCGTCACTGTGTTCTTTAACTCTGCTGAAAGACCAGGCCACCAAACAGATGAATTAGCTCTCTCTCTGCATTTTGTGAGCCCTTGGTGTCCAGCATGTATTTTCTTCAGGATCTCTCCCCTTTCTGACTTCGGGATGACGATTCTGCAGCCGCGAATGAGAAGGCCGCTGGTCTCTGCCAGCTCGTTCTTTACTTTCATGTATGCTCGGACATCCACTGGAACTTTGTCTTTGTGTGCCGGCCAGCCATTTCTTACCAGTTCAATGACAGTCTGTAGTTCACCGTCTCTGGCTGTTGCTGCTCTGATGCTGTCCATTCGACTCTGAGAGGCAGGGATGCCTTGTACTACAGCAGCCACGTAACACTCAATCTCACTTTGTATATCTGTCGTTTCTCTGGTATGCGACTGAGGACTGCGTGACAAGGTGTCCGCAACAACGAGAGTTTTTCCCGGTACGTAGACAGCCTCCGGGTTGTACCTCATGAGTCGCATCAGAAGCCGTTGACATCGCAGAGGAACATCATCCAAGCTGCGGCTGTTCACCAGGGGTACTAGAGGTCTGTGGTCTGTCTCCAGCCTGAACTGATCCAACCACACAAATACTTATCAAACTTCTCGCAGGCCCAAACGCTCGCTAAACATTCCTTCTCGATTTGGGCGTATCGAGTTTCGGCCTCTGACAGCCGACGGGAGCAGTAAGCGACAGGCTTCCACTCCTCTCCATGAAGCTGGAGTAGAACCGCGCCTAGCCCGTAGCTGCTGGCGTCTGCAGAAACTGTAGTTGGCTTTGCAACATCATAGAAGGTGAGAACCGGGCTGTTGTTAACCTGACTTTGATGCTTTCGAATGCTGACTGTTGTGCAGGTCCCCAGGTCCATGCATTTTTTGTTTTGAGGAGATCAAAAAGCGGTTGTCCGACTGTTGCAAGTGAAGGGATGTACTTGCCCAAGTAGTTGATCATGCCTAGCACCCGTTTCAGCTCCTGAACATTTTGCGGTGGGGGTAGCTGGTTTATTGCCTCAACTTTCTCTGGGTCTGGCCTCACCCCTGACTTATCAATCAAGTGACCCAAAAATCTTAACTGACTCTGCCTCAAAGAGCATTTTTCTTTGTTGAGTTTGAGGCCTGCTGAGTCGATGCGATGTAAAACTTTTTCCAAACGTGCATCATGTTCCTCCATGGTGGCTCCATGCACCAATATATCATCCATGAAGACCTCTACATCTTCCAGGCCTTCCAGGGTTTCCAACATTTTGCGTTGAAAGATTTCAGGTGCACTTGTAATACCGAACGGTAGTCTTTTGAAGCAGTATCTCCCAAATGGTGTTATAAATGTTGTCAGCTTGGCTGCTATCTGGATGCAGGGGAATCTGCCAACCCGCTAGCATCAAGAGATGAAAACACCGTGGCACCACTCAGCTTGGACGTGATCTCATCTGAGGTTGGTAGGATGTACCGCTCTCTTTTCACCGACTTGTTCAGTTTTGTTAAGTCGACACATATCCGGGCCTTGCCTGTATGTTTCTTTAAGACGGCACCATTGGAGCGCACCATTCTGTCGGTGTGTCACACGTTTGATGATGTCGTTTTGTTCCATCCTTTGTAGCTCCTCTTTCACTTTCTGTAGCATTGGGAATGAAACACCCTTGCTGTGTGGACTGCGTGTGGAACGGCACCTTCTTTTAATTCTATTTTCACTGGATCCGTTTTTAAAATTCCGTGCTCCCATATGGTTGACTGCTGACGATTTGCTTATTTATGCAGTTTGTGATCTCATCCCACTCTTCTCACAAGGTTCATCTCAACAGACAGAGAGCGGCTGAGCAGATTGTTGACTTTGTGTCCACGTACCACGTACATTGTTGATGTGTAGCTTTTGCCTTTGTAGCACACTGCAGCATCGAAGCAACCAAGGCATGAGAGTTCTCCTCCAGGGCTGTCGAGTGGGAGGTCAGATGGCTGTAACACCTTTCCTTGTCCAGGGTGTGAAAAGTGCCCTCGTTTATCACATTAACATCAGCTCCTGTGTCAATCTTAAATTGGACAAATGGATTCAACGTGGAGCAACACAGTCCATGCTTCAGCCTTTTCCATTTGCATTACTCACAGAGCCGAGGAAGTAGGTCTGCTCACCTTTCTGCCTTCTCCATCCTCTACGTCCCATTCACTGTATCCTGCTCGCCGACATGCTCTGGCCCAATGCCCCATCTTATGGCAGTTATGGCATTTAGCTTTTGAAGCTGGACATTTTTCATCTCCTCTGTGTGGCAGCTTTCCACATCTTCCACATTTCTTTACATGCTCCCCCATTTACTGTGTGCGTTTGGCTTGCCTGGTTTCTGCTGTTGTCTCCAGTTTGTGTTCTTATTCCTGTGCCGCACCTCTTGAACTGCCGCCGCCGTGTCCCCTTGCAGACTCACTTGTGCTGCGACCTCTTCGGCCTGCCGTACAGTTTGAACTGTAAGCGCCAGAGTTAGATCCGACATCAGCTGCAGCCTGCGCGAGAGCTCTTTATCCTGGATCCCCACCACGATCCGATCACGGATGTGTTCCTCTTTGGCTGCTCCAAAGTCGCAATGTTCCGACAGCTCATAGAGTGCTCGGATAAAACTCTCCGCTTTTTCTCCCGTCCGCTGTACGCGCTGGTGAAAGCACGCTCTTTCGTGAATCACATTCCTCCGCGGGAAAAAGTAGTCATCGAACTTTGCTAAGACAACCTCGATTTTGTCTCTGTCGGCCATGTCGGTAAATGTAAACGACTTAAAAATATTTTCCGCTTCAGCGCCCATCGCGTAGATGAGGCAGCTCACCTGCACCGGCCCCTCATCCTTATTGAGCTTCGTGGCGACTCTGTATCGCTCAAAACGCTGTTTCCAGTCCGGCCATTCAGTCGGCTTATCAAAGGGAAAATTGGCGGGCGGATTAAACTTAGCCATTCCTCTCTGTTCTCTGTTTCGTTATTCCTTTCACGACGTTGGTCCGGTTCGGGAATCTTCTGACACCATGTAGAATGACGAGTGGCGATATATTCTTGGTGAAAAGCAGAACACTTTATTAACAAGGCTTCAGTCTTCCAGACACGCACTTCGTAAACTGCCGTAAAACGTACTCTCTCGCTGCCGTAAATCACACTGTCGCTCAGTGTCGTAAATCAACAGATCTGAGGTGTATCATTCATTATATGACAGGAAGCATCACAGAGTTGGAGGAGATCTGGTCTGTAGAGGAAGAAATGACTGAAGTGGACAGCTGGAGGATATGGACCGCTTCATAAATCCGGGATCTGCAGAGATCCCTGCAGCAGCATCAACCAATAAAACAGTTAATACAGTAAATCAAATAAAGGAACTTCCAAACATTTGAAATATTTTAAACATTCAGTTTACCTGATGAAATCCAAGACGCTTTTCACAGTTTGGTTGGTCTGCTTCAGTTCACGGCATAAATTCGCTGGAATGTAGACTCCCCTCGACTTTAATAAAGTTATGAGAAAAAAGTCGTAAATCTACGAGATTAAAACTCATACATTTACGAGATTTAAAGTGTATATTCTAGAGAAAAAACTTGTAATATTACTTTTTTTTTTTTTTCGGTGACCCTAATACTCCGTCGTAGAAAAACATAATCTAAATATGTAAGTAATGAATTCATTTTACAAAACTTTAGGTCGCGGTCAAAACAGGATATCCGTTTATTAAACACTCTAAAAATACATCTTTAAACTTTAAAACTGTAACTTTTTAACAATCTCTCTTAGATCGTTCAGAAATCCAAATCCAAATCTGAATAATTATCAATATTTGATGTTTTGTAGAAAATATCGACCTTTCATTTAAGCAGATATTATTCTAACAGGTTCTTTTTTGGCTGATGTTATTCATACGTGTGATCAGCACAAAAGCTGATAGAAATTCACGTCGTCTTCATTGAATTCCTTCACACACGATCGCTGCTTTGCTTGGATCCATTTGAATCTCTTCCCAGGATACATTTGCTTGTCATTTTACGGCATATTTTAGGGAATAATAGTATTAACAGGAATGGAGCAGATATCGAGCCACATCTTCTGCAGCTCCACGTCTCACAGCTAAAGCTAATGCTAGCATTAGCACAGATTAAAGGAATAAAATCGTAATTACCTTTGTGACCCTTTTTAGCCTGGATAAGCAGGGGTGCTTGTGCTACGTTCAGGGTTTCTAATATTTTAGGTTTGATTTCTAAGTTTGTAGGAGATTGTCTGTAAAAAAAAAAAACTCCAACTTCAATAAGCACACCAACTTAAATTCACATAATACACATACATTTATTTTAACAAACAAAAAAAACACACATTTTCTCAGTTTTTAAGTTTCATTTACCATTTTGTTTTTTTCTTTTCTTTCAGGCCTGACCAAAAATAAAAAATAGTTCTCTGAGATTTCTGGATAAAAAATAGGAAAAATAAGAAAGGGAATCCTCAAAATTTAATTTAATTTGCGTTACTGCGCTCCTGGTTAAAAACCTTCAGATCCGAGATGTCCAGAAATTCCGCCTTGCAGATTCTTCAAGGAGAGTCCAGCATTAAAAAAAAGAGTCTGCAGAACAATTACTGTACTTACAACATAAAAAAAATAGTTTCTTCAACAACAGAATCCATTTACAAAACTCCAACAACGTCAATTGCACATTAAAAGAACAAAAGAAAACTCTCTTCCCACGTGCAGCTCTGCTAGCTTACACACGTGCTAAGGCAAAGAAATGTGGTGCTAGCTCGTGGTACAACAAGCTAAGTAATATCCATCACGCGGTACGACGGAGTATTAGGGTCACCTAAAAAAAAAAAAAAAAAAGTAATATTACGACTTTTAATCTCGTAGATATACGACTTTAAATCTCGTAAATGTATGAGTTTTAATCTCGTAGATTTACGACTTTTTTTCATAACTTTATTAAATCGAGGGGAGTCTACATTCCAGCGAATTTATGCCGTGAACTGAAGCAGACCAACCAAACTGTGAAAAGCGTCTGGATTTCATCAGGTAAACTGAATGTTTAAAATATTTCAAATATTTGGAAGTTCCTTTATTTGATTTACAGTGTATTAATGTTTTATTGTTGATGCTGCTTGCAGGATCTCTGCAGATCCCGTTTATGAAGCGGTCCATATCCTCCAGCTGTCCACTTCAGTCATTTCTTCCTCTACAGACCAGATCTCCTCCAACTCTGTGATGCTTCCGTCTGAAGAGGACCAGTTTTGGAATTTTCAATGTTCTTGTGCTAACGTTGTGTCATTTCTCAATGTTGTTTTGTGTCGAGACGGGACGTTTCATTTGGAGAAGGAGGCGTCCGGAGCTCTGTTTACATTCTCTTTTGGTTTCTGAGCATGACAGAGACATGATGTAAGGTGGAGAAAGGAAATGAAAGATGTAATAAAAGTGACGATCCTGATGAACGTGTATCTCTGAGCTCTTTATTTTACATATGAAACTCCGCACTGTTGTGTATTGAAGTTAGCTGTTTAAGAACTGCATTACCCCAGAAGGCCAAGCGACTGGTCACATGTTCGGGGTGCACGGCAAGTGGTAAGCTAGCAGATGAGCGCTAGTCATGCACAGTGCAGCAGTATGAAGAGACTGTTAATAAAAAGTCTGTTTAACACAATAATAGCGCCTCTTTTGCTTACTTGAAGATACGCAAGACAACACACGCACTACGACCGAACCCGGAATAATTTGATTTTGAATCACCAAAAGGTTCAGAATTTCTTTGTTTTTAACACAGATCTGGACATAATCTACACCAGATTCTCACGTCTTTCATCTTCAAGCACGGCTCTGATAAACAGACAACTTTGGTTCTTTTCTCATTAAATTACAACTTTTAATCTTGTTGATTTACGACTTTAAATCCCGTAGATTTACACGATTTTTTTCTCATAAATTTACGAACTTAAAAGTTGTACATTTAACCTATGACTTTTAAAGTCATAAATATACGACTTTATTCTCATAATTTAGCAGTTACGACTTTTTTCTCGTAAATTTACAAGATTTAAAGTCGTATTTCTACGAGAAAAAAACTTGTAATATTACTTTTTTTTTTTTTCGGTGACCCTAATACTCCGTCGTAACGCGGTGATCAATTCTTTCCTCCAAAAACAAATCCTGACTGTTTTTATTAACAACAACATGCACTCATTTGCATAATCTGTGACTATATGTCCGTTTTTCTACAGTTTAACTGGAAATTAAAACTCACCAGGACGTTCATAGGAGAAAACCTCTTGAGTTGTTCAATGAAACTCTCCAGAATCCTGCTGGTCCACACAGGTTGTCTGCTCGGCTCTCGTTTCATCGGGGTTACCTGCAGGGCTGTGGTGCATTTAAGGACCATCCGAAAATACAGCTTTTAGCGAACATTCTGCCTTTAGAGATAATAGTGCAGTATTACTTATTCTGGCTCTAAAATAACCATGGGTTAAACCTTCATAACTAAACAAGCAGAATTCTCTGAAGTTCTTGTAACCTTCATCTAACTTTAATCAGGTTGTCAGAGAGAAATAATCCACGACTGGTTTAATATCATCCAGATAGTCACATGTGGCTCTTTTATCTCTTCATGGAGGCTCTCTGGATGAAGAAAAATAAAATAGTAACTTTCAAACATTTGGAGATTAGCTATTATTTTAGCAACATGCTAACATTCTTGGAAGATTTACTATCTACTGGGGTTTTTGGGGTAATTTAGAGTTTAGCTTCTATTTTAGCAACAGGCTAACACTTTTGACTAATTTAGTTTACTGAGGAATTTTAGGTCATTTAGGAGTTCAGCTAATAATTGAGGAACGAGCTAGCTTCTTTTTGTTGGCTAATTTGGCCTCTAAATTTTTTTATGCTAATTTAGAGTTGGCTATTATTTTAGCAATATGCTAACATTTTTGGCTAATTTGTTGTCTATTGGGGTTTTGGTGTGGGCAATTAAAGTTTAGCTTTTATTTTAGCAACATGCTAACATGTCTGGCTGAATTAAGGTACTGAGAAATATTATGCTGATTTGGAGTTCAGCTAGTAATTAGACAACGAGCTAGAAAAAAAAAAAAAAAAAAAAAAAAAGACAACGAGCTAGCCTTTTGCGCTAATTTTAAGACTCCACCAAAGATAAAAACGTGAAAAAAATGTGAAAAATGCTAGTTTTTATATTTTTGCTTGTGCCAAAAAATAGACATGATTCATAATTATATAAAAAAAGGTAATGAGTGCAAATCCAAGTTTTTTAAAAGGCTAAAGTAAGACAATGCGGCTCCTTCTAGGTTTTGATCAGTAGAAAACGAGCCCAAATGGCTCTTCTACTGTTAAAGGTTGCCGACCTCTGGATTAGGGGATGATCTGTCTGTAAAAGAGGATTTCAACGAAGGGCCTTCAGAGCGGAGTGGAGACTGGTTTGAACGTTCTCTGTCTGTTCTCTTTGTGAAAGTAAAATCTGATTCAAGAACTGATCCCTGTCTCGTCTTCCTTTCAGAGAAATGTTTCAGGTTGTTTTAACTTAACAACGATCTAAGAGGAGGAAACAAAAACAACCAGGACATTTATAAAATAAATATTGTACACATTTCAGTACATCTCCGACCTCACGCTTTTAAATTTGCAAACATCTGGCAATGTGTGATTGGAAGTCCGACCCCGGGGGACTGGCCCTCGGGCTACTCGTGATTCAACATGTGGTTTGGTGGACAGAAGGGTCCATTACCCAGAGGGCCGGATCCGGCCCCCGGGCCTTGACCCGTGCTTCAATGTGTCTGTTTGTGGAGTGCATGTTTAAATTCACCGTGTAGGAGGCAGAGATGGACGGTGTTCTCCAGAACATCCCAGAGGTTAAAGCTGTTACCAACCACCAATGCTTCAGAAAAGAAAGACAGATCAGCTGAAACTCCCTTTCAACGTTCTTAATGAGGAATTCATCTCTTCTCACAAGTTTTCATCCAATCACAACAAGCCGACATGTCCCATTGATTATTGCACAGCCGGTCCTGGTCTGACAGACTACTAAAGTTCTGGTGGTAGACACAAGGGGTTTGTCAACCTTTCGACTGTAGCAAATGAGGCCCGAGCATTATGGGAGTTTTTGGTAATGATGTCAGAGAAATGTGACCTCCTTGCATTGCTCAGTTGTAAATAATAAGAGTGAAGTTTCTCTTTATAGATGTCGTGGTCTACCTGTAGTTTAGTCTTTCTCCCCCCCATCTCTACTACAGGCATGAACCAGGGCCCCCCCAAGGGAGATCCGCCCAACGCTCCAAGCAACCACCCGCCATCCCCACAGGAGGTCCAGGAGAGAGCAAGGCAGGGTCCAAGAAAACTAGGGTCTCTTTAGACCAGGGGTGTCAAACATACGGCCCACGGGCCGTATCTGGCTCGCCAGATAGTTTGATCTGGCCCCGTTATGAAGAAAAAATTTATAAGAATTTTCAAAATAGAAAGCAAGTTTCTATCCCATTTTTGTGGTGAGTTCTGGTTCTTTAAAGAAATGACCGCAATGCCAATTCCACCACTAGGGGGAGCAAAGGAAACAACACGATGAATGCCAAACCATGCCGAGGGCAAGAACCAGAGGGACATGGACACTCAGATGTGGCGCGATTTCAGCCCATGGTCTTAACAGAGAACTGATCCTTCTTCCTGCATGGAGAGTCACCAACCCAAGGGAGACAGTCGCCATTGCTCAGGGCCCGGTTCTTCCCACCAGGGAGGGGGTAGGGGACAGAAGGTGCAGGCACATCATAGGCTAACACCAGCCCCATTCCCCCAGTGTTGCTCCCAAGTGTCACCAGCCCTGGGGCCCCGCTGCAAGAAGGCCCCACACCCCACACAAAGAGAGAGGAGCCAATCCCAGGGGCAGCCCTGGCCCCTGCAGCAAGGACCGCCCCTGCCAGAGCTCTGGTCAGACACCAACGGGACAGAGGTAGCCAGCGGCCTCATAGAGACCCCAACCCGCCAAACCCCCGAAGTTCCGCACCCCGACGAGAAAGTGTGAAATACAACAAAAGCAATACAGGCACTTTTAGGTCTGTGACGGTGGGCTGTATTTATATTTCAACATGAGGGAAAACTAATGACAATGACAGAAATAATGTGAAAGACATTTGAACTTCAGGAAACAACAAAAATCACATTTGATTTGCTTGAATAATTCGTTTAATTCAAGCACTAGTTGTACAAAACAGAACAAAAATCGTACAGATGTATGAATCATTACAGAAATAATGAAATGAAGAAAAAACAGAAAAAGAAGAATATAACTGTGTATCATAATCAGAATATATATATACATATATACACACACACACATATATATATATATATATATATACATATACAAAAGTTTCATGTATATATATAAATATTTATTTTTCTATATGGTGATTAATGTGCCATTTAATATTTTAATATTCAATCGCTTTAGTGATTAATAAGAAAAACTAGTCCAGTTTATTCACATACATATCCAGTCAAACGTAATTTACTAACATAGGCAGTTATTTTAACTTTTAAATATAACCCAAACTATAAACTGAGAACTGGCTGAGTGAGGGACTGCTGGGAGTCAGTACTCAGGTGAGGGCTCCCTCTGGTGGTCAGATGTGGAGACAGATGAGGGAATACTGACAGGTTATTGTACCCTTTTTATGTAAATGGATGATTGTTTATTACAGTATATTTTCATTATTTTGCTGTAGTTTTTACAGTCCTAATCTGGATCCATCAGAAGCTCTTCTGTTCTTTGAGTTCAAGGCTGCTACACTGAATTCTTCCTGATGTGTTCACTGGTCATTTTCATACTTGATATCATATGCCACCGGACCCTCCATAGTAAACCCGAGGTAGAAAGATACATCCTCCCGGCTGTATCCAGTTCGGATGTCACCCAGATAAGCTGGACGAGCCGACATTTTCAGGTTTCCTCCGTAGTTGATGTAAATGTCTCCATTCTCGGATTTCCCTTTGACCCTCAGCAGTTCTTTCCGCACGGCCGGCTCGTTCCACGCAGCTCCACTCTGCCAGAGACGGTGAACATTGCGTGGCTGACTACTCAGACTGCTGCAACTGTCCTGCAACAGTCTGTCAAGCTTCACTTTGGGCACGATTCGCTTTAATCCAGTGGATGTTCCTAGAAAAAAATGAGCTATTGCACTTCGAGCTGGAATCAGGTGAGAGAAGCGTTTGTGGAAGGATCTCTTGGCTGATGTGATGTAAGTGCTGATATCTTTATAGGTTGCTGTGCTCTCCAGTTTTCGGTCTTTTGCAGGCCACATGAGCAGCATCGACAGGTAGTACATCTCCGTCAGTTTTGAACGAGTGCCTTCCTTCTGCAGTTCTTTATCCAAAAGGTCAACCAACTCCTCATACCTTCTCACCAGCTTTGAAGAGGGCTTGATGCAGTGCATTACTATATTTGCCAAGATGAAGTTAAGTGTGGTTCCAGATTTGGAGGGAGAGTTGTCAAAGATGAACTTCCATTTTGTGAGAATAAACTCCATTTCTGCTGAATTTTTCTCAGTCAGACACTGAAGAAGTCCAGCAAAGGAGTCCACTCGCTTCATTTCCAGATAGTTCATCTTGTCAGTTACTTCCTGATGGAGACTGAGCTTTGGGTTTCTGGCCTTTTCAGATGCCTTCTCTTCTTCTGAACTGCTGAAGATCTCAACATACTTTTGGAATAGTTCTGACAACTTTTTCTTATTTCTTTCATCAGCCGCTTCCCTTTCCTGGGATCTCTGTCGGAGATATGTAAAGTAGTTGTCAAAAAACCCAAATATTTCCTTGAGCCTTGGCTTGAAGGAAACCAAAAAACCTGCGTGTTCTGTGATGACAGCTATAAACTGACCAGCGGTTGTGTTGCTGTGGTCGAGATGCAAGTCTTTTGCTGAAAGGTGACCTCTGAGAAACTGACGCATTCTTTCTTTTTCAAGTTTGTTGTTCTGAAAAAGAGGGAGACCTGTAATAATGTCCAGAAGGATCATCATGACTTCCATTTCCCCTACATATCCAGATGTGTTGTAGGACTTAGACCTCTTTATGTTGTGCATGTCAAAGGGGTCCATCTGCTCATCTCTGTTGGCCAGCTCCTGAGAATACACAAATGCCTTCACAGCCTTTGATCCCACTATCAGACATTCTTTCAGCACTTCAGGATCGGGAGACGCCGGGTCCTCAATGAGCTTTTTGAGTTGAGTCTTGTACACTTGTCCAACCGTGTCAGCAATGTAAGAATTGGAGTTTTTGCTCTGTGCGTCCTGTGCCCAATGAAGAGCAGAGTTAAAGTCCTTCTCGTTCAAACAGAAATGTCTTGCAAGTGCCTGTGGGAGTGTGGCACTTCTGTCAAACCTCTCCGTGGCTTTTTCCAGGAGAACTTTAACATTCTCAGAACCCTCTTTTTCTCTTATCTTCTCAATTAAAGGAGAAAACAATGTGCTTTTGTCATCACCGTGTTCTTTTCTCTGGCGCCTGACAAGCATGCTTTGAATGTTCTGGTACAGGAAATCTTTTCCCATGCATGATTTATAGACTTTGTCACACTCCAAGATGCCCATCGTCATGTCAGACAGAGAGAGGTCGTGGTCTCGTTTCAGAATCTCCAGACAGTTTTGAGCAATCATTTGGTGCAGGAATCTCACTGCTTGATAGGTGCCATGCTCTTCCACTGTAAACGTTATCAGAAGGCTGGAATATGGACCCATTTTTTCTTCAAGAGTTTCTTGCTTCCAGAGGGGATTCCTGATGCCGACCAACTCTTCGCAGAGAGACAGTGAGATGTAGGATGCATCCACAAAGGTGTTCAGCAAGGCCAGGAAAGAAAAGAGCTTGCCTTGTGGGCTGGTGGCGTCGAGATCTTTCACAGTGTTGCTCACCACATTGGTGATATAGGTTTCACTAAAGTTATTGGTCATTATCATGAAGGCGTAGAAGGTGTCAGGCTTCTCGTGGTCTTTCTTCAGCTGCTGGAGTTTGTCAGAAAACAGTTTCTGCTCTTTAGGGGACAGCTTGTTGGCTAGAAAGACGTTTGGAATCCGGCTGTTTCGAGAGCTTTCTTCAGGAAACTGCGTTCTCTCACAGTTCAAGATGATTGCCATCAGACTGCTCTGTTGGTTTTTGTCACGAGCACCACCCAGAATGCACAGCTTTAGATCTTCCACGTCATCCCAGTTGTCCACCAATAGGAGGACAGGTGTGTTGCCTGGCTGACCTTGTCTTCCATAAGTGAGCAAGTTTATGACCTCTGCTGCAATTTCATTGTTTGTTGCCTTGTTGTTCTTTACAACAGCACATCTGAACTTTCTCCTCAGGTTCCAAAGAACATGCTTTGCCAGAGTAGTCCCTCCACATCCAGGGTGATGGAAGAGATTGATCATGGAGCACTGAGAAGTGGGGGCTCCAACAGGCATGATCAGGTCGTACAACTCATTGTATTTGTCTCGTTGGATGAAAGGCAGGCTGCCCTCGTTCTCTGAGAGGTAAAAGTTCCACCATGAAACTTGCCCTCCTCTGTAAAAGTCCTCTTCTGTTTTTTTCTTAAACTCCTGGAAGGAATCGTTTCTTTCGATTTCTGTGTTCTCACACTCGTTTTCACACAAAATGTCCAAGACAGTCATGAGTTCTTCATCTTTTTTTGCCAGCAGGACAGAGCTGGAGCCTGGCGAGGGCAAATATCTCTGTGAAGATCGTGTCTTTGGTTCTTTGAGTTTCCTGATGGTGCTAGATATTTCATTAAGACTCAGGTCGTAGATGCATCTGTTGGTAATTTCCTCTTGGCACCGAGTCTTCACCAGATCCTTGAAAGCCTTGAATACATCTGAATCTCTGCATAAGCACAGCATGTTCTCAGCACCTTCCAGAGAGCGATAAATTGCACAGAATGTCTCTAGAATTGGGTTGTAGATTTCAGTGACTGCAGAGTGAAGAACAAATATGACCAAGAGTTTCTCTCTGGAAATCAATTCCGGGTTACACAGCCAGGTTACCATGTTGCTGACGTCCCTGGAGCGCTTCTTAATCCACTCGCTGGGTGTTAGCGGCTTGTCTGCCTCATTCTCCTCATTCGAACGGCCATTGCAGAAAATCCAACTGGTTTGCTTAAACAAGTTTAGTTTTCCAATGATTGCAGAGATGCTGTCTTGTGCAGAGTACATGTTTGGAAAGTGAAGATTGGCAACACGGTCTTTTCTGTAAAAATTGCATGTTCCACTCGCGTCGGACTCCGGGTCAAAATCAAGTACAGCAAAGAGCTTCATCTCCTTCAGGAAATCCATGAACTCCAGCTGGCTGGGATGACACGTGTCGGTGACTACGATCACCTGGAGAGAGCTGTCAAAGGCATCTTTTCCGCGTGTTACGAGTTGCTTCAGCCTTTGGCCCTGGTGGCTTTGAAAAACCTGGACTTCATACCTGTCTTCAGCAGATTTTCGGGCCGTTGCCCAGCTCTTGACTTCATCACTCAAGCTTTTCAGTTTTTCTTGGGTTACTCGAGGATTCGGATCTTCTAAGAGGTTAGTGGACCGTTGACCGTCCCGGATAAAAAGACACTCAGTTTTACAGTGCTGACTGTTCTCTGCAGCCGTAATACCCAGTGAAGTGTAAAAAATGGTCTCTAGTGTCTGCGAGTAAACTGGGACCACATCCACTTCAATCACACACCTGTCTGAGATGGTTCCGTCTTGATGGCGAACTTGAATAAATTGTGGCACTCTAATGCACATTCTGGCAGTATGCACATGCTGTTCCTCAAAGAAATCTCCAAAAGATGATTCAAAAGCCTGAATGTAGTCTGTGAAAGACTTGATCTTCTGCCCAACCACTTGAGCCACCTCTCCATGCTCTGACAGGCTGTTTACTCCAAAATGTATGGTTCCATTGGTCCGGGAATTCATGCAGCTAGCAGCAAAACTAAACGCTTCCTTTGTGAATTCATACAGTATCTCCCTTTCACTGGCTTCGTTATCGTTCGGGAGGAGGACATACTCGTGGACCGGATCAATAAGATTACCTGGCCCAGCCATGGGAGGAAGAACATCATTTTCCTTATAAAACATGGCGGTATTGCTTCTATCAAAGGGTCGGATCTGGCTAAAGGGCTTCTGAGGTTGTACTTCCGTTTCAGTGTCAGGAATCTCAGGTATACTATCTGCATAGTTTGAGCTTTCATCTTGCTCTAAGTTGATCTTGCATTGTGGCATCTGCAGCATTTGCACCGCAGAGCTCAGACTCTGAATTCCTGAATCTGATGACACTGTTGCTGTTTCCATATATTCATTCATTCTTTCTGACATGTCTGGAGCTTTTCTGAGTTCATAATCATCATGTGGTGTTCTAACACCGGACACTAATGTGTCCGAATGTCGCCTGAACTTTTCAATCTCTCTTAAAATCTGTAAAGCTGGAGCTCGTGGAACACCAAGCTCCAACAGATCTTCTTTCTCTAAGGAGGCGAGGCAAGCTCCAGACAACTCCTGCTCATAGAGACTCTGAGCAACTTCCTTTGAGACTCTGAGTTTACAGACGAGCCAGGCTTTCACGTGGTCTTTAGTCCAGTCTTCAATCATCAGCGGCAGCTCAAGGTCAGATTCCTCCTGCGTAAGAAAGCGTTAAAACGTAAATTAGAAGTTTAGGAGAGCAACATTTCTAAGAGAAAACACTATGAAAGAGAAACCAAACATACGTGTTTTATCTGCAGTCTGTCATCTTTGATTATTTGAACAGCAGCCGTTGAAGTCACATTCCTAGAAATACAACACATAGATTTCAATATGGTGTCATGCACTTTCTTAAAGAGAAGACACTTTGACTGGAGCTGGTGTCAGTCCTGACCTACAGACACAGTTGTCTCAGAATATGCTAGTAAATGCTACAGTTCTGAAAGTTGAACAGACTGTAATGGGTCAGTATTAGTAACCTGTGAGTTCATGTTGTTCATGATTGCGGGTTCGAATCCCGCCTTGCCCACCCATGTGTTGAAGTGTCCTTGTGCGAGACACTGAACGCTGAATTGCCTCTGGTGGAATATTGGCGGCCGTGTTCGTATACGCCGTTTACGAACCTTTGCAATCGCAGGCGGCCGTGCTAACCACCACACTAACACTTGGTACGCCCTTCTCAGCGTGGCAGATCTTTTGACAGGAATCTCCAGTGTTTGAGGTTTAAAGATTGAAAGATTTCCATTGTGAAAGGTTTAAAAGCAGGGAAAGAAATGGGGGTGGGGGGGGGGGTTCCAAGCAATTGAAAGAAAATAAAACAGATTTATCTCTGCTTTGAGTAATTTTTCCATTTTTTCTTATTTGACCTTAAAGCTGTCCCTGACGGTTTGTTTGGCTACTTTTTCGTCATTAGAGTTTTAAAGAAGCACTAACAGATAATACCGCCTAGGCAGCCGCCTAGGACGCCTAAGCCTAGGGTAGATGGAGGAAACGCAAGCAAGAGAAGACAGATGACAGCAGTGGACAAAGGAAAGAAGTAAGTGGAAGAAGAAAACCAGCAGTATTAGAGTATAACTGAAGTATAACTGAGTCACTAACAGCGTTAGAACTTCTGTAACAGTGTAATCTAACTTATTACTTTTATCGCCGCTACAGTTACTAAGTACAAATCCTGGCGCGTTACTTTATTTTATTGGTGTTGGTTTAATAAGCTGTGAGCGCTGAGAGCTTCACATCTGGAGGACCAGAAATTCACCAAAAGAAGAGATCATAAACATAATTAAGCAGATGAAAGCTTTTACTCCCCATGTGGTGACTAACCCTCGCACTTCTTCTCACAAAAGAGGAGAAAACGTTCGCTACTGGTGAGTGTCAATTTCAGGTTCTTCAAAATAAAAGCCTATCACGATATATATTGTTATCGTTTTATCGCCGAGCCCTAAAGAGAAGTTTAACAAAAAAAAAGTCCAGAGAAGCCAGAACATTGGTTAGAAAGAGACCCAGGCAATAGAGACACGAGCACCTCCAGTTATCAGATCCCTTTAACGCCGGGTTCACACTGGACGCGGAAGCGCCATGAAACAGAGCGGAGTCCGCGCCGCTTCGGCTCCGCTCTGTAGTTCACATCAGACGCGCATTTTTCTGCGGCGGTCCACAGGAGCTTCTGCTAGAGCAGAGGTCTCAAACTCGCGGCCCGCGAGATGATAATTTGCGGCCCCCGTCTTCATATGAAAGATTACTGTCAGTGCGGCCCGCAAGGCTGATATGACTGAAAGTTGTTGTGTGCTGAGCTGAACGAACCAATCACGGTGAGGTATATGGCTCTGGAGGACGGGACATCGGTGGGCTGTCCGAGCCTCCTCTCTCTTTAATCCATTCCTCCAATCAGCTGGACGGAGGAGGAGCCATGAAGCTGTGAAGAGCTTTCTCACTGAACGTGATTCGCGGGCCCCTCTCCTCTTTCACCACGTGATAACACGTGAACACAGCCTGCCGCTTGTCAAAAAGCGTGTTCCTGACGCCGCGCGACAATTCCGCGCACGTATCAAATATTCCGCGCAGACAACTCAGACCCTCGCGAGCGCTTTTTCCTCCTCCACGATCAGAAAAAGTCCTCGCGAGAGAGTCTGACTACTTCCGCGTGCGTGAGTGATGCCCGCGAGCGAGCAGAATCTTCAAAGGTGCTTCCACACCGGCCGCATGTCTGCGCGGGTTTATGAACGCACGCTCAGCAGGTGGTATCCACACCGGAGCAGCGCGGTCACGCAGCAGCAGAGAGGAGATTCTTCTTCTATGGTGTTTTTACCGTTCATTAGCTCTGCTCTGCATCTACAACAGTGAGAATTCTCGGAGCAAAGAGGAAAAGCGGTATATTGAACCGGGCTAAAGACTCAGCATGTGCTCTGTGCGTGCCCGATTTGTGCGTAGAGCTTGAGATCAGATTTAAAAACTTGCGTAACAACGCGCGCTCCAGACGCGGAGGCCAGGAATTCTGGTGTGCGGCGTTTGTGTTGACCTTTCAGTGAGCGCTGCTCTCAGCTCAGAAATGAAGGAGGTTCTGGAAATACAGACATTTGAAACTGAATAAAAGTAGTTTTCTCTTGTTCAGTGTTTCTCAGGTATTTTCTCTTAGACCCCCCCCCCCCCACACACACACACACACACAACTTTCAGCTGCAAACATCATTAGTATCTGTAATTTGCTCAAGTTAAACATACATCTCCTCAAAATATTGTACTTTTATTATCATTAAAGAATAATTTTGAAAAAAACTTCTAAATAATCAGTTTTATAAATTGTTCTCTTTCTTTTTTTTAAAATACTTTCAAAACTTCCAGACAAAGTAAAAACAATCTTTCCTTGTTTCTCTCCACAGTAGTGATGGAATTCTTTTCTCAGAGATTCAGTTCTTTTGCATTGGTTCACTGTAAACAGCGACTCTTTCTGCTACCAAATTGATTTTTAGGTTGTTTTTGCTATATTTAATTTAACTACTATGTAGGATTATGCACAATATCCATCACTAATGTAAACATGTTTTTATTAGCATTCCCTCCAGGGGGGCGCCCCACCATTTGGGAAACACTGATCTAGTCAGTCAGTCAATATGTGGTTTCTACAGTCGTCTGTGTCTGCTGTATGGTCATTGTTATTATTTTAATTATTAATGATTGATTTTCTGATTAATTTTTTTAAATTAATTAATTTATTTAATTCATTATTTCGTGTTAAAAATAAAGATATTTGAGAACATTAGAATGTTTTATCAACGATTTTCTTGTGGAAATCCTGATGCGGCCCGGCCTCACCCAGACTCTGCCTCCAGCGGCCCCCGGCTGAATTGAGTTTGAGACCCCTGTGCTAGAGCTTTTTTTGTTTTTACCATCATGTTTGATAATTTCATAACCTAAAGACGTTAACCCGTGTTTCTGCTAAGAAAAACTGCTCTCTGCCTCTCTGCTGTTGATTTACACCCAAAACCCCCCAAAACCCCGCCCACCCGCTCTGTCGGCCCGCTGTATTGGTCTGTGTACACGCGTGTCTGCACCGCGCGGGCCCTCCGCGCCGCTCCTGGTGTGAACGACAACATAGAATAACATGGGTGCCTAATGGAAGCGGACTCCGTTCCGCGCTTCCGCGTCCAGTGTGAATGGGGCGTAAAACATGTTGAAAAGGAAGAGATGCAGACCAAACTCAGCTTTTGAGGACAAACTGCTGTATCTGGCATCTACCAGTGTGTTTGAATTAGACTGTATTATTCTGTTCCTATGTGAGCTCACACACCTGCTGAAGGTCAAAGGTTCATCTTTGGATTTGTCACTTGCCACTGAAGGGCAGGAAGGCGTGTTCTGCACCGCGTCAGCGTCCATCTTTGTTCTGTGGTAAAAAGAAAGAAGCAGACGTGTCATTAATAAAAAAATAAAAAAACTTCTCTGGAGAAGCTGAACTGGTTGGACCAGAAAACTTAAGTTGTTGTTTGGCTCTGGGAGCACGTTTCTGCTACACGAGACCTTTACCTTTGCATAACACGACATGGACAAGGCTTTCTCATCTGATGGTTTTTCTTGACATAGCCTTAGACTTCAGTGAGAAGAAAGAACATGAATTTTGAGACTTGAAGCCTTTTTTAAACTTTGGAGTCTCGTTTCTTGATCACAGACATCTCTATATGGTCAGTCCTACCAAATCTTTGATCCCCGCGTTCACAAGACGACAGCAGAACTATGGAACCACACATGATGCAGTTCTACCAGCATCTGCTTTTGTGCAGGTGGGGAGCTGCTGACTTTGACTTGGGGTATTGTCGGACAGAAGAACGAACACTTGGAAAACCTTCTCAACCCTGTTGAGGAACGAGAGGCTGACGACTCTGGAGTGGGCCGGTCCATCACCAAAGCTGAAGGAACTGAAGTAGACAGGAAGTTCCTCGGTGACCAGGCACCGGGCTGGGGGTCTGAGTACCCCGAGAGTCTGGAGGATCTGTCGAGACCCTGCAGTTGGGGGGTTGATTACTTTTTACTCCCCTAGAGGTATAATCTCTGGGTCGTGACCAAACGAATGCCTGAACAATCCCTTACGCTACACACCAGGCGTGTGATTAACATGCATTCTTGAACACGCGTTTACCTGGACAGACGGTACCAGATGTTATCCACCATCTACAGTTGGAACAGGTTTGGTGCTAAATGTCGTAGCGGTGTGAATGTGGGGAATCTTGCTCCAGGCCTTTTCACTCAAAGCTCTATTCCGATATATGAACGACTTGGAGTCATAGAATTCCAGGCGGACTCAAACCTCAATTATTAATTTCTCTTTCATGATCAATTTTCAAACAATGAAAAGGGGCGCCATCAATACGTCATTCAGATGTAGTACATCAGATATTGTAGACAGTTTGGTCGTCTTGCTTGAAGAAAGCGTAGATTGGTGTAACAATGACCTTTGAACCAGCCAAACACAACCACGAAGACTCTTTAACTCTTTGGTTTTCAATCAGAAAACAGTTGAGTTCCTGTAGAGGAGATGATGCTGACTGACCTGATGTCGCTGCTGAAATCCGGAGGTTTGTCTTTTGAACTGTTACTCGCCACAGATGAACAGGAAGTGGTGCGCTCCCTCCTGTCGGCGTCCATCGTCTGTAGCTGGAGAAGAGACACGAGAAATGGGAACGAGTCTCTGCAAGTGACGAGTCGTTCCAAGAGTGTTGGAGCAAACCTGAGATGTTCTTTTAATGATTCTCTGGTTTGAGACTCTGGTGCATCCTAATAAATGTATTTTTTAAATCTTTATTGTTACATAAAAGCCTTTCTTTAATAGTATTAATAAAAAGGAATGTAACCTGTGGAAAAAAAGAGAAAAAGGGAATCGTAATGAGTGGAAATGTCTGCACTCCAACTGCTGAAGACGGACCGACCTGACCCGGCGTCTGGTCCAAACTTCAGCTGTCCAACAGAGACCAGATGATCTGAGAACATCGATCCTTTAAACGCTCTCTTCACCGGCTGATGTGTCTTTTAGAATCCTTTGAAAGGTTTAACTTCAAGTGTTTGGACGGTCCGACACCTCAGAATCTTTCTGAACATTTTTATCGCCCAGGTCGGGTCCTGAGCTCTTAAAAGCTTTGGACCTTCAGACCTCAGGACTTCCAGAGTTTAGGAGCAGCAGCTGAAAGGATCTCTGTGAGGTCTGCAGATCCCTCAGAGATTTAAGTCACTTTAAAAAACCTCATCTCTTTACCAAGGCTTTTATTAGTGCTATACAAACAGTAAATTGATTGATTGGACCTCCTGTTTCAGGTTAGCTCTAACCTGGTGTAGAATCATGGTTTACTGAACAGAAACAATAAAAACTCAAGTGATTTATGGATTATCAATGGATTATCCTAAATAGTGCCGATGTTAAGACAGAAAGACACAAACCCTAAACCCACAAATGATTGGTATACTAGAGTCTGTACACAGTTCCAGAGTTTAGTCCTCAGGCTAACCACAGACACCCGTCTGCCACGGCGTCCCCACGGCGTGAGAGAGGGTGGTTCGAGTCCAGCTGCACCATCACGTCAATCCATGGACGGTGATCAGCTGATCCACAGTGGGGGCCAGACACACCCCTTCAGAGCCACGCCAGACCAAACACGGCGCGTCCCGCTGCAGCTCAGGAGAGCGACAATCCAGAGCGAAACGTTCATTCCAAATCCATCACCAGGACAGTTAGCTGGAGATATCAGTAGCACTCCACCTCTGATCTCTAACCTCCAAGTCCACTAAAGTCGTGCAAGCCGGTAGATTGCTATGCCATGCTAAAGCTAACATGCTAACGGCAGACCGTGACTGAATCAGAGATGGGCGGGGCTTTTATACTGGAGCTGCATAGCATGATGACGTCAGACTTCTGGGACTGACACCAGTCGACCAATCAGAAAATTCATCTGTAATACCCCGTTTCAACCTGCAGGGGGGGCAGCACACGGACGGTTTCAGACGATTATTTCAGAAATGAAACCAGATTATATTGATTGGTCAAAACTTTGGTAACAGACACTTTTACAGCCTTGTTTATAGAGATGAACAGAGTAAAAAAGGTTGATTTAGGGTTTGGTTACCCTTTAAAGTGAAGCTGAAGAACATTTAAGTTTGTTTTCTAGAACAGAAATGTCTTCTTGTAAAAAACGGACAACATCGAGTTCTGATAAAACATTTAATCATTTTAGTAAAAGCATCTGAAGCTCCAGTTGCAGAACTTAAAGTTCATCTGATCATTAAATTAAAGGTATTATATTTCATATTCCTGTGAAACGTGTTGGAAATCAAAGTTAATCTCTTTCAAACAAAATGGTGGTATGATGATGATCACAACCCCACAGGAAATGCCCCCCAGCAGGTTTACCCCTCCATTCTCTACAGGACCGGTTCTGATGGTTCTGGTCTCAGACTCCTGATGGTTCAGAGGCCCGAATGGATCACAGCTGAAACATTTACGACAACCAGGAAACAGGGAAGTGTCATCTGATCCAGACTCTGGACCCTCCCGGCTTATATAAGACGAACCATCAGAACCAGAACTGTTCTGTTCTGTGGGACAGATTCTGCCCTCGGTTCGGCTCAGTCAGAAGATTTGGCAGGAATGAAGCCTCAGAATCTGCACGGAGGGAGAACGGAACCTGAACGCATCAGGCGGCTGAAACAGAAACGAAACTCCCGCGTCCGCAGAGACCGGGCTCCTGTGACAAAGATCCGTGTTTCCCGCGGGAACGTTTCTGCGTCCCGCCGCTTTTACACCAAACCCCAGAAGAGGAGAAGAAAACTCACCTTCTTTTTCCTGCGCGGCATGACTTCCTGACATCCGAACTTTAGCGCAGAGCGACGACTGCGCATGCGCACCGCCTCCGGTGTGTCAGGTCAGATGGGAAGTTATTTTAAATATTTAAAATGGAAAGACGAAACCCAGATTATAATAGAGTGAATTGGAAACCTTCAGGGATAGATGGATCTCATATTTATTTAGAGCTCAAAGATTTACATGGTTAGACATGATAGATAAGTTCAAATGTTGTAAATATGACAGAAAACAGAACACGTGATCAGGAGGAGACTTTTATTTGCTGTCAGGTAAACAGACAAACTTCAGGTGAGACTTGATCATTCAGCAGGAGGAGGAGCTGAGAGGTTCTGGAGGATTGTCTGACAGTCTTCACCTTTGACGTGCAGCAACAGGTGATCGGCGTGACACACAGACACGGACGTGACGGGATTCATTCAGGAAAACTCTGCTGGCATCAGGATGCTGGAGCGATCAGAGGTTACAGCCTCTGAGGTAGGGCTGCCACAAACGATTATTTTAATAGTCGACTAATCACCGATTATTTTTACCGATTAGTCGACTAATCGGGTCATGCACAAACTGGATGTAAAACACACATCTTAACCATTATTAGCTTTAAACAAACTAAAAACTAAATATATCCACACAAGCATTATCTGTGAAAATGCTTGTGTGAATGCTGTAAGCTGAATTTTGAAGCTGAAGCGAGTGACGACGGCGAAGATGCTGAAATTGATAGCTAAAAACACTAAAGCTGATAGCCACTAAAATATTAGCTAAATGCCAAATTAGCCTAAAAAAGAATTAAAAGCCTCAGCTGGACAAAACTGCTAGCATGTAGCTGACATGTTAACTTAACTCCAAAATAGCCTTAAAAAACTGAAAGAAATCCTAAATTTTTCCAAAATAGCTAGCATCTAGCTGAAATATTAGCTAAACACCAAATTAGCCAAAAAAACGGAAAAAAGCTTCAATCAACCAGAATAGCTAGCTTGTAGCTGCAATATTAGCTAAACTCCAAATTAGCCTAAAAAATAATTTAAAAGCCTCAGCTAGCCAAAACTGCTAGCATGTAGCTGACATATGAACTTAACTAAAAACTGAAAAAAAAAATCAAAATTTTCCAAAATAGCTAGCATGTAGCTTAAATATTAGCTAATCTCCAAAACACCCTAAAACTTTTTTTTTTTCAAAAAGCTTAACTTAGCCAAAACAGCTAGCATCTAGCTAAAATAATAGCTGAACACCAAGTTAGCCTAAAAAACTGAAAAAAGCCCAAATTAACCAAAATAGCTAGCTTGTAGTTGAAATATTAGCTAAACTCCAAAATAGCTTAAACGAACCTTGATAAATGCCAAAATAGTCTAAAAAGCTAGCATATTTTTATTATAACTTTCAACTTTACGACACTCTAACTCCATATATTATAAAGTAACGACTAATCGACTATTAAATTAGTCGTCGACTATTTTAATAGTCGATTAGTCGACTAATCGTGGCAGCCCTACTCTCAGGTGAAGCTTCACGGCAGCAGAAGCTGATCTGTGTCTGGATCTGGGGTCACGGCGGTGTGTTTGGTCCAAAGAAGCTCCGCCCATCTCTGTGTGGGCCGCAGACGGCCTCCGTGTCTGCTCTGAAACGCCTTAAGGGCTGGGTTGAAAAAATCGATTCATCGATTTAAGCTTAATAGATCAAGAATCGATTCACAAAAGATATAAATGAAGCTAAAGTCTGCTAGCTTGATGCTAACAGTCAATGGAATTTCCTATTGGACTGCTAATGCTAATGCTAACTAAATGAAAATATAAACTCTCTGGCATGAATTCTCTAAACTCTTTTAAGGAAATATATTGTTTAAAGTACCAACGTTGTTTTTTCCCCTCATACTGTCGCTGTTAACATCCTTTGATTAAGTTATTAATAATCTCATTATTGATACAGTCTGTGATCAGATCAAAATAAATACATTCAAATTATAAATAGATTATTAGTGTATTTCTAAACAAATGTGTAAACTCAAGATTGATTTGAATCCAAAGAATCGGAATCGAATCGTTTCTGTAAATGATAACCGAAGCCCCGCCCCACTGAACATCAGTTACCCGTTTCCATGGTTACTGGGTTGGAATGCTCTGCAGTGATTTATGAAGTCATCATTGACATAAATTTAAGGTAAAAACGTAGGCTTACTCTGACACAGATCTGATCCTTTGATTGTTCTAATCCTGCAGGATTAATGATAGTTTCAGGATCAGATCTGCAGCCTCGTTTGTTAGGAATGATACAGAATCAAACATTCTGCTGTGTTTTTAAAATCTGAGTCAGATCACATGACGCAGGTCACATGTTCACGTGACCGTGGAGAAGCCGAACAATCGAACACACAATCTAAACACTACAGACAGGATCGACACAGACGGTTTCATTCTGGGCTTTGACCTAAACGTGAAGAAGGTTCTAGATTCTGGTTCTATCTCCAACAACAAACACATCAGAACTAAAGTCAGAACTCACCGGTCTGCAGGTCGTGTGTGAAAAAAGCATGACTCAGCAGGATTTCTCGCCCCCCCCCCACTCTTCTATGCTGACTCATCTTTACAATCTGGTTTTAAACTCCTCCCCCTCTCCAACAGCTGAGTCGTCATGGTTACCCTGATGTCAGACGGAGGCCGGGGGGAGGGGCCTGACAAGCATGACTCAGCATCTGAACGTTGTGTAGTCCATAACCCAGAACCCCCCCCCGGATCCGGCGCCTCCTTCCTCCGTCACGTCCGCTTACGCTCGCCGCTGCGCTTCAGGTGGGGGCCCAGGCACCTCACGCCCTCCAGCAGCATGGGGGTCCCGTGATGGGGGTCTGGGCGGGTCACAGGGGGAGGAGATCAGGTTAGTCTGACCGCACTTACAGACTCTGCCGTTCCCACCTTCCACTTCTGCTCCACGTCACATAGAAGACACGTGAGCGAGTCCCGATCCGAGTCTCTGACATAAAGATTCACAGAAATCGAGTTCCATCAAACCACAAACTAAACACACAACCAAACACACAACCCTGTACATTCCTGCGTCTGCGCAGGAAGCCAGATGCTCTGTGATTGGACGGTTTGATCTGTGGCCATCCAATCAAGACGTATACAGACAGAGACAGAATTCTGAACTTCAGGAGCTCACGCAGCTTTTTAGCTTCACATCTGCAGAAAAATGTTGATTTTTTTATCATGAACTTTAATAGAGAAACGTTCAAATAATTCTTTTAAAAATCATCTGTGGTCACATGCTGGAGCTGCATTCCTAAACCAGGTCATGTTTAATGTGTTTGAAGTTTTTCTTCATTTGTATGAGTTTTTATGTGTTGTTGACCTCCAGAAGAGTGAGTCCAGCCAATGAGGATCCTAGAAACAAGAAATAATAAATGCTGGAAAAAGAAGTGAAATGATTTCATGAATGAGATCTGATTGTCCTTCATGCAGATTCCTTTATGAACATTTTTTGATCAGATTTATTTTGATGAAACTTGTTTGATGCGTGAACATGAAGCTGTGGTCCAGAATCTTCATGGATTTGTTTTGATCCCAGAGTTTAAGTCAACGCTTCAGGTCACCAGTAGAGGGCAGCATCTTTCACAGACTCCATGGCTGTGAATGATTGGCTGTTGGATGTGGTCATGTGACACAACATTCAAACTGTCACAGAGCTGAAAACTCTTGGATAAGTTGCTAATTCTGGATGAAGCTGCTTTCATGCTGGTTTAGAATCCAGAAGATAAACTGATCCATAACCGAGCGGAGCGGACGTCTGCAGGACCGGAGAACAGGATTCCTGCAGGATGCTCCAATCGGTTCTGGATCAGTCTGGTCTCGATTCATGTTCTCCACACAGATCCCTGATCTCCCCACAGATCCCTGATCTCCCTATAGATCCCTGATCTGCACAGATCTCTGATCTCCACAGATCCCTGATCTCCACACAGATCCCTGATCCCCACACAGATCCCTGATCCCCACACAGATCCCTGATCCCCACACAGATCCCTGATCTCCACACAGATCCCTGATCTCCACACAGATCCCTGATCGCCACAGATTCCTGATCCCCACAGATCCCTGATCCCCACACAGATCCCTGATCTCCTCACAGATCCCTGATCGCCACAGATCCCTGATCCCCACAGATTCCTGATCCCCACACAGATCCCTGATCTCCACACAGATCCCTGATCTCCTCACAGATTCCTGATCGCCACAGATCCCTGATCCCCACAGATTCCTGATCCCCACACAGATCCCTGATCCCCACACAGATCCCTGATCTCCACACAGATCCCTGATCTCCACACAGATCCCTGATCTCCTCACAGATCCCTGATCGCCACAGATCCCTGATCCCCACAGATTCCTGATCCCCACACAGATCCCTGATCCCCACACAGATCCCTGATCTCCACACAGATCCCTGATCTCCCCACAGATCCCTGATCTCCTCACAGATTCCTGATCTCCACAGATCCCTGATCTCCTCACAGATTCCTGATCTCCACAGATCCCTGATCTCCACACAGATCCCTGATCTCCTCACAGATTCCTGATCCCCACACAGATCTCTGATCTGCACAGATCCCTGATCTCCACAGATCCCTGATCTCCTCACAGATTCCTGATCTCCACAGATCCCTGATCTCCTCACAGATCCCTGATCTCCACACAGATCTCTGATCTGCACAGATCCCTGATCCCCACAGATTCCTGATCCCCACACAGATCCCTGATCTCCACACAGATCCCTGATCTCCTCACAGATTCCTGATCTCCTCACAGATTCCTGATCTCCACACAGATCCCTGATCTCCCCACAGATCCCTGATCTCCTCACAGATTCCTGATCTCCACAGATCCCTGATCTCCTCACAGATTCCTGATCTCCACAGATCCCTGATCTCCTCACAGATCCCTGATCTCCTCACAGATCCCTGATCTCCACAGATCCCTGATCTCCACACAGATCCCTGATCTCCTCACAGATTCCTGATCTCCTCACAGATTCCTGATCTCCACACAGATCCCTGATCTCCCCACAGATCCCTGATCTCCTCACAGATTCCTGATCTCCACAGATCCCTGATCTCCTCACAGATTCCTGATCTCCACAGATCCCTGATCTCCTCACAGATCCCTGATCTCCACAGATCCCTGATCTCCACACAGATCCCTGATCTCCCCACAGATCCCTGATCTCCCCACAGATCCCTGATCTCCACAGATCCCCGATCTCCTCACAGATCCCTGATCTCCTCACAGATCCCTGATCCCCACACAGATCCCTGATCTCCATACAGATCCCTGATCCCCACACAGATCTCTGATCTCCTCACAGATCCCTGATCCCCACACAGATCCCTGATCTCCACAGATCCCTGATCTCCTCACAGATCCCTGATCTCCACAGATCCCTGATCTCCACACAGATCCCTGATCTCCCCACAGATCCCTGATCTCCCCACAGATCCCTGATCTCCCCACAGATCCCTGATCTCCACAGATCCCCGATCTCCTCACAGATCCCTGATCTCCACACAGATCCCTGATCTCCTCACAGATCCCTGATCCCCACAGATCCCTGATCTCCCCACAGATCCCTGATCTCCACAGATCCCTGATCTCCTCACAGATCCCTGATCTCCCCACAGATCCTGATCTCCACAGATCCCTGATCTCCTCACAGATCCCTGATCTCCTCACAGATCCCTGATCTCCCCACAGATCCCTGATCTCCTCACAGATCCCTGATCTCCCCACAGATCCTGATCTCCACAGATCCCTGATCTCCACACAGATCCCTGATCCCCATACAGATCCCTGATCCCCATACAGATCCCTGATCTCCACAGATCCCTGATCTCCATAGATCTCTGATCTCCACAGATCTCTGATCTCCACACAGATCCCTGATCTCCACAGATCTCTGATCTCCACAGATCCCTGATCCCCATACAGATCCCTGATCTCCACAGATCCCTGATCTCCACTGACCGATGACTTTGGCCTGGACTCGGATCTTCAGACTCTGGTCCTTCTTCCCTTTGGTCACCAGCGTGAGGTCCTCCTGGGTCACCCCCTCCTGGTGAGTCCTGTACTCGCAGGTCACCTTCACCCCCCCTGAGCAGACAGACAAAGCCCTGCTTTAGTTTGGAAACATTTTCATCAAACACAAACTTACATTTGAAACGTTTGCTTTCGTGTGTAAATAAAGTTTGATTTAAAGCGTCTGCCGGCGTTTACACTCGCTGACCACCAGGTGTCGCCAGAGAAAACGGCACCTTTGATTTCAAAGGAAATGAGAGGATCCTAAAATATATGGAGTCTCGAAAGAGCCAAAATGAAATAAATATATACACCATTAAATAAATAAATAAATGTGGCAATAAATAAATAAATGTGGCATTAAAATATTAAAAGAGCACATTTAAGTATTTCATGACATATTTATTTATTTCATTGCCCAGTGTGGGTCAAAAGAGCCACATTGAAATAAATATATTTAATATGAAATAAATAAATAATGTGGCATTAAATAAATAAATGTTGAAATAAATAAATAAATGTTGAAATAAATGTTTACAGCGTGTATGTGAGTGAGGACTCAGACAAAAACTTTGCACCAGGCCAGATCAACAGAGCAGAGACATGAGAGTTAGACCCCGCCCACTGAGTTTGACGAGAGAATCTGACAGATTGCATTTTCATGGTGTGTCCACTTCCTGTTTCATGAAATGTATAATGAAATCATGAAATAAATAAATATATTATGAAATGTTAAAAATGGCTTTTTAATTGCTATTTTAATATTTTAATGCCACATATATTTCAACATTTATTTATTTATTTCAACATTTATTCATTTATTTCAACATTTATTTATTTAATGCCACATTTATTTGTTTATTTCATATTAAATATATTTATTTCAATGTGGCTCTTTTAACCTACAAGGGACAATGAAATAAATAAATATGTCATGAAATACTTAAATGTGTTCTTTTAATATTTTAATGCCACATTTATTTATTGATTTAATGGTGTATATATTTATTTCATTTTGGCTCTTTCGAGACTCCATAAAAACAGGGGTCCCTGAGCTTTTCTAATGAGGTCTTCCTCTCTGATGGGGGGGCCGGGGGGGGGGGGGGGTTGTAACAATCACAGCTTAAACGTAAACATTTATGGTTTTCCAGAAAGTCAAACAAAGACAAATTTAAAAGAATTCTTTTCTGTAAATTACCGGACCGCGGGCCGTACCGAGAATCTTTTATTTTTTTTTATAAGACGAAAATCTTTTATTGTGAAAATCGACCGGATTGTCTGGATTAGCTTGAGCGCTAAAAGCAGTTGCATGTGGAAGCTTTGTCTGCAAATGGATCGAATCTATTAGAGCGGCCGTAGAAACGCAGAAACCAGATCATCTATCCTCGGTATGAGACAACAAAATTCAATTGTTCTGATGTTAAATCACCAGAAAGGGCTGAAAGAGACCATTCCAGCAGAATAAAGATCACTACGACAGCTCAAAGAATAAGACAGTTCTGACACGGTAAGTGATCAGAAGTAGAGTTTCATTTTCTTCCTGAATAAACAGCTAAACGGACATTTTTGTGACTAGAATCAAAGATTAGAGTCTTTACATTCTCATAAATTTCTCATTATTAATTTAATCCACAAAAGAGGGATATTGCTGGAGAGCTAATCAAGCGATCTACAACAATTAACTTACAAATTTGGTATTAAATCAAGATTAATTTCCATATTATCGAATAATCCTACAGAAATCTGCTCTTGTATTCCTGCAGACATCGCTTGCAGCCAATCAGCTCGCTGGATTCGGTCACGTGACCTCCTGTTCCAGCGTTCTATTCTTGGACACGGAGGCTTGCCGATAAAAAAACAGTTCCTGCTGATCGTTTTTTTCTCATGAAATTTACAGGAGATGAAGAACACGTCGACAGTAAAAAGGGGGCGGGGGCACTGCTGTAAAAAATACTAAGACATTTTAAAAACTAGATCTAGCATTACCTGTGATAGCTGAAGATGCTTAAAGTGATAGCTAGAAACCCTGAAGCTGATAGCTAGCTAAAATATTAGCAAAGTGTCAAATTAGCAGAAAAAAATTAGCCAGAACAGCTAGCATGTAGCTGAAATATTAGCTAAATGGCAAATTAGCCTAAAAAAACTGGATAAATGTCTGTGTGTGTGTGGGGGGGTAATCCGGCCCGCGGGCCGTAGTTTGGGGAGCCCTGCTGGACTAAAATGTATTTACAAGTTTGTGATTAAATAGAGTTTATAGATCAGAATTTAAACCTTTTCTTCAAAAAACCGTCAGATCTGAATTTTCATCAAACTGCGGCTCTTTAATTCTATCGCATCATTGAATCTTTAGGCTCCGCCCCCTCCCAGACTTCTCGTTGTGGTTCAAAGTTTTTGGATCACAGCTGCAGATCCAGAAGCTCAGATCCACATCAGGGGAGTTTCCTTTGAGGAGACCAGAGGAGGTCCGGTCGCCGTGGAGACGGGCGGACTCCTCTGGTTGTTCCTGGACTCACCCTCCAGCGTGGAGCTGATCCTCTGGACTCGCAGGTCGGGGGTTCTCCTGGACGGGGAGGAGGACGGCGCCGTGGAGAGCTCTCTGCCCGGAGCCGGGACGTCCGGCAGGGTGAAGACCACCTCGTAGGTGTGGTGGCTCTTCAGGAAGCCGGCCTGGGGGAGGGGCAGACGTGTGATCATGCCGTCTGGACGTCGTCCTCGCCGTGCGGCGCTCACCTTCACCAGGAAGCTGCCGTCATTGTCCGGGGCGGCGAGCAGGCCGGAGAGCTTGGACTGGTCGTCCCTGCGGGTCGGGGAGCCAGGGGGCTCGTCGTCGTCAGGGAAACGCACCCCCCCAGCTTTGGAGGTGGAGCCTGGAGAAGGAAACGACAGAGGTCATTCTCTGACGTGGTCAACCGTCATCGCCTCCCTGGGACTGCAAAGGATTGTGGGATTGAATGACGCTCTGTCAGACAGGAAGCTGCGGCGAAGCTCGGCGCCATCTTCTTTCATCGGGGAGCGATGAGGTCAGAGCCCCTCAGAACCCCTCGTCTGGGTCACCCCCCCTCCTACCTTTTCTTTGTGTTGCCATGGTAACGAAGCTAGGTCTGAAGCAGTGCTGGGGAACACCTGGATGATGTCATCATCCACCTGAGAAGAGAGACAGTTCTGTTACAAAGGTTTGGAGAGGAGGAGCAGCTCCTCCTGTTTCTGTTTAAAGGAGGAGGTGCAGCTCCTCCTGTTTCTCTTTGAAGGAGGAGGTGCAGCTCCTCCCTTTTCTCTTTAAAGGAGGAGGTGCAGCTCCTCCTGTTTCTCTTTGAAGGAGGAGGTGCAGCTCCTCCCTTTTCTCTTTAAAGGAGGAGGTGCAGCTCCTCCTGTTTCTCTTTGAAGGAGGAGGCGCAGCCCCAAATCATTTGCCGGAAGTTTTCAAAATAAAAGACAAACTCCTGAATTTTCCTGAACAGATTTAAAAAAAAAAATTGTTTTCTTTTTTGCCAATTTTGGAGAATTTTGATTCAAATAATGTAGAAAACGCTTTATAAAAAACATTCTTTCTTTTTTAACAGAAAATAACAGAACAAATTAAAATCCTTCGCGGCTCCGCGCCCGCGCGCTGAGGATGCTGCGTTTTTCCTGACTCTCCTGAACGCCTCACGTGGACGCCGTTCGGATTTCGTTCCCGTCGGTCACGTGACCGCTGCTTTTCGCTGCATGAGCCCCGCGGGGAGCGGGCAGAGCATCAGCAGCTTCCGGTCCGGCCCTGAACGCATCACTGCAGAAGGAGGGAAAAACAGGCTCGCGCGCATTTCACGGTCACGCACGTTCACGCCCTTCAGCATCCCGCGGGAAAACGCGGCAGGAAGACGTACCGTCCGGTCCGAAGCTCTGCAGTCCGTGACCCGGTTCGGTTCTGCGTCCGCCTGTCCGGAGGAGGAGGAGGACGCTGATGGATGCGCGCCACTGAAGCGGGCACGCGCGCGCTCGGAGCCGGGAGGTTCTTACGTCACAGTTTGTGCAGCTGAAACTTTATTTAAAACGCCGTCGTGAACAGTGCGGGAGGGGTGGGATGGAGGTGGTGGGGGGGCGGGGCTCCTGAACCCCCCACCCCCACCACCACCACCACCCCCCAGACTGAACGTCTCCTCTGTAGAGATCCTTCATGAACCTGAAGACCTCCAGGCTGCTCCTGGATGGACCTGCTGTTGAAATTCTTCAATGACGTCACGTGTGAAGGGGCGGGGCTCTGGGAATTGTAGTTCATGAACTTACAGGCCCATGGTGGCTGTCAGAGGAACTGTCAAACTTTTAGACTGAAAACTTACAGAATAAAGAGACTTTCTGCACTTTGAACACATCAGAGGGTGTTTGTTTGTTTGTTTGTTTGTTTGTTTGTTTGTTTGTTTATTGTGACCCCCCCCAACCTGGGATTGATGCCAAACTATTTTATTCTACACCAAAGTGATGAATTTTATTAAATGAAGCAAAATTTTAAAAAATGAGTCAAAATGAAAAGTTTGTTTATTATTATTTTTTTCTTTTAGATCACGTGAACAAACCAAAACATTAAACCAGGAACTTCAGAAACGTCTCAAACAGAAGAGAAAGTTGGAGGATTTTAGCCCCGCCCACATCGGCGCTGCTGCTCCTCCTCAGAGGATGGAGCAGAAGTCCTGATTGGCCTGCTGCCGCTGCCAGGCCTGACGGTTCAGCCTCTCCTGGAGCTCCCTCTGCTCCTGCTGCCGCTGCGCCTCCAGCCTCCTCCTCGTGTTCTCCACGATCCGATTCAACTCCTCCGCTGCACGCCTCCTCTCCGCCTCCTCCTCCAATCTCCTCTGCTCCTCCAATCTCCTCTGCTCCTCCAATCTCCTCCTCTCCTCCGCTCTCCTCCTCTCCTCCGCTCTCCTCCTCTCCTCCGCTCTCCTCCACTCCTCTGCTCTCCACTGCTCCTCCGCTCTCCTCTGAGCATCTCTCGCTGCTTGTTGTTGTATTTGGATCAACCTCATTTGCTGCTGGTATTGTTCCTGAATCCTCCTCTCCGCCTCCTCCTTTTCTCTGCGTATTTGCTCCTCCTTCTCCCGCTGGATCCTCTGTTTTTCCTGCAGAATGGCTCTCTCCGCCTCCTGGAACATCTGGTTGGTGTAGTGGCTTCCTCCGTTCTTCTGCACGATGGTTCTGACCTTCTGCAGCAGCTCTCTGACCTGAGGCTTCTTATCCTGCAGCTTGTTGTTGAAGACGTGATACTGACCGTTGCATCTGCTGACCAGCTCCTGCAGCTCTGGACTTTCACTCAGGAACTCTTCAATGGGGCCATCCAGGAGGTCTCCATGAGTGAAGAGGACCATGCTGTACTGATCTGCAGCCTGACCGAACAGCTCTTGAAGCCTTTGCACCGTCAGTTTTTCCTCCTGAGTGAATCTGCCGATGGCGATGACCACCAGGAAGACGTGAGGTCCAGGAACAGCGTAGGAGATGCACTGGCCCACGTCGGCTCTGGTCTTGTCTTCTCCACACCTGGTGTCGAACAGACCGGGGGTGTCGATGACGGACACCTGCTGCCCGTCCACCACGCCGCTCTTCATGGAGCAGGTCACCGTCAGAGACGCGGCGCTGCATTTGGAGTGGAAGCACTGCTGGCCCAGGATGGTGTTTCCGGTGGCGCTCTTCCCGGTCCCGGTCTTCCCCACCATCACCATCCTCAGCTCTCCATTGGCATCTGCATGGAGGAGCAGAAAGCTTCATCAAGAAACTAGATATAAAGCATTATCTACGATAATGCTAGTGTGAGCTGAAGATTGTGAAATTGAGAACTAAAAACGCTGAAGCTGATAGTTGAATGTAATCAATGAGATTGATAACCAGCTAAAATATTAGCTAAATGCCAAATTAGCCTGAAAAAGCCTAAATAAGCCAAATTAGCAAGCAATAGCTGAAATGTTAGCTAAACTCCAAAAATGAGCCCAAAAATTTGAAAAAAATCCTAAATCACACAAAACAGTTAGCATGTAGCTGAAATATTAGCTAAAAATCCAAATAGCCTAAAAATGTGAAAAAACCCTAAATTATAGAAAAAATGGCTATCATGTAGCTAAAATATTAGCTAAACTTCAAAATAGCAAAAAAAAAACTGAAAAAAACTAAATTACAAAAAAAACCCGCTAGCTTTAAGCTGAAATATTAGCTTAACTCCAAAAAAGAAGAAAAACTGAAAATAGCCTAAATTAGCCAAATGGCTAGCATGTAGCTGAAACATTAGCTAATATCTACAATAGTAGCAAATACAAAAAAAAGCCTGAATTAGCAAAAACAGCTAGCATGTAGCTGAAATATTAGCTAACCTCCAAAATAGCCTAAAAAACTGGAAAAAAGCCTAAATTACCAGTAACAGCTAGAATGTAGCTGAAATATTAGCTAAACTATGAAATAGCATAGAAACTAAAAAGGACACTAAATTACCTAGAACAGCTAGCATGTTGCTGAAATATAAGCTAAAATCCAAAATAGCCTAAAAATGTGAAAAAATCCTAAATTATAGAAAAAAATGGCTATCATGTAGCTAAAATATTAGCTAAACTTCAAAATAGCAAAAAAAACTGAAAAAAAAACTAAATTACAAAACCGGCTAGCTTTAAGCTGAAATATTAGCTTAACTCCAAAAAAGAAGAAAAACTGAAAATAGCCTAAGTTAGCCAAAATGGCTAGCATGTAGCTGAAACATTAGCTAATATCTACAATAAGCAAATACAAAAAAAGCCTGAATTAGCAAAAACAGCTAGCATGTAGCTGAAATAATTAGCTAACCTCAAAATAGCCTAAAAAACTGGAAAAAAGCCTAAATTACCAGTAACAGCTAGAATGTAGCTGAAATATTAGCTAAACTATGAAATAGCATAGAAACTAAAAAGGACACTAAATTACCTAGAACAGCTAGCATGTTGCTGAAATATAAGCTAAAATCCAAAATAGCCTAAAAAATGTGAAAAAATCCTAAATTATAGAAAAAAATGGCTATCATGTAGCTAAAATATTAGCTAAACTTCCAAAATAGCCAAAAAAAAACTGAAAAAAAACTAAATTACAAAAAACGGCTAGCTTTAAGCTGAAATATTAGCTTAACTCCAAAAAAGAAGAGAAAAACTGAAAATAGCCTAAATTAGCCAAAATGGCTAGCATGTAGCTGAAACATTAGCTAACCTCCAAAATAGGCCTAAAAAAACTGGAAAAAGCCTAAATTACCAGTAACAGCTAGAATGTAGCTAAAATATTAGCTAAACTCTGAAATAGCATAGAAAACTAAAAAAGGACACTAAATTACCCTAAACAGCTAGCATGTTGCTGAAATATAAGCTAAAATCCAAAATAACCTAGAATTAAACAGTAGCATGAAGCTGAAATATTAGCTAAAGTGAAAGTGTGGGATGGAGTGTTCTGTGGTTGTCATGGTAACAAGCACACGGAGGGAGACGCAGGTCTGCGCTCTTTTTCTCAGTTAAAAACAAACATCCTCATAAAAGTTTCTCCACCATAAATGCATTGAGCTGAATCGGGTAAATTAACAGGTTTTGATATTTAGCTTTAAGAAAACTACACGGCTCAGGATTTTCAAAGTTGTATCGTCTGAAAGCGAGGACAACACACTAAATTTAAAATTGAAATACATTAAAAGAAACAACGCTATCTGAGACTTTATGAATGCTTCTGGTTTCTGCAGGTAAACGTCAGAACACACCTGACACGTTCAAAAAAACTTCAACCAAATGTGCAGAAAACGATGAAGGCGAGAGGAGAGAGAATGGGGAGGCGGTCACCTCCCGGAGAGGCGCGCGCCGGCCAGGACTCACCCATGCTGTCCGCGCGCGCGGAGGAGCTCTGCAGTCTGAGCGCGAGCGCAGGAGGAGCAGCTTTAAGCTTGGAGCTGGAGACAGAGTCAGAGGGAACCGAAAGAACGGAAAGTCCCGCTTCATCCAGAGGCGGGGGGTGGGGGGTGTGCGGGTCCGAACAGAACCAAGTTCCATTCCTTTGGATTTTGGGGATTTTCTCCTTCAACTGTTGGAAATCCCAGAATTCTTCTGTTCTTCTCAGGTTTGCACCTTTGGGGGATTTTATGGTTCAGAGTTCTGTTGTTTGTCGTTTTACTTTCATTTTCAGAATCTGGGTCTCTTAAACCCATCTGGTTCTGGTTCTACTGAACTCAGTGAAGACTGACACCCCCCATCACCAGAACGGTTCTGAGAGGTCAGATGGAGGGGGGGTTCATGTTCACAGAAGTTCCCTGAACCACTGATATCTTCACAGACGTGATCTGATATGAAACTGAGGCTTTAAGCAGCAAACATGGAAGACCTCCTCACCAAATACAAACACATGTGGACTAACAGAAAATAATATCAATGTTTAGAATCAAAATGCATTTGTCATTTATGGAGAGATTTAAGTTTCATTAGAATTCTAGTTTGTTTTGATGATTTCATGGATTTGTTTCTGACATTTGGAATCCGGATTATTGTTGGAATTGATTCGACCACCAGGGGGCGCAACTGTGTTTCAGTGCACATTGTATGAGTCAAAGAAGTTCTGTCTTGTAACACCGTGTCAATAAAGATAGGATGGACAACCGTGTGCAGCTGCAGTGTAAACCAGAACATTATCTTTGTCCTTCTATCAGATCCTCCAGGATTTAGTGATCACAATTATTAATGCTAAATCAAGGAAACCTGAGACTTGTTGCACATTTTCACCACAACTTCCACCGATCTCCCGTGACATCAGTTATGGATGACGATGAAGCTTCATGACTTTCTCCTTCTGACTTCTTCTCAGGAGGCCGGCTCTCTTTTATCATCTCTCTCTTTTATCATCTCTCTCTTTTATCACATCTATCTCATCTTTTTCTACTTTTTCTCTTCTCCTGCTACCTGAGGCTCTGGAGCTTCCTGCGGTTCTCTTCCATCCTCCATTGTGGCCCGATCAGAACCAATAATGGTTCTGTAGCATCGGTTCATTTACTTTCATTATTCACATTTTGTTATTTATGTTTAGATTTGTAACAAAACTGAGCAAAATGATGTTAAAATGTTGAATCTGGTATCAGAGAGATTATTATCAGAATGACATCATCTTATTGTATCACTCTGCTATTCGATTTATAACAAATGCTCCATTCAGAACTCACCACTGTACACTTTATTCATCCGTGAACTGGACTTCATTATCCACCCGCCGAAAATGTCACTGGCTACTGTTAATTTATAAAACTCTACTTGGTCTTTCTCCACCCTATCTGCACCACCTTTTACACACCTCATCCTCTGTGTACAACACACGCACTTCAAAGCTGTTATTGTTAAGAGTCCCAAAATCCAGTTCTTCTGTTGGTTCTGTGTTTCAATGTGTGCTGCAGCCAAGACTGGAATGACTTACAAAAAACTCTGAAATTGACACTTTTATATCAATAGCAGATTTTAAAAACCATCTTAATGACTATTTAAAAGATGAATGTTTTTGTTTCTCATAGTAATGATTTTAGGGTATTTTATTTTTTACTGTTTTTGTTCTGATTTTCTTTCTTATTTTATTCTATTGTATTTACTGTTTTTTGCATCTGATTCCTTTCTGTTTTTATTCTATTTTTTATTTTCTTAAATCTCTTAACCTCTTTCCTTTTCTCAAAAGGTTTTGCCTTTTGCCAGGCCACAGTTGCAAATAAGAATGTTGTTCTTAATCTGTCCTGCCTGGATAAATAAAGGTTAAATAAATAAAAAAAAAATTATTGAATTTAGTTTTAATAATATTCGTATTCTACACTTTATATTCAATAGTAAAAGGAGAAAAAAGATGAAGGAACACTAAAGTACAATGACAGAAAAGATGTTATTACATGTTAAATCTGCTGCATCTGGAGGATCGGATCAAACACTAGATGATTTTATTTTGAAAGGACCTCGGATGAGCTACTTTCAAACGTAACAGAAGTTAATTTTATGATGATAAACTCTATTGTAGAGATTATTTAAAGCTACATTTTATTAAGTCCTAATGTCCACAAAACATAAATAAAGTTTATTTTTCTATCTTTGAGGCGGAGACTCTCGTTGGATTTTAGTCCAGAGGAAACTGGATCATCTGGATCTTTTAGCATTAAACCTATCAGATCCCTGGACTCGATATTGATGATACAATTTAGAGTCTGCAGGAAAATAATTCCATGTAGAACCTCCTCCACAGAAACAGCTGAGAGAAGCTCTAACATCAGATCTGCTCCTCAAAGTCTTTGTCTTCTTCTACCACAACCAGTGATGAAACAGATGAAGAGGAAGATTCTGAGAACATGGAGATTAACCTGATTACACTGTTTTCTTAAAGTTATAATGTTTTCCTGGAAAATCATTTTATTCTAAAGTCTGTTTAAATCAACACACACATATTCAGGTTATTGTGAGCAGACAGGACCAAACATTCATTCTGTTTCAGTTTCTATTCAAGTTAAACGACAAAACAACAACATTATGTAAGGTGATGATGAAGTATTTATAAAAAGAGTTGGAATATTACAACGTCAAGTTAATTTTATAATTAATATTTTTATGTGCTTTTCAAATAAATGTGTATTAAAAAACATCAGAACTTTGTTCCAACTTTTTTCCAATGAAAATCCTGGTTTTTGAGTTTTTAACATGTATTTGTGGCATTTTTCTTCTGAAAGAGAAAAAATATCACAAGAAATCATTTCACGTTTGTATTTCCGAGTATTTCTCCTCTTAAGTTGCTGTCAATCAGCAACTTAACTAGCTAACAACTAGCTAACAACTAGCTAACAACTAGGTAACCCGCATGCAGCTGTAGAGACCGGAGAAGGTAATAGAACTCTAGCTCCTCCTCCACCTCTCTAGCTCCTCCTCCACCTCTCTAGCTCCTCCTCCACCTCTCTGGCTCCTCCTCCACCTCTCTAGCTCCTCCTCCACCTCTCTAGCTCCTCCCCCACCTCTAGCTCCTCCTCCACCTGTTCTCCATGGTGATTCCTGTCTGACCTCATCAGTCAGTCTGTCCATCACCATTGCAAACAGGAAGGGGCTCAGATCTGATCCCTGATGAACTCCTCTGTCACCCCAACAGCACACCTCACCACGTCATCCTCTTCAAAGCCCCTCCCACTTCACCTTTACTAATCTTTGTTACTTCCTGCTCCACAACAGTCACCTCTTCTATTCTTTCTTCTCTCTCATTCTCTTTATTCATCAACTCTTCAAAGTATTCTTTCCATCTTTCCATGACACCACTGACACCTGTCAACACATTACCATCTCTATCCTTGATCACCCTAACCTGCTGCATGTCCTTCCCATCTCCGTCTCTCTGTCTTGCTGATCTGTACAGGTCAGTCTCTCCCTCTTTACTACCCAACCTAGCATACAAGTCATCATAAACCCCTTGTTTGACCTTTGACCCCTCTACTTTCACCTTACGCTGCATCTCCCTGTACTCCTGTCTCCTCTCCTCAGTCCTCTCAGTGTCCCACTTCTTCTTAGCTAGCCTCTTTCTCTGTATACACTCCTGCACCTCCTCATTCCTCCACCAAGTCTCTGCATCAACTTTCTTTTCTGATGACACACCAACTACACTCCTACCTGTCTCCCTGATCACATGACCTGTAGTTATCCAATCATCTGGGAGTTCCTCCTGACCCCCCAGATCCTGTTTCAACTGTTTCATGCAACAATCCTCTTTTTTCAGCTTCCACCAGTTTGTCCTCTCTTTCTTCATCTTCTTCATCACCAGAGTCATCCTACACACCACCATCCTGTGCTGTCTGGAAACACTCTCACTGATCTCCTTCAGATTACACCGTCTACACTAGATGTAGTCTATCTGTGTGCTTCTCCCTCCACTCTTATAGGTCACCCTATGTTCCTGTCTCTTCTTAAAGAATGGATTCACTAGAGCCATTTCCATCTTTTTTTAAAAAATCAACCACCATCTGTCCTTCAACATTCCTCTCCTGGATGCCCATCACCGGCGTCTTGCCTGCACCAGGGGGCTGGGATCATTCCCTCTCTGGCTCTGGGGCGGGGTGAGGCAACCCTCTTGGGGCCAGCCGGTGCTCTGGGCAGCACTTCCCTTTGCGGCAGGGTCTTGGAGGGGGTGGGCCTATTGGCCCCGTCTGGTGGGGGGGCTGTCCATGGGGAGCGGGGGTCCCATTAGGCACGGGACCAGGAGGGGTCTTGGCGGGTTACGGTCTCTTCTGTTAATCTCGGTGGGGCCGCGGCTTGTCCGGCCGCCTCGGTCCTGTTAGGGTCTGACCAGCGCACCCACGGGAGAAGTGCTTGGGGGCAGGGGCTCGGATTTAGCCCTAGTACTGGCTCCTTCTTAGCTCCTCCCTCCCTGCGGTGGTGGAGGGCGCGGGGCCTGGTCTGTCGGCTGTAGGGTGGGGGCTCTGGGCTGGGGAAGATTGAGCCCAACGCTGGGGGGGGCAGTGGTCCACCAGCGGGGGTCAGTCTGCCAAATGCCCCCAACCTATCCCCTTCCTCATACAAGCATTCATTAGGGTGAAGGGGGGTGAGCCTGGTTGGGCCTTGTTTACACACTCCTCCGGGACCTCAGTTTGGGTGCGCCTCTGCTTGGCAGGGGTGGGCGGCCTCTTCCTTGCTATCCCCTGGACCTCCCGTGGTGGGGGCAGGTAGTTGTCTGGAGCATGGGAGTGGGTCTCCCTTGGGGGACCCTGGCTCGTACCTGGGATGCTCTGCGCTGCCGCTTCTGGGGTTGGGGGGCTCCTCGGGGCTGGGACCTCACGTTGGCCCTCCTGGCGCAGTGGGGGGGCTGCTCTTCTGGCTGGACTGGGGCCTGCACTCTCTGTGCTCCTGTGCCTTCCTGCTCTCGGGTGTGGGGGGCCTCTGCGGTGGTCCTGCGTGCCTTGGTCTGGGTGTTTGGCGGATTTGCCCGGCGGGCAGATTCTTTTCGCTGCTCCATGGCAGGTGTTGGGGGGGGTCCTGGCTGCTGTTGCTGCTGCGGGCCCAGCGAGGAAGTCTTGGCGTGGGGATGGCCGGGTGCTCTCCCCATTTGTACATTCCATCATTATCCACGTTAGCAAAAACATAAACACTCACCTGAGCACAGGTGTCTGCTCACCTTTGCACTAATAGTATGCGTGACAGAATAAAAGACTTTATGTGTCTGTTTGTATGATTAAGTCTGTTAGCTGCAGCTGCAGTTGTATTGTGGACATTTAGACTAGTTTATATGTGGAGAGTATTTCAACCAACAGGTATGTGTGTAATTACAGTGTGTGTAGACAGGCTCCGCCCATTCTAGTTTATTATTAGACCTGGTTGTTTTAGGATGTTGTTTCCCTCTGTTACCGTCTTCTTTTTATTCTAAACCCCCTTCTTTTACCCCCCCCCTCATCTTCTTTTATGTCCGGTCCAACAAAACAAAAACATAATCAATATAAATAAAGTTTAGCATAAAATACAACAGGGGTTTATACTCAATAAATTCCTGCTGGGAAATTAAAATCTGTCCAACACAAGAAGCTCTCAGCCCGTATCTGTTTGCTCAGCTGTTGGACAGGACAAGTTAAAAAAAAAAAAAAAAACCTGCCCATCACCTCCTCTTCACCTCCTCATCACCTCCTCATCACCTCCTCATCACCAACATGTCCATTGAAATCTGCACCAATGACAACTCTCTCATTTCCAGGGATGCTCATCATCACTTCATCGAGGTCCAACCAGAACTTCTCCTTCTCTTCCAGCTCTCATCCTACCTGTGAGGCATACCCACTAACAACATTGAACATCACACCCTCCATTTCTATCTTCAGACTCATCACTCTATCTGACACTCTTTTTACCTCCACAACACTCCTAACAAGCTCCTCCTTTAAGATAACTCCTCCTCCATTTCTCTTCCATCTCCACCATGATAGAACAACTTGAACCTGCTCCTGAGCTTCTAGCCTTGCTACCTTTCCACCTGGTCTGCTGGACACACAGTATGTCTACCTTTCTCCTCTGCATCATGTCAACTAACTCTCTACCTTTTCCTGTCATAGTTCCAACATTCAAAGTTCCAACTCTCAGTCCAACACTAGTGACTTTCCTCTTCTCTCTCTTTCTATGAACCCTCCTTCCTCCTCTCCTTCTTCCACCAACAGTTGTCCAATTTCCACCGGCACCCTGTTGGTGAACAGCACCGATGGTGGACGTTGTTAACCCGGGCCTCGACCGATCCGGTATGGATATCGTAGATCTGATTCGCATATTTGATTTGGCAAAGAGTTTACGTTGGATGCCCTTCCTGACACAACCCTCTGGATTTATCCGGGCTTGGGACCGCCACAATGAGACCCTGGCTTGGGCCCCCTCGTGGCTACATTAAACCCCACTGGGAATATTTAAAGAAAATAAAAAAAAGTTGTAGGGTGACTTTAAAGACTTCCGGGTCACTGCTCGTGCGGTCGACCGGTTGATGCAGAGAGAGTAGCTTATGTTTAGTTTGTTTATTTTACCTAACTTATACGTTTTTTTATTGTCTGTTTTTGTTACCATTGATCCGTTGTGTATAGTGGTAGCGATCTGTGTACTTACCGACGCAGCACATCTTTATTACAACGCCGTTGCTGGATTTCGGACCCGACGCGATTGTTGTTGTCATAGCCACATGCGCAGCTAGCTAGCAAGCTAGCGTTAGCCGACGACAACGAAAAACAAGTAACAATGGATCCGGTCGGGAATATGTGGATTATTCTGATCCTTTATTTCGTCTTCGATTACCTTCCCTCCATAACCCGAGGAAACTGCATTGCTGAAAACCCCCGGATCAGCTACACCAAAGAAACTCTGCTCCAGCTGCAACACTCTTCCGCGCCGGCTTTCCCCACCGATCAGCTGCCGCGTGAGCTACTACGCCGGCCCCAGCTCGACAACACGGACTCCTCACACAATAAAAGGAAGGTAACAAGGCGTGGGAAGAGAAAAAGCGGAGTTAAAGCTAGGCTGAAACGAGGAGACAATAAACAAAACCGTGTCCTCCCATCAATCATTCTCTCCAACGTGCGCTCTCTGCGCAATAAATCCGACGAACTCCAAGCTAACGTGCTGCATATGTACGAATACCGGACTGCCTCCATCTTGGCTTTCACTGAAACGTGGTTAAATGAGAAGGACAGCAATGACTCTCTTCACATAGACGGATTTGGGTCTCCCATCAGGTTAGACCGTGACTGTAAAACCACTCAAAAACAGCTGGGTGGGGGGGTCTGCCTCTACATTAACCCCCGTTGGTGTAAAACTGTGATAATCAGAGAAAGGCTTTGTAATTCTGACATTGAACTCCTGTGTGTCTCTTTACGCCCGTGGTATCTGCCGAGGGAATTCCCTCAACTGTTTTTATTTCTTGTTTATATTCACCCCAAAGCCAACTCATCCTCAGCTTCAGAACAGTTAAAAGATCTTTTAGATAAATATGACATTATTTCACCTGATGCTCCGAAATTTATCATGGGTGATTTTAACCACTGTTCGGTTGAAAAAACCCTGAAAGGTTTCCACCAGTATATAAACTGTAACACTCGCCTGGGGAAAAAATTAGATAAATGCTTTGGTTCAGTTCCCAACGCTTATACATCTGTCCCTCTTCCTCCGATTGGCTCTTCCGACCACAATAGCATTTTACTGGCTCCAACTTACCTACCAGTGGTTAAGAGGACACAAAAAATAACCAAGGACATCAAACAGTGGACAACAGAGAGCATCGACAGGCTACAAGGATGCTTCGAAACCACAGACTGGGACATCCTCACTTCCTCTTCCTCCAACATCAATGAGGAGGTGGAGACAGTGTCTGCATACATCTCCTTCTGTGTGGACAGCATTATCCCTACCAAAAGAGTCACTATCTATGCCAATAACAAACCCTGGGTAACCAAAGACCTTAAAATCATTTTGAACAAAAAAAAGAGAATTTTCTTCACTGGAACTGAAGCTGAAAAGAAAGAGGTAAATAAGGAGGTCAAACAAGCCATAAAAAAAGCCAAGCGGGATTACAAAAACAAAGTAGAACAGTCTTTTGCCACAGGAAACCTTCGAACAGCCTGGCAAGGCCTCAAAAACATGGCAGCTGTGAACTCTGTTTCATCTGACCGGAAACCCATCCAGATCACAGGCAGCAGTTCTACTTCTCTTCCCAATGACCTGAACTCCTTCTTCACCAGATTCGAGAGGGATAACACTGACGAGATAAATTCAGTCATCTCATCACTCACAACTCAAGACTCCCCCCTTACAATAAACTCATCTGAGGTGGTGAGAGCCCTCAAGAGGACAAAAAAGAACTCGGCTCCAGGACCAGACAACATCTGCGGGCGAACACTGTGGCACTGTGCTGAGCAACTTGGGGGGGGTGTTTCTACATCTGTTCCAGAGCTCCCTGTCGAGTCTGGCATAGTGCCTCATGCTGGAAACACTCTACAGTGATCCCCATTGAGAAGAAGAGCAGGCCCAAAGTCCTGAATGACTTCCGTCCTGTGGCCCTCACATCCCTGGCCATGAAGTCAATGGAGAGGATTGTTAAGGACCACATCATGAACCAAACCTATCTGATGATGGATCCACTTCAGTTTGCGTATCAGGAAGGCAGAGGGGTTGATGATGCAAAGATCTTCATTTTGAACACCACTCATAAGCATCTGGAGATGCCAAACACCTCAGTCAGGCTCCTGTTTGCAGACTTCTCATCAGCGTTCAATTCCATGCCGCCTCACCTCCTCGCTGAGAAGCTAATCACACGCTTCAACATCGACCACCAGCTCACTCGATGGATCCTGGATTTCCTCACCAACAGGTCACAGAGAGTGTTGGTGAACAACTGCTTGTCTGACACCCTGTACACATCCACGGGCTCTCCTCAGGGCTGTGTTCTCTCTCCTCTGCTCTTCATTCTTTACACAGATGACTGCAGGTCTGCCCATCAGAACTGTCACATCGTTAAGTTTGCTGACGACACTGTCCTCCTGTCGCTGTCTTCTGACCAATCACAGCATCACAGCTCAGCCATACAGGACTTCATGGAGTGGTGCGATAACTCACACCACAGCTCAACATCAACAAAACAAAAGAGATGATAGTGACCTTCTCCCCCAGACAGAAACAGCTGGCAGAGTCAACCCCCACCATCCTTCATGGAGAGCCTGTAGAGTTTGTCAGTGAGTACAAATACCTGGGAACCATCTTTGATGAGCTGCTGAGGTTCTCCTCCAACACGGAAGCTATCCTGGCTAAGTGCAGCCAGAGACAATATCTCCTGAGGAAACTAAAATCATTTGGAACAAGCAGCGACATCCTGACCAGATTCTATTATGCCTTCATTGAAAATGTAATAACCTTCTCATTCATCTGCTGGTTCCACTCACTAACAGTACAGAACAAAAACCGTCTCACGCACACTGTTAAAATCTGCTCAAAAATCATTGAACAGCCAATCCGATCTCTTGCCACCCTGTGTGATCAGCAGACTACAAAAAAAAGCCAACAAAATCCTTCAAGACCCCTCCCATATCATGCATCAAGAGTTGGAATGGCTCCCCTCACGTCGCAGGCTTCGGATTCCCGGATGCAAAACACAGAGGAGGAAGTGCAGCTTCATACCAAGAGCAGTCCAGCTACTTAACACTGACTTACAATCAAGCTAATCAGTGCAATTAACAGAATTAACTATCACACAACCACACTACGTCACTTTATGTCATCCTGTGTGTGTGTACGTATAAATATATTTATATACACACATGTATATTTACATAATGTACAGTTTTTCTCCTTTATCTTATTGTTATTATTTTTATTTTTTATTTCTCTATACGCCTGTGTCAGGTGTAACTTGTAACTTGTATTTTGATTGAAAGCACTCTCTGCACCTTAAAATAGAATTGCCCCTCGGGGATAAATAAAGTTGTTTGAACTTGAACTTGAACTTGAACTTGAATCAGAACTAAAAAATGAAGCAAACAATGAGAATAAGAGATGAACCTCTACACAAAATATATGCAATCTTACTTTATGTACAACTTTGGAAATGAAAAAAAACACGCCCTTCACACCCTCCGGGGTGGTTTCTCCTCTCAGCTCGGGTCCTCTACCAGAGTCCTGGGAGCTTGAGGGTCCTGCAGTATCTTAGCTGTTCCTAGCACTGCGCTTCTCTGGACTGAGATGTCTGAGATCTTTCCAGGGATCTGCTGTAACCACTCCTCCAGTTTGGAGGTTACAGCCCAATGTCTGGTTGGTTCTTCATCACCATCCTGTTTGTCTGTATCTGGAAGTCCCACAGGATCTTTGCTCTCTCATGCTCTACCACTTTCTGAGGTGTTTCCCATTTTGACTTTGGGGTTTCCAGTCCACATTCTGTACATGTTTCTATATATATATTTGGTTGTGGCGTTCCATGTCTACTTTTCCAACCAGCATCTTCCACCCTGCAGTTCTGTTCTGGATTGTTTCCTCTTTGTACAGCCTACACCTTGGGTCTTGTCTGGTGTAGATCTGAGCCTCTATTGCTCTGGTGTTCAGGGCTTGTTCCTGTGCTGCAGGATCAGAACTTCTGTGCTGTCCTGCAGATCAGCTCTCTCTAGTCATTGGTAGGACTTCTTGATATCAGCCACTTCAGTTATTGTCCGGTGGTACATCCCATGAGGGGGTTTATCCTCCCATGAGGCTCTGTCCTCCAGCATCACATCCTCTGCTATCCATTGCCTGAGTTGACATATTCATGCATCTTGGATGTTTCATCCTGGATAGTGGCTTCTATGCTCACTAGTCCTCTGCCTCCTTCCTTACAGCTAGCCTACAGTCTCAGGATGTTGGATTTGGGATGGAACCCTCCATGCATAGTGAGGAGCTTTTGAGTTTTAACATCTGTGCTCTGTATCTCTTCCTTCTTCATCTTATTATTCCTGCAGGGTATCTGATGACTGGCAGTGTGTAACTGTTTATTGCCTGGGTCTTGTTCTTCCATTGAGCTGGCTTCTCAGGACTTGTCTTACTTGTTGGAGGTATTTGACTGTTGCAGCTTTCCTTGTTGCCATTTGCCTATGGAATTCCAAGGTACTTGTAACCGTCCTCAATGTCTGCTATTGTTCCTTCTGGGACTGAGACTCCTTCTGTGTGGACTACCTTACCGCTCTTTGTCCCCATCCGACTGCATTTAGGACAAAGAAAAGTTAGATTTAAAGAATCGTATCACTGGACTCTTGAGACTGGAGTTGGAGGTTCTGTCAGCAGGAAGACCATGTTTCTGTTCTGTGATCACATAGACTCATAGCATCAACAATCTGCAGCTTTGACCTGAACCCAGTTCTTGTTCTCACACACGTCACACGTTTTTACTCTTTAATGCTTTATTGAGGTGCAGCTCAGCAGAACGATTGGCAACAAGCCCATGAAACAGGAAAATAAAAAACGTGCATGGAAACATGAATTGATGCAGCGATCAGACATCTCTGGTTCTGATCATTAGAAGAAGACATCGACCCTCCTCTGGAGATCAGTGGAAGTCCTGATCCTTCTGAAAGAAAGATTTGTGACGGTGCATCAGAGGAGTTTGGGCAGATCTTTGGACTCTTTTAGACGAAGAAAGAGCTCTGAAGGTCGGTGTACAATGAAGGATATGACTCCTTCTCCCACAGCCGATAGACCTTTCAAGATCTTGGAAAACGGATTCCTGTTCTCGGCTTCACTCCGGGCCTGTTCTTCATACCTGGCCTCAAGCTCCTCCCTCATTCTCTGCATTTTTGTTTCATGCTGCTCCTCTAAACTCCTCAGCTGGTCGGACAGGGTTTGTTCTTGCTGCTGTCTGAATATGTTGTCTTCAATCTGTCTGAGCTCTCTCTCCCTCTCCATCTCCTCATGGGTCTTCTGCCTCTCCCTCTCATTCCTCTCCCTCTCAGCCTGGAATTCCCTCTGGCTCCTTTCCCTCTCAGACTGGAATTCCCTCTGGTTCTTCTCCATCTCCGCCCGGAATTCTGCCTTCATCTGCTCCACCTGACGTTGGTACCTGGCCTGAATCTCTTTCTCCATCTCCTCCTTTTCTTTACGTTTTTGCTCCTCCTTCTCCCTCAGGATTCGTTGTTTCTCCTCTCGGACGGCTCTCTCCGCCTCCTGGAACATCTGGTTGGTGTAGTGGCTTCCTCCGTTCTTCTGCACGATGGTTCTGACCTTCTGCAGCAGCTCTCTGACCTGAGACTTCTTATCCTGCAGCTTGTTGTTGAAGACGTGATACTGACCGTTGCATCTGCTGACCAGCTCCTGCAGCTCTGGACTTTCACTCAGGAACTCTTCAATGGAGCCATCGAGGAGGTCTCCATGAGTGAAGAGGACCATGCTGTACCGATCTGCAGCCTGACCAAAGATCTGCTGGATCTTCTGGACCGTCAGTTTTTCCTCCTGAGTGAATCTGCCGATGGCGATGACCACCAGGAAGACGTGAGGTCCAGGAGCAGCGTAGGAGATGCACTGGCTCAGATCTTTGGCCGTCTTGTCTTCTCCAAACCTGGTGTCGAACAGACCGGGGGTGTCGATGACCGACACCTGCTGCCCGTCCACCACGCCTCTGCCTTTGGAGCAGTCCACTGTCAGAGACCTGGCGCTGCACTTGGATTGGAAGCACTCGCGTCCCAGGATGGTGTTTCCGGTGGCGCTCTTCCCGATCCCGGTCTTCCCCACCATCACCATCCTCAGCTCCCTGTCATCAGTGATGAAGGAGTCTGAGGAGAAGAATCACATCAGGTCAAAAAGTTTCTGGAGAAACTTTTTTTTTTAACTTGTCCAGTCCAACAGCTGAGCAAGCAGATGCGGGCTGAGAGCCTCTAGTGTTGGACAGATTTTGATGTCCCAACAGGGGTTTATTAAGTATAAACCCCTGTTGTATTTCATGCTAAACTTTATTTATAATGATTATGTTTTGTCTTTTTTCTTTTTTTGTTGGAGCGGACGGAAGAGAACAAGAGGGAGTTGTGTGGGGGGGGGTAGCGGAGAGAATCCGCCCGGTGGGCAATCCTGCCATACGTCCAGACCAGGGCACGCAGGACCGCAGCAGAGGCCCCTCCACACTCGAGAGCCAGAAGGCACAGGAACGCAAAGAGTGCAGGCCCCAGCCCAGCCAGAACAGCAATCCCCCCACAAAACCATTAGGGGCCAATGCGAGGCCCCACCCCCGTAGAGCCCCCCGAGGTACGAGCCAGAGCCCCAAAGGGTGACCCGCTTCCACGCCCCAGACGTCTGCCCTTCCCCCCTGGGGGAGGTCCAGGGGGGAGCCAGGCAGGGGCTGCCCACCCCCGCCCAGTAGAGAGACACCCAAGAGAAACGAGGGTCCCATAGGAGTGATGTAAACAAGGCCCGACCAGGCACACCCACTGATGGAAGTTTTAGAGAGGCCCAGTTCTCTAGAGCAAGGACCGGAACTCGAACCACCAAAACATGGACACCCCCAGGCTCTGGGTAGTTTGGGGGGGGGGTGGGACACTTACATCAAACTGTCTGTTTTCCCACAAAGAGAAATGAATTAAACACAAACAATAAAACACAAATCCTTCCATACTATGGTCATATTGTTCTCCTCGTCTCATGGACCGCTCCGCATCTGCACCTGCACCTGCGCAGCGCAAACCCGCCAGCCGCTGAGTGCACGCTCGTCCACGCTCGCAAATGACAGCTTGAACAGCTTGCATAGAGAGCTAAAGAGTTAAGATAGAGTACGGCCCCTGGGCCGAGGAGAAGGGAAACAGCCGCCAATCTGCGTCATTGACCATGACCGCTGTCATGGTTGGTCATAGATGTGATGAAAATGTAACGTTGCCGGGCGAGGAACAAATCTCAGGTTTGCTTGAATTTGTGTTATAGTTGCGATTGCGACATCATGAAATCCTGGAGGGACTGACTTGTGTGAAACTTTTAAATCTGAAGGATCTGTGAAAATTTCCCTGGAGGAGACGCAGATGAACGACATGCAGCTCGTCCGTGACTCACAGCGAGCCTGCGTGAAGAAATGCGGTCTTCCAAATATAGGCACAGGCCGTTCAACCATGTTGACAAGTTTGAATCGTTTTTTAGAGATTCTCCAAGAATCGCTACTTACCAAGTGGAAACTTCAAAATAAAAGATGAATGAAAGTTTAAGCTTCATAAAATATCTTTAAAAATGAAAACAAAAAAGATAAAAAGTGAAAATGTAGCTTTTGTGTTTTTAACCTGATTTTATGTGTTTGAATGACTTTTTGTCTGAGGTCTGAAAGATCTTAGCGATGAAAAACTTGACATGTTGATGAGAAAACGGCAAGAAGAAGCTGGACTCACCTGGACTCACGGATCCGTTCATGTTGTTCCTCTGGAGGAGCTGAAGTGACTGAAGAGCTGCTGCAGCTTTTTAAACTCAGTATGTGAAAGTGAAAGTCAACAACCCCCCCCCAATATGTTCCTTTCAACTCAGGGGAACTCTGTTCTTTTTATAAAACCGGTTTGTTGGAATCCAGAAGGAATTTTTATTGAGGGATTTTGTCATACCTGAGCTCCACTCAGCCCCTCCTTTTCCTGCCTTAATTACTCATCTGCCAAACCAGTTCTACCTGCTACTTATACCTTGTCTCCCCCAGCCTTCCCCTGTCAGATGACATCTAGCTCTGAGGGCTCGTTTACACTGGAACGGGAACGCGTTTTGCTCTCTGACCCGGTAAGCAAGATATCGGGTACACACCAGGACGTTCCAGAATGATATTGCGTTCACGGTTAAAACGAATGCTGACGGAAAACGATGTAATTCACACGCCACGCCGCTATGCGCGCTGTGAGCCACTCCCACCGGATGCAAAAGAACAATAGGAGAAGTACTGCGCATGCGCGAACTTCCCTATACAACTGTGGCTACATTTTCTGTATGCGGAAGCAAATCGGTTGCACCGCTCTCCCGCATGCGCGAACTACACGTCACTTCCGCTAAAGCCCACTATACGACGGAGTCATTTCCAAACAGTAAAACGTCTTCTTCACAAGAATTTATGTTTTTCTGAACACCCGAGAGCTTCTCCTGACTGGATTACTGTGTGGAAAAAAAGCCAAGAGTTACCGTTAAAACGAATTTGGATTACCGGATAAAATAAAGTGTTTTGAAGTGGCGCTGTTTCCTCTTAGCTTAGGGAGGAAACTGCCGTCATGTAAAACTGCAGAAGAAGAAAACATTTGTAGTCTGTTGTCGCCACTTTAAGATTGTAAGGTCTTTATCCCTAACGTGTCTTTTTTCTTTCGTTTATTCAACAATAAGTGAATGTTTTCACTATGAGAAAAATTTAGTGAGCTATATTAACATCCTACGAGGTTATTATTGTTGTTACCGTCCAAAGATCGTAAACTGCTTTAGCGGAAGTGACGTGTGGTTCGCGCATGCGGGAGAGCGGTGCAACCGATTTGCTTCCGCATACAGAAAATTCAGCCACATTCACATCCTCTTTACACCCTGACACCGTTCCTGACCGTACACACTAGAATGGGAGGGCGGTGGGAATGGGAACGTTTCGCAACGCTCCACTCTGGAAGGCGTTCTCCAAAGTTGTCGTTCTGGGGGCCCTAAAACGCCGTTCTGGTCTAAACGAGAGGCCCAAACGATAACCAAGTTGTTGGAACGCACGCGAAAACGTTGTAATGTAAACGAGCCCTGAAACCCTGAGAGTTGAATCTCTGACCGGTCTGCTCTTATTCTGGAGGGACTCCCAACTGTGCTGGGGACTATCTTTTTTCCATTTACCTACACCTGACCAACCAGCTTTTCTCTCTCGTGTCGAGGTGACATATGTATGTATATGTATATATATATATATATATATATAAAATTGTATATATATGTGCGTATGTATGTACATGTGTGTCACCTCAACACTAGAAAGAAACAGAACTCAGTGAATGACCAGACCAACAAGCAGACTTACTTATGCATAAGTTAGGGGGTGTGCCATCAACCTTTTCCTTAAAGGACTGATCTTTATCTTGCTCGTTTTGTTTGAATGGGAGGTTACAACATTCAAACAAGGAAGCAAAGTCAAACAGTTCATTGGAGGTGTCATGTAAGGAACCATTTGGGGAGATTTATAATTCAAACAGCATCCTTTGTCCTGCTGAGGACAGTGCATCGTAAACCCCCCTTCATCCTAGCTTGGGAGAGGAAGCAGGACATCAAACACTGAGCAGTTGTTCCTAAAAGGTGAAAAGTTCATCTGTAAACTACAGTTTGGGTTAATATTTTAAAATACATTTAAACTATGAAAATAACAATACAATTTCTTAGACATAATTCCCTCCTGTTTATCATTGATAAATGTTCAAATGTCACATCCAATACCACATCTCTTTTCAGTTTTCTGTGATATCAATTTACACTCAGAGGACACAAGTCTTACATCTTAATTGCAGTTTCAAATTCATCACAGTCGTCTTGTTCTCCTTTCAACAACAAGTTACATTCCTGACAGAGAAGGACACTTTGTACACCACCATTCACTGCTCTGGATATCTTAGATTGAATACATGGCAAAATACACATAGTAAACACACAACATTTGATCAATATCACAAAGACAGGTGAAAGACCAGAAGTGAGCTAGGAGAAGAAATCCCAAGATTGGGATTTTCTGTCCTCCTGCATCGCCTGCTGGACCTTTTCAAGTTGGTGTAATGCTTCAGTGATGCTGTGACCTTCATTTGCATTATCAGGAATAAATGTACAACAGGTATCATTTAACATCTTGCAAACACCGCCTTGTTGTGCGACTAGTGATAGAGTTATACATCTATTTATCAAATATTTGCCCTGAGGGTTTCTAACTTCTCTGTCTTTAATCTTCCTGCCTTAACTCCTTGAGGTCACGTACATCTCGCGTATCAACATAACAGGAGCCAACCCGGAGATGAAGGTTGTGAGAAACTGAGATAAAGCACTTGAAGAACCATCATCAACCATCACAAATTTACGTCAGTGATAAATATGTAGACTTTATGAGATTAGGGGATGCCCTAATCTGTCTTTAAAAGGAGTATTTTGACAAAGAGCCTTCAGAGCGGAGTGGAGACTGGTTAGAACATTCTCTGTCTGTTCTCCTTGTGCAAGTAAAATCTAATTCAAGAACTGATCCCTCTCTTGTCTTCCTTTCAGATAAATGTTTAAGGTTGTTTAAACCTAACAACTAGTAAGTCTAAAACCAATCTGTTCTGTAAAACCATGAGTCTCATACTTGAAATTTCTTTGTTATAACCTTTAAAAGCTTTAATTGTCGCGTTCAAAAATAAACCTAATTGATAATCAATGGTTTCAATCCTGAGGGTGTTTTTAGCAGTTCCTACCCATGGGAACAGTGCCATAGTTACCTTTGTCCCGGTACTCCATTGTTTGTGGTCTTCAGGAACGTCTGATCCCCATATGGAATCAGGTGAGGTTCATGGACTGCCGAAACTATAAAAGTGTGATCTGTGACCTTGACGGGGGCACATATCCCATTCCAGTCTCGAGGCAGACTGAGGTAGAGGGCCTGCCCACATAACCAAAACATTTGGTCCACCACATAAGTACCATTGTTTCCTGGAATGATATCTGGAGCAGATCCAGCACAACGTCTTTCAGGACAGGGAACCGCATCTCCATGGAATACTCTGTCATTGATTATCTGGACTGTGGAGGGAACAAGAAGTTCACAACACATCCTCGTTTGCAGTGCTCCCAAGAATACTGTACCATTGTTAGTCACACAATGCGGAAACACAGTTCCTGGTTCCACGCTAGCAAAGCGAGATAATGATTTTGTTAATTTAAATTTTTTAAATCGATAGAGACTCTGACAGCTTGGTTTTAGAACATTACCATTTGGAGTTGTAACGTTTACATTATAAACATATCCTTTAGCGCTACATTTAATAATACAGTCGCTTTCCCACACAGAAACTTGTTTTGCCTTCAGGTTAGGGTTTAGGGATGAAGCTGGCATTACAGAACAAACATAAAAGTCAGATCTATTCATTTCCTTAGTAAGTAACATAACATACCTGTACCAAGAATTTGTCATATACAGATGAGTTACGCCAGGGTCACACTGGACGCGGAAGCGCCGCGAAGCGGAGCGGAGTCCGCGCCGCTTCCGCTCCACTCTGTAGTTCACAACAGACGTGCATTTTTCCGCGGCGGTCCACAGGCGCTTCTGCTCGAGCTTTTTTTGTCTTTACCATCATGGTTGATAATTTCATAACCTGAAGACATTAACCCATTTTTCTGCTAAGAAGAACTGCTCTCTGCTGTTGCTTTACACCCAAAACCCCGCCCACCCGCTCCGTCGGCCAACTGTATTGATCTGTGTGCGCGCTCGTGTGCGTCTGTGCTCACGCGCTCGCAGGTGTGTGTGTGTGGGTAAATTAATAAACTAAAACTATTAGCCCATATTTCTGCTAAGAGGAACTGCTCTCTGCATCTCTTTTTCTCTCCCAAAAACCAGCAACCCCGCTCCAGAGTCTGCTCACTACGTTGATCTGTGCGCGCTCGTGTCTGTCTGTGTTGTGTGTGTTTTATAAATATTACCCCCTGTTTCTGCTAAGATGAGCTGCGCTCTGCCTCTCTGTTGTCGTTTTATTAACCCCGAAACCCTTCACCCCGCACCGGGGTCTGCCCACGTTGATCTGCGTGTCTGCATGCCCAAAAAAAAAAAAAAAGTGTGCGTGTTTGTGTGTCTCTGTGCTCGCGCGCGCACGTGTGTGTGCGTGTTGTGACGATATATTTATGTCCATGTCTACAGTCTGTTTAGACGCAAAAACATGATCACATTTGTCAATAGCGGCATTTTATTGTGAAAAACTGGTTATATTTTGAAAAGAAACCGGATTTTCTCATGTGTCTTGATGCAACTTCTGGCCAGAATAGACGCGGAACGCTCGCGGCTCGCGCACAAAATAGGTCAGATGCGGAAACGATCCGCTGCACCGCGCGGGCCCTCCGCGCCGCTCCTCTCCGCGCCGCACCTTGTGTGAACGATGCCATAGGATAACAAGGGCGCTGAATGGAAGCGGACTCCGTTCCGCGGCGCTTTCGCGGCGCTTTCGCGGCCAGTGTAAATGGGGCGTTATGATTATTTTTGCTCTTTAAGCTCTTTGGACTTGAAGTCGGGTGTTGGGGGGCCCGGGCTGCTGCTGCGATTTGGGTGGGGGGCCTTGGCGTGGGGATGACTGGGCTCTCTCTCCTTCTATACATTCCATCAACATCCACATCAGCAAAACATAAACACTCACCTGAGCACAGGTGTCAGCTCACCTCGCACTAACAGAATGTGTGATGGAATGAAAGGCTTTATTTGTGTCAGCTTCTATGATTGTGTGTGAGCTGCAGTGGTATTGTGTACATTTTTGACAACTTTAAAGGTAAAGATTATTCTTGCCAAAAGGTATGTGTGTAACTGAGTGTGTGTGTAGACAGGCCCCGCCCATTCCACCAGATTGTTGTTTAGACCTGGTTGTTATAGGATGTTACTACTCTATGTTACCTTCTTTGTTCTCTTAAACCCACTCCCCCCCCCATTTGTTTCCGTCCGGTCCAACAAAAAAAGAAAAAGATACAACATAATAAAAATAAATAAAGTTTAGCATGAAATACAACAGGGGTTTATACTTAATAAACCCCTGTTGGGACATTAAAATCTGTCCAAGAGGCTCTCAGCCCGTATCTGCTTGCTCAGCTGTTGGACAAGTTAAAAAAAGAAAAAAGTAAAATAGAAAAAAAAAAAGGATATCCAGTTTTAGTTTGTTTAGTCTTTAGATATTTTTTCATGTTTCAAGACTATTTTCTGCACCTGTAAAATTACCTGCATGAAGCTCAATAAGGTAAATTTCTTTGTGATTTTGGACGATATAAATAAAATTGAATTGAATTGAATTGACACATCTTCATTTCACTCTGATTTGATGGTCTCTACACAATTGAGCCTATGTAGACTGAAAACTTTTATTTCATTAAAAGACTTGGCATCCTTTTGTTCCTAAGACACTGCCCTGTCGTTATTTGGATAGATATACAACTTCATATTGATATCTGATGGATATAATGTGTTGCTTTAAAGTTCTCCTTTCATTTTTGTGAGCAGTGTACATATATATACACAATATATATATATATATATATATATATATATATACATACATACAGTTACAGTATATATGTATATATACACAGTATATATATACATATATATATATACTGTGTATATATGTGTATATATATATATACTGTATCTGTATATATATATAGTTACAGTATATATGTATATATAGTTACAGTATATATGCATATAAAGTCAAAGTCCCATTAGTGGTCACACACCTAGGTGTGCGAAATTTGTTCTCCATATTTGATCCATCCCTTAAGGGAGCGGTGAGCTGCAGACACAGCCGCGCTCGGGAACTATTTGGTGGTTTATATATACATGGTATATATACATATATACTGTGTATATATACTAGTTACAGTATATATATATATATATATATATATATATATATATATATATATATATATATAGCCTGTGACATATTTTTGACAGTAGGTTAACATGGGAAGTTTGTTATTTAGAACAAAGAAAATTCAGATTTAAAGAACCGTATCACTGGACTCTTGAGACTGGAGTTGGAGGTTCTGTCAGCAGGAAGACCATGTTTCTGTTCTGTGATCACACAGACTCATAGCATCAACAATCTGCAGTTTTGACCTGAACCCAGTTCATGTTCTCACACACGTCACACGTTTTTACTCTTTAATGCTTTATTGAGGTGTCAGCAACACTCAGAAACATGAAAAAAAAAGTGAACTTCAGGAAATCAGAGAGAACTATGAGAAAAATGTCATATAACATTGATCAGAACTTTTTTTGGACGTGACAGATATGAGCGGCGAACTCTTCTAGACAGATCTTGGGGTTTCTTGAATCTTACGATAACCTCATAACCTACTCTTGATGGGATAGCCGTATTGTCCGGTTTCTACTATGGCAGATTGGCTTTTGATCTTTCTATCAACCAAAATCTCCTCACTATGATCTATCACTGATAACCACTACAGCAAAGTGCAGAAGCCGTATCCCTTGTCCTCGGCTTGTCTCCGGGCCTGTTCTTCATACCTGGTCTCAAGCTCCACCCTCATTTGCTGCATTTCTCTTACATGCTGCTCCTCTAAGCTCCTCAGCTTGTCGGACAGGGTTTGTTCTTGCTGCTCTCTGTATCGGTTTGCTTCAGTCTGTCTGAGCTCTCTCTCTCTATGGGTCTCCTGCATCTCCCTCTGGCTCCTCTCCATCTCAGACTGGAAATCCCTCTGGCTCCTCTCCCTCTCAGCCTGGAATTCCCTCTGGTTCCTCTCCCTCTCAGACTGGAATTCCCTCTGGTTCTTCTCCATCTCCGCCCGGAATTCTGCCTTCATCTGCTCCACCTGACATTGGTACCTGGCCTGAATCTCTTTCTCCATCTTCTCCTTTTCTTTCCGTTTTTGCTCCTCCTTCTCCTTCAGGATTCGTTGTTTCTCCTCTCGGACGGCTCTCTCCGCCTCCTGGAACATCTGGTTGGTGTAGTGGCTTCCTCCGTTCTTCTGCACGATGGTTCTGACCTTCTGCAGCAGCTCTCTGACCTGAGACTTCTTATCCTGCAGCTTGTTGTTGAAGACGTGATATTGACCGTTGCATCTCCTGACCAGCTCCTGCAGCTCTGGACTTTCACTCAGGAACTCTTCAATGGGGCCATCCAGGAGGTCTCCATGAGTGAAGAGGACCATGCTGTACTGATCTGCAGCCTGACCAAAGATCTGCTGGATCTTCTGGACCGTCAGTTTTTCCTCCTGAGTGAATCTGCCGATGGCGATGACCACCAGGAAGACGTGAGGTCCAGGAGCAGCGTAGGAGATGCACTGGCTCAGATCTTTGGCCGTCTTGTCTTCTCCAAACCTGGTGTCGAACAGACCGGGGGTGTCGATGACCGACACCTGCTGCCCGTCCACCACGCCTCTGCCTTTGGAGCAGTCCACCGTCAGAGACCTGGCGCTGCACTTGGATTGGAAGCACTCGCGTCCCAGGATGGTGTTTCCGGTGGCGCTCTTCCCGATCCCGGTCTTCCCCACCATCACCATCCTCAGATCCCTGTCATCAGTGATGAAGGAGTCTGAGGAGAAGAACCACATCAGGTCAAAAACTCTGCAGTTTCTCTGCAGAAACTTCACAATAATTTCCTTCTTTTATAATTTTATCTGCTTTGTCCCTTTCAGGGTGGCGGGGGTATCGGAGGCTAAACCGGCTGCAGATGGGCAACGGCAGGGTTCACCCTGGACAGGCTGCCGCTCTGTGGCAGGACCTCCACCACACACACTCACATAGGGGCAAATTAGAGTCACCAATGAACTAACGAAGTGGATGGTGGGAGGAAGCCAGAATAACATGCAGACTCCATGGGGGCGGGGCTTTGAGCTGCAGTTTTTTTTTTTTTTTCTTTTTTTCAGATCCCCCAGCTGGGATTTGAACCAGGGCCTTCTTGGTATGAGTGCTAACCACTGCCCCACCGTGCTGTCTAAATAAAGCTACGATAAAAGTTTAAATCACCGTTTGAACCATTGGTGTCAAACTCTGGCCCGCGGGCCAAGTTTGGCCCTCAGTGTAATTATATTTGGTCCGCGAGGCAATTTCAAATTAATATTGGACCTAGCCCGCCTGTTCTATACAGTGGCAGTGGTGCACCACCGCATTCATCGATCTTACTACAAATCCCATAATGCTCTGCTGTTGTTTTGGTGCAATAGAGGCAGACACGCCCCCTTCTCTGTGTCAGCAGCGTCTATGGATGTATGAAGGTAATGATCCGGCTGCAAACAGAAAGGAGGTATTCCATTTTTATTTAAATCTTATTTTATTTACCATTGAGATGTTTAATTATTATTATTACTACTATTATTATTAGTTCAGGGTTTTTCCTGCATAGAGAATTTGGTGTCGCCGCCTCCACCTAATTTACAAGCAGCACCAGCTCCTGCACACCGAAAAGGGGGGAAAGGTGTCTGATTCCAGGGGCCAGACTGAGATGACAAAATGATAAAACAGAAAACATAATTCCAGTAAACCAAAAACCAATAAATAATCGTATTTATATATTTGGTTTTGTGTGTTTGAGTTGGACACCCCGCTTTAAACGATCAAATCTTTCTATAAACACAAAAAAGACAAACTGTTCAAGTTTAGCTGTTGTGATTTTAACCTAGTTTTAAAACTTTGAGTGACTTTTTGTCTGAAACCTGAAAGATTTTGGCGATGAAGAACCTCACAGGCTGATGGAAAATGATGAAACTACAAGACAAAGCCTGAAACAGCTGGACTCACCTGGACTCGCGTATCCGTTCATGTTGTTCCTCTGGAGGAGCAGAAGCGACTGAAGAGCTGCTGCAGCTTTTTAAACTCAGCAAGTGAAAGTGAAAGTCAACCAGAGACACCCCCCGGCACCCCACCCCATCCTGTTTACAAGAAACCAGGAGGGGTTTTCCTTCAGCTCAGGGGAATTCTGCTCTTTTCATGAAACGATTTCCATTTAGGGTTCTTTTAATAAACCGTAACTTTGCAATTATCATTTCTGTCCACAGAACAAACCAAACTTCAACAGACAGCTCAGATCTCCTCAGTGAAGGTACAATAGATCAGATTTCCTTCCAGCTTTCGCCTCATTTCTCTAATCAATGCAGATCTAAAGATGATCTGCAAAGAATTCACACAGAGAAGAGAAAAAAAAATCCTTCCTCATAAAATTCACTTTCTTAAAACCAGGTATATTGAAGGCAGAACCTCGTGTGAGGTCTGCAGACTTGTTACTGTCTTTGCTGTATAAATAAACAGGAAATCAAATAAATAAACAGTAAACGACGATCTAACTCTGATTAGATGTTGAAAATGTTACAGTTAGGCAAACGTGAGGAAATCCAGATGCTGAAAGAGTCACAAGCACATTAGAGGCTGAGACCGACGGTTTCATTTACAAAACCACATATTAACCAGGACAGAAGATTCAGCAAACTGGCCAGCAAACACAACAAACCTTCTTCTTCTTCTTGTTTTATGGTGGGTGGCATCTAACTTAAAGGTGCATTTCCACCACCTACTGTGCTGGAGTGTGGGTCGAAGTATTGAGAAGTGTAAAAAAAAACTCTACTATAATGGGCAACTACTATATTCTTTTTAGTAGTCCACTATGCCTTAGACATTCCAACACAAGTCTACATTTTCCTTCCTCTCCACTTAATAAATTCTTCAGACCAATATCCCCGTGTTACGTCCACAAGTGTCTAGGGCTGGATGGTTCCGTAACATAAGAACACACAATGAATGAAGTTTACAAATTTTATTGAGGAGGAGGGGAGGTAGGGACCAAGGTTGGGCCAAAGGAATGAAAACAACAAAACAAAACACAGCCTGGCTATCACTATTGTACAACAAAAACAAGAAAACAAAAGTCTATCTGACTTCTCTAAAAACTGGAGTCAAAACTTACAGGGGTGGCACCCACCAACTTACTAGTGTTTTTAACAGCACACAAGCTACGTGGAATGTACAGGGTACCCTGTCTTACCTGTCCACAACCTCCCACACTCTCCAACAGAAATGGGATGAGCTACACATCAGCCAGTTAAGTAGCATGCACAAGGAAGAGAGCCTCAAGTGATCCTCCTCCAAGTGATCTTGCTCAGCTTATATGCCATCCAGGTAGTTGGTTCTGGAGTCTGATTGGAGTGCTCATCATGATCGCCAGGTGTCTTCAATCAGCCAAGGTGCAGCTCAACACATGCAGAGGAAGGAGGGAAAAAAAAACAATGAAACTCTGCATGTAACACCCCCACCCATACAAGACCAAAACAAGGTTTTGGTATACACTAAACTAATTATGCTCCATGACCGCACGGGACAAAGCATCTGCTAACACATTCTCTGAGCCCTTTTTATGTCGAATTTCTAAGTTGAAGTTCTGACAGATCAGGACCATCTCATAAGACGCTGGTTGCTATTGTACATCCTGGAGAGAAAGACTAAAGGGTTGTGATCTGTGAACACCTGAATGGGTTCACTGCTAGATCCGAGATAGACGTCAAAGTGTTGTATGGCCATTAGAAGTGCAAGCGTTTCCTTTTCTATTGTAGAGTAGTGTAGCTGGTGTTTGTTGAACTTGCGTGAAAAGTAAGCAATGGGGTGGTCGATGCCATCTTCATCTTCCTGCAAAAGGACAGCACCTGCCCCCACAGAACTGGCATCCACCTCGAGCTTGAAGGGCTGGAAGAGTTAGGAGCAGACAGGACAGGGTTGCAACACAAGATGCCTTTAAGGTTGTTGAAAGCCTGTTGGCATTCATCAGACCACACAAAAGTACAGATGGACTGGTCAAAGAGGTCAGCGGTGCTGGCAACAGAAGAAAAGTTCCTACAGTACCGCCGGTAAAACCCAGCCATTCCAAGAAAGCGTCTAAGTTCCCTTCTTGGTGGTAGGCAATGGAAAGTCCTTGATGGCAGGACTTTGGCATCTGCCGGACAGACCTTTCCACTACCAACCTGTTGTCCGAGATATAGGACTGAGCCCTGGGCAAATTCACATTTGTCAAGGTTAGGTAAGTGAGGGCTAAAACGTGAGGCTGCTGACAATGACTGCCCACATCTCTCAGAGTGGACACATGACTGTCCCAGTCGACGAATACACGACAATGTCATTCAGGTATGATCTACAGTTCTTGACATCACCTAAGATGCTTCTCACTAGCCTTTGAACGTTGCAGGGGCGTTGCACATACCGAAAGGCATAACTGTGTACTGGAGAAAGTAGTCGGGGTTACAAAAGCCGAGATGTCAGATGCACGTTTGGTTAAAGGGACTTGCCAATAACCTTTTAACATGTCGAGCTTGGTCACAAATGTGGCAGGCCCAATCTCATCAATGCAGTCGTCGATAAGCGGTAGAGGGTGAGCGTCAGGGACCGTAACAGCATTCACTTTACGGTAATCAGTACAGAACGAGGGCTGCCGTTTTTTTTAATCTCCAGAAGACAAGGAGAACTCCACGGACTACAGCTTGGGATGGCAAAACCATGCTGCAAGAGGTACTCCACCTCTTTTTCTCATCATGTCTCTCTTCGCGGGATTGACTCTGTATGCATTCTGTTTGATGGGAGAAGCCTTAGTTAGCACAATATCATGCTGGATACACGTGGTCTGGGAAGGTACATCACCAAAAAGACGTGGAAAGTCGTCGATTAACGTCTCCAAATCTCGGAATTGGCTTTCTGTTAGATGAGCCAAGTAACCAGGCAAATTGGAGATTATGTCGCTGTTACACAACTTCGTTCCCTGTGCTCCAGTGTCTGTATACAAAAGACATTCATCATCATCGGATGGTGACATAGTTAAGGTCAACGCCACAGGCAGAACCTCAGATTGGATGGTGTCCTGGGATGGATCCCTGGGATGGTACGGTTTCAGCCTATTCACGTGACACACTCTCGTACCACGACGCCTCTCAGGAGTGCGAATGAGGTAATCTGTTGAACTCAGCCTTTTATCCACAGCATAAGGTCCAGAAACCTGGTGGAGAGGGCTGATCCAGGTTTGGGCAAGAGAACCAACACCTTATCACCACACTGGAAAGAGTTTACAACTGCCCGCTTATCATAATGTTGCTTCATCCTCAACTGAGAAGAAGCCAAGTTGTCTCTCGCCAGAGAACAAGCCTGCCGAAGTCTGGCTCTTAATTTGGCAACGTACTCTGGAACACTTTTGAGTTCTTTTGATGGAGAAACAAGAGTTTCTTTTAACATTTTCAGGGGCCCCTGACTTCATGTCCAAAAACCAATTCTGCTGGACTGAATCCGAGTGAGCTTTGGACGGCCCTCACGGGCAGCAAACAAAACAAAGGGGATACTGTCATCCCATGTCTTCTCAGACTCACAACAGTGCTTCCGTAACATAGCTTTAAGAGTCTGGTGAAACGTTCTAAAGCTCCTTGACTCTCAGGATGATGAGGGCTGGAAGTTACATGTTTAATACCGAGCGTATTTAATGCTTGGGCAAGCGCGATTTGAAGTTGTCCCCCCTGATCAGATTGGACTTCCTTTGGAAGACCAAAAACCGTAAAAAATTTTACCAATGCTTTGGCGATTACGGGGCGGTGATCCTTCTCAGAGGAATAGCCTCTGGAAACCTTGTAGCAGCACACATTACAGTCAAAAGGAACTGGTTCCCCATCTTTGTTTTTGGCAATGGCCCCACACAGTCTATTATTACCCTTTGAAATGGCTCTCCAATTGCCGGGATAGGCTGGAGAGGGGCAGGTGGAATCACTTGATTTGGCTTTCCTGCTATCTGGCACTCATGACATGTTTTACAGTACCTTATGACATCAGCCTTGAGGCCAGGCCAAAAGAAATGCCTCAGAATTAGGTCATAGGTCTTGTTAATGCCCAAGTGACCAGACCAGGGGTGGTCATGAGCCAGGGACAGAACCTTAGTGCGGTAATCTGTGGGTACTACGACCTGATACACGTCACCACCGTTCTCTAGTCCATCCGACCACCGACGCATCAGAAGATCCTTGTCAAGGAAGTAAGCCACTTTCTTTTTCTCAGCCACTTCCTTCAAGACAACAGAAGACACACATTTACGAAGAGTTTTGTCATTCAGTTGAGCCGTAATGAAGTCCTTACGACTGGCAGGATCTGGATCAACAAGGTCAGAGAAACGAGACATGACTTGTTTAGTGTCCTTTTTGCGCTCTTCATGAGTCAGCTTATCTGCAGCAAGGAAAGAGTCAGACAGATTAATTTCTCCCCTCTTGGATTGAGCTCTGGTTACAGCACAGGAAGGAAAAAGATCAACATGCGTTATGTCATCTGGTAAATCACCCGTGGTAGGGGTGTCAAGTAACTCAGGAACTGGGGTAACTTTCCCCCCTGCCAAATCATTACCTAAAAGGAGGTCTACTCCTTCAATAGGCAGGGCTGGGAGAACTGCCACTTTAACTATTCCAGTCACAAGGGATGACTCCAAGTAGACAGTGTGCAGTGGAGCAGGAACCAGGTTCCCTCCAACACCCTGAATCATGACAGAAGAACCACATGATGATGCCTTTGTGAAGGATAGAACACTGTCACAGATAATAGACTGTGACCCGCCAGTGTCTCTTAGGATTTTTATGGGACGCCGGCCAACAGTCTCAGCAGTGAGGGACACAACACCAGTTGAAACGAACGGCTTGAAGCAGGGATCCAGGTTGGGCCCTTCTGTCTGACATGGAAGATCAGGACATGTAGCCTGGATCTCCATCCCATTCTCATTTGAGCAGGAGTGGATGACTTCCTCTTCAAGGCATGGCAATCTGCAATAAGATGTCCCCTTTTATGGCAGTAAAAACACAAGCGAGGGGGTGATGTAGGTGGTTTGGGCCTGTCATTGGGTCGGCTTAGTGGAGATTCAGGTTTGGTTTGGGGACGGAGTGCCCAAAAACATTTCTGTGCGTCAACACAAACTCGTCAGCCAGTACAGCGCCTTGGACAGAGAAGACACCTTCTGTTCATTTAGAAATAGGACAAGTTTTTCTGGCAACGCATTCTTGAAGTCTTCTAGTAAGACCAGCTGACGGAGGGCTTCAAAGTCACTCTTGACATTACTCGAAAACACCCACTTGTCAAAGAGGTTCCCTTTTTCACGTGCAAAACTCAACAAAAGTCTGTTCACCAGACTTTTGTGGTTCCTGTACCTCTGTCTGTACGCCTCTGGAACCAGTTCATACGCACGTAGTATGGCTTCTTTGAGGACACAGTAGTCAAGGCTTTCCTGTAGAGACAGAGAAGAAACAACTTCTTGGGCCTTTCCAACTAGTTTGCAGTGGAGCAAAATAGGCCACATGTCTTTAGGCCAGTTAAGTGCACTAGCAATGCGTTCAAATGCATTGAAATAGGTTAACTTTTCGTTAAGCTTTCAATGAGGTGCCTTCTGCTTACTGAATGCATAGTGCAGTGACATGTTCCACAGTTTCCTTATCCTGTCCACAATCACATGAACATGTTGGATGTTTCCCTAACAAATGTAGGGAGTTACTGAGTCCTGTATGACCCAACCTCAACCGAGACACTATCTTTTGATCTCTACTATTCCGTCTGATATTGTTCTTTCTCCCTATACTTCCCTGAATTCGAAAAAGATGTCGTCCCTTCTTACCCGTCTCCCACTAGCATTGCCATTCTACCTCTATCTGTGCTTTAATAATATTTTTAACTTCAGGTGTACTAAAGGGTATCTCCATGAATGATCTGCGCTTTAAGTACTGTTTGGCATGAAACCGTACCTTCATCTTTAACTATTCCAATCTGAACAAAGTTTCATATATGTCGCATAAAATATCAAATCTACTTTTAGTCAGTAGTGACTTCACTGAGGATAGTGCTGAAAGAGAATCTGAACATATTATTCCTTTATTAATACTATTATGTTCTAACCACTGTAGACTAAACGATATTACCAACATTTCCACCGTATAAACCGAGAGATGATCTGGTGTTCTTTCCCTAGAATAAAGTCCCAGTTGCAGAATCACAAATGAAAAACCTGTTCTTCCTTCGCCGGTTTAACAAAACAAGCCGACACAAAGAGAACCTTCAAAATAAAGACCTTAATTAATAAGTGCAGGCAGCTGCTGTGTAGCACTCACTGCCATGAGAGGGTAGTACGCATCCACAAGAAGAGGGTGGAGTGTGCTACATGGGAGACCTGCCCCCACTGTCAGTTGGAGAAAAATAAAAAAACCTGGAAAAGTAACACAAAACAAACATGACAGACAAAAAAAGCATTTAACAGAGTAACCTGCTTCCCATGAATCAGTTTGGGTTTGTGGAATCATTCAACAACCCGAATGCATCAGTCAGAACCAACAACAGACCTTCAACAGAGGAACCAGACATTCTCACTCTCTCTAGTTATTGAACCTCTGACTGCAGCAATAAAAGCCTCAAAGGAATTAAAACAAAACATCATGTAGTGTAAAGGATCAGTCTCTATGCAGATGACATGTTGATTTTTCTACAAAGCTCACAATCTATGACCAAAACAGTGGCAGTTATTAATGAATCCCCCCCTATTTCAGACTACTCTGATAGGTGTGTTGTATTACCACTGAACAGTCGTGCAAAGGAAACACTTTCTATTCCAGTCAAATCAGGAAACATTAAATATCTCTGTGTCTATTTCTCTCTCAGAGTATCAAAGCTGGTGCAGCTAAACTTCAGCATTCAGGATGATCTCATCTGCTGAATCAGCATTCCTCTGCTCCTCATGGACAAGTACCTGCAGGAAAAATTTGAACTAGAATAACCATCTCTTCTCAGTGGTTTACATACACTAAAATGTTTCATAACGTTAGACTCATCCATATCCAGCTTAATAACTTTACCATCAAGAATTAGATTAAAAACTTTAAAACCTGATTTTTGGTCAGCTTCTTCAGTCTCGTCTGGAGACAATATTGTCCCCTAAAATGGTTGTTTTTGTCCATTTTAGTTAAATATTGACGTGTAAATCCAGAAAAAAGCAACAAATGTTCTCAAATATGATCCTCTCATTTTTAACATGGTGCAACTGTATTATAAAGAATTGATCAACACATTTTCTTTTGATACATCAATAAGTCTAAAAATTACTGTCATCATTAGGATTTAAGAATCAACAAAAACATTTTTTTTAATTTTTCATGGAAGCAGTCATTTTGAAATAAGCAGGAAAGGCTCTTCTACTGCCCCCTACTGGACTGATGATGAACTACGTGGCAAAAAACATGGACTAAATGGATCCACGCTCCAGTTTGTACTTGAACTGCTTAGGAAACTAAACTTTTCTTAGATAGCTTCTGTTAGGTTAAGCCTCCTAACCTCTGTGTGTTTGTTGATGAGGAAGACAGTGACCAAAAAACTCAAATGAAATTTAGTCCTTTTAAATAAAATGTTGGATCAGACTCATACAGAGTTCTCTGGATCTCCACTATAAAAGACAAAGACCTGTAACTTAGAGTCCCGGCAATAATTGAAATTATTTTATTATTAAAATGTACTTTCAATGATAAACATGAATTATGCTTCTTTTCTTGCTGGAATAAACGCAGAACTATTAAAAAACTAACATTATCTAAAAATGTGAAATTATTTTTCACGTTTGATAGAAGCTCATATGAATTCCTTTCAAAATTAAACACATCTTGTGCCAAATTATACAATAACAATGCAGCTCTGGACATCATAAGATAATATGTGCTTTAAACTCATAAGAGAGCAAACTTTTTTTAAACCAAATTTTGACTTAGCATTTAAAATCTGTTTTCTGGAGGAAGCAAAGTGCAAACAAGACATCAGGAAAATACAAATATCAACATATTTTATTTTTGACCCTCCCCAGCCACCCCCCCCCCCCTTCTCCCCCAGTCACAACTGAATTTCGTTGGTCCATGTCAACGGCCATGTTTTACTACAATTACAATTGAAAACAACATACAAAAGACATTTAACAAAATGCTGTGCACCATAATAGCAGTTATCAGTACATAAGATAAAACATAGTATATAAATAAAACTATATAAGAAAATATGATGGTTGAAAAAACATTTATGTTTTGAAAATTTAAATGACCATACTGCTCTCTACTTAAGAGAAATAAAACCAGCTGATGGTCGCTGTGTTCAACGCAATGATCGGTACATTATTAGTGTGATGAAGAGGCAGAGACGTGTGGATCCATGTGCACACGAAGGTTTTAATGAAGACACAAGGCAAGGCGTGGTCAGAAAACAGGCTGAGGTCAAAACACAGAGGCCGCGCGGAGAGCCGAGGGCTCGCGCGGAGAGCCGAGGGCTCGCGCGGAGAGCCGAGGGCTCGCGCGGAGAGCCGAGGGCTCGCGCGGAGAGCCGAGGGCTCGCGCGGAGAGCCGAGGGCTCGCGCGGAGAGCCGAGGGCTCGCGCGGAGAGCCGAGGGCTCGCGCGGAGAGCCGAGGGCTCGCGCGGAGAGCCAGAACACAGAGAGACTGGCATGGGCGTACCCGCTCAGACTGGATGCAGTACAAGACTTCACAGAGAGCTGCTGTGAAAAGTCAGACTAAATACTGTGGCAGTGATGAGTTGATGGGAAACAGCTGATGAAGATGAATCCAGGTGAGGGCAGGTGGTGAGTTCAAAACTCAGGTGAGTGCTCCCTCTGGTGGTTGGTGAGAGAAGCAGCAGGTTGAACCGTGATAATTAGTTATGATTGGTTATAACATCCAAAGTCAATGACATGGAGGACCAGCTGAGTGTGTGTTTGTGTTGCTGAGGTCAGTGTGAGCAGATAATAGACATTTACCAACAGTGCATCTAAAAGCAGCAATAGTGAGTTCTTCCTGCTGGAAACAAAATCATTCATTTGTAACTGTTTTTAATTAATTACTGTGTTTTATGATGTTTTATTTCATCATATTTACTTATTTTTTTTGCGTATTTTAACTCTATGACCTGTTTCAGGTGTGTGTATTTATCCTCTTGACCAGGACTCCCTTGAAAAAGAGATCAGTGGATCTCAATGGGATTTTTTTCCTGGTTAAATAAAGGCTAAATAAAATAAAAATAATGCAAGCGCATATGTGCTAAAATTCCATGCAGACCCTGAATGCACCTCGTGCGCAGCTTATGTGACAATTAAATCAATTAAATCTGCGCAATAAAGTCTGGATTAAATATCTGAACCGACTCTGGGATGGGTGTTTGTGGAGGCCAACAGTGGAGGGAGAAGCAGACTCCATCTTGTTTGAGCAGAGACTCATCTTTCAAAGTGAAAGAAAATAAAGTTTTATCCACGTTTGCCGGTTGTTAATTTAGACAGTGTTGGGTCCAAGTTCACCCAGCCCAGGGGCCCCACCACATCGAGAGCCGACTCCCCAGACAACCCCCGCCTCAGCATCTTCCACCTCCCATGCATAAAACTGAAGGTTTCATGTATGTGTTTTATTTCATCTCTAGAAGGGAGGCGGCCATTTTGTTTCACTACGACCTCGAGCAGCGACTCAGACCTCCGACCTGAGAAATCGTAAGAACTGGAAAAAAGAGAAATTTGGAATACAAATGTAAATCTGAGGAATTATTTGATTTTGATCATTATGTACACTATATTTCACTATTTATTTGAATGGAAACTGTGTGTTTTTTAATTTATACATTTAATTTTGCAGTAAGACATTCAAATGGACATTTATTTTTATCTACAAAAATGTGCCATTCTTAGTAGGATTTAGAATTAGAATTAACCCTTTGTTTTTCTTACTAAGTGGAGGCACCGTTAGTATTGACCTTGGATTGTAATTTGCCCAAAACCAGTAATAATTGTGTGAATGCTTCATCCTTCTACTTCTTCCATACATTTTTCGGCATGTAAAAACTCAATGAACCCTTCAGCAATTTTGACAACCTTGGTATCAAGATTGTCAAAATTGCTGAAGATGTATTTTTGGTATTCAAAAACTTTATAGTTTTTGAAATATTAAGCAAAATATTCCCCATTAAAAATGAATGACAAATTCTGCACTTTGAACTCTATGAACTTCTGCGTACTTTCAGCTATAGACTCCATTCACACTTTAAAATCTTCAGCAAAGATTCAGCGATTAACGGTGAATTCAGCTGTTTAAAAGACCTTATGGTTTTCATGCAAATACAGTTCAAGTTAATCCAAATTTGAGGAGATTTTTCAGTTTCAATGTAACTTAATGGCCGGAATGTTCTGGATCTAGAGTGGATGATGTCACAGCCAGAGTGATTTTTAAGATGAAAATTTTCCAGACAAACTGTCGTTACTCAAACACTGTTTGCCACAGAGTCACGATTTTTTCAGCAAAATGTAGGAAAATGCCTCTGGGTTGGTAAAATGTGATCCTCATACCTGTGGGGCAAATCCTTTTGCCCCTATTGCCCCTAGTCTGACGCAAAATTCACTTAGTTCTCCTATTCGCGCCCATATAAAATCCTCTCCCTGGTTTTTACCCCAAATTCTGTTTTTAACTTGCGATTGCGAGAACATACGTGAACTTACGGACATGAAACTTTCACACATTGTAGCTCCGAGGCTTGTGATTCCTACAAGGGTTCAACTTTTATAATAAGTGAAAGAGTTTTAAAGATATGAACATTTGTTTGGTGCTAGTGCAAACTGAAGCCGTGCCATTGGATAACATGGAATTTTAGCACTTAAGAGAAAAAAAATCATATCTTTTCTGAATACATTTACATAAAGAAATAAAACATATAGTGCTGGATTCCTCAATTTGTGAGGCTTCTAAATCTGAAATTATTATTTTGATCTGACTTATTGTTCAGACACAGCCTCAATTTGTTTGGGACAAAGTCTGTCCATCTCGGAATCTGGACTTTGAACCCGTTACCATAGCGACGGCACTCACACACACATATACGCACAGACACACTGATACAGGCTCAGCAGCATTCCAGGGGACCTCTGATGCTTTCAATGACATGCATGTTTTTATTTACTGTATTGTTCTTAACAAACATTTGAAATAAATTCAGCTTATTTATATATCCACTTTACATATTTTTAAATCGATTGACAACAATCTCGGTAAAAGAACGTTCAGCACGTTTAGGAGAATACTGCTTGATTCTTGGGGTTTTTGTGTTACTTTTACGGTTTTCCAGATTTTACGCAATTTATGCTAATTTTTAGCTCATGTTAAGTCAACGGGAAAATGTTCAACTTTTTAGTGCACTTTAAAACTTATGCAATGTTGGTATGAAACATTCTGTTGGAAAAAGATCCTATTTGTGTAGTAGAAAAAGCGCTGGGCGGGGCCACAAGCTCCAATGCTCCGCCCCATTCTGATGCATCCACTTACAGGTAGATAGATCTATGAGAGTTTTAGTCTTCCTGGTCTGAGCTGGACTCTGGATCAGAACCGCACGGCTGGATAGTTCTGCTGTTGCTCGCCGTTTTATTTGGACTGCTAATGTTAGCTCGAGGTTATAGAAAAAGAACCTTACTGGTTACAACACTATGAATCTTTGTTTTAATGCTGAAAATGTGATGTTTTGAAATCAGCCAATGTTGAGAGCTGAAGATTTTTACAGTTTACTAAAATAAAAATACTAGGGATTTGCTTTGGTGACAGAAATGGCTGCTCTGATATTTAATTTAATGTATTTTATTCATGTAATAGGTGTATTAGCATTTGTTTAAGTCATACTGTTTCAGAAAACTGTAAGTGAAGAGAACCTGCAGCAGCACATCATCTGATCTTCTGGGTTATAGATGTATCGTATAGACAGACTCATGGGGGGCGGGGTCTGTCAGCAAGAAGACCATGTTTCTGACTCATTCATGTTCTCACAAACACACATTTTCACTCTTTCAGCTTTTATTGAGGTGCAGCTCAGCAGAATGATGGACAACAAGCTCATGAAAAAGAAAGAAAAGATGAAGATGGAAACATGAATTGATGCAGCGATCAGACGTCGACCCTCTGGAGATCAGTGGAAGTCCTGATCCTTCTGAAAGAAAGGCTGGAACGGCGTGTCAGAGAAGTTAGAGCAGATCTCTGGACTATTTTAGACGATGTAAGATCTCTACAGGACAGCGAACAAAGAGTGACTTGATTCCTTCTCCCACGAGTGATAGACCTTTCCGGATCTTGGAAAATGGATTCCTGTCCTCAGCTTCTCTCCGGGCCTGTTCTTCATACTTGGCCTCAAGCTCCGCCCTCATTTGCTGCCTTATTCTTTCATGCTGCTCCTCTAAGTCTCTCTGTAATTTCTCTCTTTCTTTCTTCATCTCCTCTCTATCTATCTTGCCTTGGTCTAATGCAGCCTTTAGTTCTGCCATCTCCTGCTCCACCTGACGTTGGTACCTGGCCTCTATTTCTTTCTCCATCTCCTCCTTTTCTTTACGTATTTGCTCCTCCTTCTCCTTCAGGATTCGTTGTTTCTCCTCTCGGACGGCTCTCTCCGCCTCCTGGAACATCTGGTTGGTGTAGTGGCTTCCTCCGTTCTTCTGCACGATGGTTCTGACCTTCTGCAGCAGCTCTCTGACCTGAGGCTTCTTATCCTGCAGCTTGTTGTTGAAGACGTGATACTGACCGTTGCATCTCCTGACCAGCTCCTGCAGCTCTGGACTTTCACTCAGGAACTCTTCAATGGAGCCATCGAGGAGGTCTCCATGAGTGAAGAGGACCATGCTGTACTGATCTGCAGCCTGACCAAAGATCTGCTGGATCTTCTGGACCGTCAGTTTTTCCTCTTGAGTGAATCTGCCGATGGCGATGACCACCAGGAAGACGTGAGGTCCAGGAGCAGCGTAGGAGATGCACTGGCTCAGATCTTTGGCCGTCTTGTCTTCTCCAAACCTGGTGTCGAACAGACCGGGGGTGTCGATGACCGACACCTGCTGCCCGTCCACCACGCCTCTGCCTTTGGAGCAGTCCACCGTCAGAGACCTGGCGCTGCACTTGGATTGGAAACGGTTTTCCCCCAGGATGGTGTTTCCGGTGGCGCTCTTCCCGATCCCGGTCTTCCCCACCATCACCATCCTCAGATCCCTGTCATCAGTGATGAAGGAGTCTGAGGAGAAGAACCACATCAGGTCAAAATCTCTGCAGTTTCTCTGCAGAAACAGAGGCAGACACGCCCCCTCCTCTGTGTCAGCAGCGTCTATGGATGTATGAAGGTAATGATCCGGCTGCAAACAGAAAGGAGGTATTCCATTTTTATTTAAATCTTATTTTATTTACCATTGAGATGTTTAATTATTATTATTACTACTATAATTATTAGTTCAGGGTTTTTCCTGCATAGAGAATTTGGTGTCGGCCGCCTCCACCTAATTTACAAGCAGCACCAGCTCCTGCACACCGAAAAGGGAGGAAAGGTGTCTGATTCCAGGGGCCAGACTGAGATGACAAAATGATAAAACAGAAAACATAATTCCAGTAAACCAAAAACCAATAAATAATCGTATTTATATATTTGGTTTTGTGTGTTTGAGTTGGACGCCCCGCTTTAAACTATCAAATCTTTCTATAAACACAAAAAAGACAAACTGTTCAAATTTAGCTGTTGTGATTTTAATCTAGTTTTAAAACTTGGAGTGACTTTTTGTCTGAAACCTGAAAGATTTTGGCGATGAAGAACCTCACAGGCTGATGGAAAATGATGAAACTACAAGACAAAGCCTGAAACAGCTGGACTCACCTGGACTCGCGTATCCGTTCATGTTGTTCCTCTGGAGGAGCAGAAGGACTGAAGAGCTGCTGCAGCTTTTTAAACTCAGCAAGTGAAAGTGAAAGTCAACCAGAGACACCCTGTTCACCTGTTCTTCCTTCTCTGGTTTAACAAAACAAGCCGACACAAAGAGAACCTTCAAAATAAAAACCTTAATTAATAAGTGCAGGCAGCTGTGGCTGATTATCAGGATCCACAGGAGAGAGGGCGGAGTCACAGCAGCCTTCACAGGAGCAAAGGAAAAAAAAAAACTGAAAAACATAAAACAAACATGACAGACAGAAAAAGCATTTAACAGAGTAACCTGCTCCCCATGAATCGGTTAGTGTTTGTGGAATCATTCAACAACCCGAATGCATCAGTCAGAACCAACAACAGACCTTCAACAGAGGAACCAGACATTCTCACTCTCTCTAGCTATTGAACCTCTGACTGCAGCAATAAAAGCCTCAAAGGAATTAAAACAAAACATCATGTAGTGTAAAGGATCAGTCTCTATGCAGATGACATGTTGATTTTTCTACAAAACTCACAATCTATGACCAAAACAGTGGCAGTTATTAATGAATCCCCCCTATTTCAGACTACTCTGATAGGTGTGTTGTATTACCACTGAACAGTCATGCAAAGGAAACACTTTCTATTCCAGTCAAATCAGAAAACATTAAATATCTCTGTGTCTATTTCTCTGTCAGAGGATCAGAGCTGGTGCAGCTAAACTTCAGCATTCAGGATGATCTCATCTGCTGAGTCAGCATTCCTCTCTTCTCAGTGGTTTACATACACTAAAATGTTTCATAACGTTAGACTCATCCATATCCAGCTTAATAACTTTACCACCAAGAATTAGATTAAAAACTTTAAAACCTTCTACCTTCAGCTTCTTCAGTCTTGTCTGGAGACAATAAAGTCCCCTAAAATGGTTGTTTTTGTCCATTATAGTTAAATATTGACGTGTAAATCCAGAAAAAAGCAACAAATGTTCTCAAATATGATCCTCTCATTTTTAACATGGTGCAACTGTATTATAAAGAATTGATCAACAATTTTCTTTTGATACATCGATAAGTCTAAAGATTACTGTCATCATTAGGATTTGAGAATCAAGAAAAACATTTTTTTAAATTTTTCATGGAAGCAGTCATTTTGAAATAAGCAGGAAAGGCTCTTCTACTGCCCCCTACTGGACTGATGATGAACTACGTGGCAAAAAACATGGACTAAATGGATCCACGCTCCAGTTTGGGGTTTCAGAGATGTGTATCAAATATGATTGATTATACAGGGTTACTTTATACAGGAAGGACCAGAATCTCTTCGCTATGAGACGCCAGCAGAAACCACCACTGCAGCAAAGCACAGCTGTTGTTTTGTTCAACGTTTTGTCTTCTCTCGGCTACATACTTTTCCTTCAGTTTCTTTTCATGCTCGCTTGTTCTCACCTCCATCTGAGCCTTTAACTCCTCGTATTTAAGCTGCATTTTCTCCATGTCCTCCTGGTTTGAAGCCAGAGCGTCCTGAACTTCCTCCTGGAACATCTGGTTGGTGTAGTGGCTTCCTCCGTTCTTCTGCACGATGGTTCTGACCTTCTGCAGCAGCTCTCTGACCTGAGACTTCTCATCCTGCAGCTTGTTGTTGAAGACGTGATACTGACCGTCGCCAACGAGACGACCACATCAGTTCTGATCCAGCTTCTCCAGACCTGGTATCGAACTGGTCGGGGGTGTCGATGATGGACAGCAGATCAAACCAAAACCTTCACATTTGATGTTTCATGACATCAGTTTGTTCTGTGTTCACAGAGAGAAACTTTTTGATCATCTCTATGATTTCATGTCATGGAGCTGATCTTAAATGTTTCTTTGTTTCAGTTTGGTTCTGGCTTTCAAGACCAGATTGTGGTGTGAAGCAGGGATATGATACATATGAATGATGCTTCATTTCTGGCTTGTATAAAAAGAAAAACATTTTAAAAAAGTATTTTCTCAAAACGTGAAATTACTTTTCACATTTGACAGAAGCTTGTATGAATTCCTTTCAAAATAAAAGACATCTGGAGCTCTGGACAGCAAAAGATTATTTAAACTCATACAGGATTGACTTTTTAACAAAGTTTTGCTTTGAATTGTAAATCTGTGTATTCTGGATGAAGCAAAGCGTAAACAAGACATCATGAAAGTCCCTGTTTGGCATTTATGCGCTTATGCTGCACCGTGCACCTGCTCTCATCTAATGATTTCCCACAATCCTTTGGTTTTACACTGCAGTGCAGGTACAATGTTCCACCACAAGATGGTGCCAAATTCACATTTTACAGAATTTAACAATAATATTTCCACCTTTCACGTGCACTTATTATATTCTAGAAATCTTTGAGCTAGAACTTCTACATGAAATGAAGATTTGTCTGTAAATGTGTTTCTAATTTGTTTTTAAAAGTCATTTAATTATTAAACCATCAAAGACATTCTGATACAAACATGAACATTTACTCTGATCCATGACAATTGTGACCTGACCTCAACATTTGTGTCTGCACAACACAACTGGAAATGGAATTGATGAAGCCATCAAAGATGAACATGTAGTTTGTCTGTAATAGTTGACAACCAACGCAGTTTCTGGAGAAATCCCAGGTGATAATTGATTTAGATGTTAATGGTTTATCTTAAAAGAGAGAAAAATGTGATTCACAATATTAGGTTTTTAAAAAATCCAACCACTCTTTAATTTTGTCACCCTTAAAGATGAATAGTTCCATGAGGACATTTGTTTATATTTTCCTTCATCTTTACAAAAGTAAAAAAGAAGAAAAATGTCCACTGTTGATCATGATATCAAGTTAGCAAGCTAACGTTTAATCTCCTGCGGTTGTTAAGCTCGATGGGAGTCCATTACTCCACTATTTTATCCTTTTCTCTCCCTAGCAGCAACATTGTGAATGTAAAAAGGTCTTAAAGTTGGACTTTTCATTAAAATGAGAAATAATAAAAAAGGATGATTGATTACTGCTAATAAAAAATTATCATTCACTGATTTTCAACACACCCCCCCCCCCCCCCCCCCCCCCCCCCCCCCCCCACACACACACACACACCCTCCCCACCCCGCTTACAAGAAACCAGGAGGCTTTTCCTGTCAGTTCAGGGGGCGGAGTCAGAGCAGCCTGCACTGGAGAAAAAGAAAAAACCTGAAAAAGTAACACAAAACAAACATGACAGACAGAAAAAGCATTTGGCAGAATAACCTGCTCCTCATGAATCGGTTTGGGTTTGTGGAATCATTCAACAACCCGCATGCATCAGTCAGAACCAACAACAGACCTTCAACAGAGGAACCAGACATTCTCACTCTCTCTAGTTATTGAACCTCTGACTGCAGCAATAAAAGCCTCAAAGGAATTAAAACAAAACATCATGTAGTGTAAAGGATCAGTCTCTATGCAGATGACATGTTGATTTTTCTACAAAGCTCACAATCTATGACCAAACAGTGACAGTTATTAATGAATCCCCCCTATTTCAGACTACTCTGATAGGTGTGTTGTATTTACCACTGAACAGTCGTGCAAAGGAAACACTTTCTATTCCAGTCAAATCAGGAAACATTAAATATCTCTGTGTCTATTTCTCTGTCAGAGTATCAGAGCTGGTGCAGCTAAACTTCAGCATTCAGGATGATCTCATCTGCTGAGTCAGCATTCCTCTCTCTTTCAGTTATAATACATACACTAAAATGTTTCATAACGTTAGACTCATCAATATCCTTCCAGCTTATAACTTTTACCACCAAGAATTAGAATTAAAAATTTAAATAAACTTTAAAATGAACCTTTCCTACTTTCAGCTTCTTCTGTCGTTTCATGAATTTGTCTACGGCACATATAAATTGGTCCCCCCTTTGTTTTTGTCTTTTTTAGTTAGCATTGTTAGGTAGAATATTGTGTAAATCCAGAAAAAAAAGCAACAAATGTTCTCAAATATGATCCTCTCATTTTTTAACATGGTGCTGCACTGTATTATAAAGAATTGTCATCACACATTTTTCTTTTGATACATTGATAAGTCTAAAGATTACTGTCATCATTAGGATTTGAGAATCAAGAAAAACATTTTTTTTTAATTTTTCATAGAAGCAGTCATTTTGAAATAAGCAGGAAAGGCTCTCTTCTACTGCCCCCTACTGGACTGATGATGAACTACGTGGCAAAAAACATGGACTAAATGATATCCACGCTCCAGTTGTTTGTACTTGAACTGCTTAGGAAACTAAACTTTTCTTAGATAGCTTCTGTTAGGTTAAGCCTCCTAACCTCTGTGTGTTTGTTGATGAGGAAGACAGTGACTAAAAAACTCAAATGAAATTTAGTCCTTTTAAATAAAATGTTGGATCAGACTCATACAGAGTTCTCTGGATCTCCACTATAAAAAGACCAAGACTGTAACTTAGAGTCCAGGCAATAATTAAATTTTATTTTATGATTAAAATGTACTTTCAATGATAAATATAAATTATGCTTTCTTTTCTTGCAGGAATTATTTTTCACGTTTGATAGAAGCTCATATGAATTCCTTTCAAAATTAAACACATCTTGTGCCAAATTATATAATAACAATGCAGCTTTGGACAGCATAAGATAATATGTGCTTTTAAACTCAGAAGAGAGCAAACTTTTTTTAACCAAATTTTGGCTTAGCAATTTTTTTTCTGAGGAGCGGAAGCAAAGTGCAAACAAGACATCAGAAAATACAAATATATAACATTATTTTATTTTGAGGTGCTCCACTCTCAGTCATCCATTTATAAACTTAACTAATCTAGATAAAAAGAATAACATTATTCTATTTTTCTGTAGCAGTCCTCTCAGTGTCCCACTTCTTCTTAGCTAGCCTCTTCCTCGTATATACACATCCTGCACCTCTCCTCCTCCACCACCAAGTCTCTGCATCAAACTTTCTTTCTGTATGACACACCAAGTACACTCCTACCTGTCTCCCTGATCACATGACCTGTAGTTATCCAATCATCTGGGAGTTCCTCCTGACCCCCAGATCCTGTTTCAACTGTTTCATGCAACAATCCTCTTTTTTCAGCTTCCACCAGTTGTCCTCTTCTCTGCCTTTGCCCTCTCTTTCTTCATCTTCTCATCACCAGAGTCATCCTACACACCACCATCCTGTGCTGTCTGCAAACTCACTCTCACTGATCTCCTTCAGACATACCGTCTACACTAGATGTAGTCTATCTGTGTGCTTCTCCCTCCACTCTTATAGGTCACCCTATGTTCCTGTCTCTTCTCCAAGAATGGATTCACTAGAGCCATTTCCATCTTTTTTGATAAATCAACCACCATCTCTCCTTCTACATTCCTCTCCTGGATACCAAACCTGCCCATCACCTCCTCATCACCTCCTCATCACCAACATGTCCATTGAAATCTGCACCAATGACAACTCTCTAATTTCCAGAGATGCTCATCATCACTTCATCGAGGTCCAACCAGAACTTCTCCTTCTCTTCCAGCTCACATCCTACCTGTGGGACATACCCACTAACAACATTGAACATCACACCCTCCATTTCTATCTTCAGACTCATCACTCCATCTGACACTCTTTTTACCTCAAGACGGCTCTCATGAAGGAGAAGTTCACGGACCCTCCCACATTGGCAGAATGGATGAGAGAATTGTTGCAAAGTAAAGAATGTCAAGAACAAATAATCTGCCAGATGTTCCTTGTTCCTCACAGGTGGAGCTGCTGCAGCCAGGTGACCAGATCCTGATCAAGGTGATCAAAAGAAAAACCTGGGCTGCACCCCACTGGAAGGGACCCTTCACTGTCCAGCTCACCACCTCCACTGCTGTGAAAATCGCTGAGAGAGCCACTTGGATTCACCAGAGTCCATTTGCAAGAAGCTGGTACTCTGTGAGATGGGTAAGGAGTGGAATGATGCCCTAGGGTGGAGAAGTCTCCTACTTCACCACATTGGAGGATCAAAACCCAGTCCAGCCCCTTACTGTAGGTCACAAAACCCAGAGCTATGAAGATTTCTGTGACAACTACCACAACCAACTCCAGATTCTATGGATTGTCCCCTTGCGAAGGGGGAAACAAACAGGACAAATTTGCCCAAGACTCAGTAACTGGACCCAAGCTGGGTTCGAAGCTGTCCAAGAACAATTAGCGGCAACCGCTGCCGATGGAAGCCTGACTCGTGCCGTAGAAGGACTGCGTAGCCTTAGCGATAAAATGACAAAACATTCAGGCGTTGATACATCCACGTGGGACAGTTGGTTGAATATGTTTGGGGCGCACAAGACCCTTATTTCTTCTATTTTGATTTCACTTGCTGTTTTTGCTTCAATTCTTTCTACTTGAGGTTACTGTTTGATTCCTTGCCTACGCAGCCTTATCCAATGTCTTATCGTAAAAACCATCGAAGACCCCAACAGTCAAGTTATGATGCATCTTTTTACCCCCACAACACTCCTAACAAGCTCCTCCTTCAAGATAACTCCTCCTCCATTTCTCTTCCATCTCCACCATGATAGAACAACTTGAACCTGCTCCTAAGCTTCTAGCCTTGCTACCTTTCCACCTGGTCTCCTGGACACACAGTATGTCTACCTTTCTCCTCTGCATCATGTCAACTAACTCTCTACCTTTTCCTGTCATAGTTCCAACATTCAAAGTTCCAACTCTCAGTCCAACACTAGTGACTTTCCTCTTCTCTCTCTTTTCCTACAAACTCTCCTTCCTCCTCTCCTTCTTCCACCAACAGTAGTCCAATTTCCACCGGCACCCTGTCGGTGACCAGTACAGATGGCGGTCGTTGTTAACCCGGGCCTGAACCGATCCGGTTTGGATATCATAGATCTGATTCACATATTTGATTTGGCAAAGAGTTTACGTTGGATGCCCTTCCTGACACAACCCTCTGGATTTATCCGGGCTTGGGACCGGCACAATGAGACCCTGGCTTGGGCCCCCTTGTGGCTACATTAGACTCCCTATTATTTGCTATTATTATCACATCCTATGTGTGCCACTATGCACTAAACTTAGTACCATTTGAATTAAATTCCAGTTTGTGTTTTATTAGTTTTTCCTCACCGAGAAGGAGAGTCTAAGGGCAGGGATGCCCAGTTAACTTAACTTAGTTTAGTTTAGCAATCAGCTGCTGTTTATATTTTCTGACTGACTTTATGTCTTTGTACAGTGACTGGTAAGCCCACTGAGACGATTGTGTCGTGATTCCGGGACACCACGAGCAGACTTGTGCCTCCAGCTCTCCTCAAGTCTTCGGCTTTTCAAGTCTTTTAAAGTCGTCCACAAGCGACTTTAATCACCGGGCTGCTGCAACACAGCTACCACAACGAGGAGAGCTGATCATGGCACCGAAGAAAATTTTGAAGCCGATCTGGCTGAGCTGAAGACCACATTTGCTAACATCGAAGCTAAGCTAACCTCTGCCTTGCTGGAGGATGCTAAGCTAACAGCTGTGGTTCAGCTGGAGGCTAAACTAGAAGGATGCATGACTTGGACCAACAAGCACGGATGAATAATGTGATTCTCATGGGACTCCAACTACAGCCAAGAATGTGGCCTGGTGCTACCGGCGCTAGCATGGATGCTAACGGAGCTTTGATGATGGATGCTAATGCGACCGTGGAGGATCAAGTTCAAGTGTTTTTATCGTCTAGAGCAGGGGTGGGCAAACTACGGCCCGTGGGCCACATGCGGCCCCTTAAGCTACTTAATGTGGCCCTCCAAATTAAAATACATTGAATCAAAAATCCTAATTATTGTTTTATTTTCATTGTATTTCTGTGTTTCTCTGACGTTCGTGTGTGTTCCTTTCTGAGTCAGATGGTGATCTTTCGGATTATTCCTACACCACATAAATGCAGCATTTCTTTGAGTTCACATTTTCCTCTGAAGAACATCAACCCATTGGATCACCAAAAAGAGAACAAAAATCAAAATGTAGAAATTAAAACTCCCAAATTTTCTGTTTTTAAATTCATATATACTGTATGTGAATTTGAATCCAAATTAAAGCATGTTTTTCTCTAAATTCCATATTATTTTTTTAGTTTATGAGGTTGATTACCCAATCTCTCCTTCCATCTGCTCCCTGTCCGGCCCTTATGCCAAATTTTAGAACCCTTTGTGGCCCACGAGTCAAAACAATTGCCCACCCCTGGTCTAAAGGAATCTCCTTGGACCCCAACACTGTCGAGGTCTGTCATCCACTTCCTCGGAGAAAGACCACGGATAAACCAGAGATCCTGATCAGGTTCGTGAATCGAAAGCATAAGACTGCTCTGATGGAACAACGTAAACAATTAAAAAATACGAAGACATTTCTTAATGACCATCTTTGCAAATATTACACTGATCTGGCAAAACACGCGAGGGTCCTAAGATCTAGGAAACAGATCCACTCAACATGGGTTATGAACTCCAGAATCTTTGTCAAACCACTCGGACCACCGGACCTGACGAAGCCTCTGGAGATAAAATCCATGAAAGACTTTGAGAACTGTGGGATTACGCATGTTTGAACCTCTAATTCAAGCAAAATGTGAATTGTGGACTCATGAAACCGTCGGAACCGTTGAATACGAACTCTGACCCGATTCTGAAGAACTCGAGCACGATTCCTTTGAAATGAGACCTTCACAGTCTCTCAGTCAAAACAACGAAGATGGTTTACGTGGCCTTAAACCTGTTCCTAAACAAAGATGTAGCTCTGATCTGAATGCAATCTGCTCAAACTGTCTTTTACTGAGAATATTTTGAAGTTTTCCATTAATAAATCATGATTTTTTTATTTAGCACTTTTTCATTATAATAATCGTTCTTTGATAAATGCAATCTGCTCAAATTGTCTTTTTTAATAAGAAATTTTGATATATTTTCCTGCAGTAACAAATGAAGTTGATTACTACTTGATATTTTTTGAATCTTTAATGAGAATGTTTAGATTTATTGTTGATGATTAATATAATGATTTGTCTATGGATGTTTTTGAAATTCTATTACATCACTGATATTATTGATCTTTTATCACCTGAAACTATATTGATATTTGATTTTAAGTCCTGAACCGGATATTGACAATTCATGTAGAGAAAATGGTCGAGCCGGGGTGGGATTATATTATATATAAGTTCGCTTCCTTCCACCCCCTTTCAAGCGATCTATTGTTGTTGATTCAGTTTATGATTTCAAATGTATTCATAACCTGAAATTGCTTGAAATAAAAATGCCATTGTTTCTTTCGTTCATTCATTTATTCATGTTGGGTTATATTACTAAAAATGAATTTACTTTGCAGGTATTATGTCAAAGCAGCGAGCACTGCACTGCTACTGTCTGATGTTGGCCACAGTATTGAACAAATGTACAGCATTCCAAGGGTTTTTTTGACAAAAGTCACTACAGCCTAGATAAAAAGACAAATATCTGTGGCATTCCTAATTTCTTAACACACCTTCCTACCTATCATTAAAAGGAAGTGTCAAATGGAAGTTAAATGCAGGAACTTCCAACAGAAGAGCTGAAATGTTCTTTCCAAACACAATCTTTATTCATACAAAAATTATTTTAAATCTGTTACAATTAACGTCAACACTGGTCAGGTCAAAACAGCCAAAACTCACAAAACATTGTACAATTCTCAGATTAAATCATTGTTTAATCCACTTTTGCAGAGTTCCCCATCACCTTTTGGCAAACATTTTTTTTCTTCTTCAAAGACCTTAGATTCATTTACCAGCAGGATCAGTTGATAAACATATTCGTATTTTAAGAGTAAATGTCTGAAAATAAGGGTCCAGTAAGTTAAACTAGGAATACAAACAACATAAAACCATATAAATCCATGGTAAACACATAAAATCAAGCAATAGTGACAATGACATTAAAACTGCCAATACAGACAACAAGTCAGAAGGGAGGGGTCAACTGTTTGCAGTCAAGTAGGAACTATTGTAGTTTCGGCTCATACAGATGGTGTGATTGGAGAATAAAACACTGGCAGCTGCTGACATTTTTTGTCAACTAGTTTGTGATGTCATGCTCAGATAAAACAGTATAATAAGCCAAAAGGTATGACAAGAAGGAACGGTGGTTCCCGAAAGTCTAGACTCCTGGAATGTCATGCTGATGAATGCAGTGATTTTTGCACAGATGAGTGTGCAGATAAGTGGATCTACAGTAACTACTAGTCACACCAGAAAACAGAAAAAGCAAAAGAGCAACAAAAAACAGAAGGGCCAAAAACAACAGAATCTGTTCATGCAGATACAGGAGGAGGACAAAGGACTCAAATGAGCTCTTGTCTAGAGCTGAGGGACATTGTCACTGATTTTGTACATATGCTGCACAATCAGTGCTCACCAGTTTTATCCCAGAAGAAGCACGATTGTCATGAATGACAGAGAAAAGCGGTCTTCATAAGCTCTGTGCTGGTGCGCACAGGTGAAAATAATCTTTACTCTTCCTGCCACACCAGCCCCCTGTTTTTGAATTGGTGTCCCGACGATTAGCCAATTCAGATACAACCTAGGCTGGAACAGAACCAACACAACATTTGCACACTGGTCAGTGCAACTAGAATTTGCTCTCCTTACAGTTCTTGGCAGACAATGGATATTAGAGGGGGTGCCCATTTGTTGACTGAGTAGTCTTTTGCACCACCTCTGACCCAGACTGCTTAACACAACAAGCACAGAGGAAATGTAGACAAACTTTTCTCCTCTTCAAATGGACCAGGTGGCAACTTTACGGCACCCTCACAGCCAGCTGATGGCCAGGGGGCAGTTCCAATCTGTCTAACAGGATCCTCAAGTCTCAAAAACAAGCTCTCATCTGCAGAGACATCAAGGTCAACAGGTGTTATGACATAGGGATGGAAACAAAGGCAGTTTGATATGATAAGCAAGTTGGACAATCTGATCAGAGCAGGGAAGGGCAGCTTTCAATGACTGACTTTTCAAAAGGAAAAAGGAGCACTGTGCAGCAGGAGCACTTCAAAACATCATCAATTGTGGAGTTCACTTTTGGGTTATAGCCTTGCATGTTCCATTGGGAACACCAGGCTGAAATGGAGCACCTTCATTCCCAAAACTGTCTTTCTTAATGATCATTTATCCAAATATCATGCTGATCTGGCGAAACGTGCGAGACTCCTACGATCTAAGAAACAGATCCATTCTACATGGGTCCAGAACTCCAGAATCTTTGTAAAACCACTTGGAGCACCAGACCTGATGAAGCCTCTGGAAATAAAATCCATGAAAGACTTTGAGAACTGTGGGATTACGCATGTTTGAATCTCTAATTCAAGCAAAATGTGAACTGTGAACTGAAAAAACCCATGGATGAGAACTCTGACCTGATTCTGACCTGCAGAACTCGAGCGGAATTCCCTTGAAATGAGAACTTCAGTCTCTCAGTCATAACAACGAAGGTGTTTTACAAGATGGTTTACGTGGTCTTAAACTTGTTCTAAGCTGAGATGTTGAAGTGATTCTGATCTAATTCATGATCTTTTTCTTTTCTACTTAGTACTTTTATTTTATTATAATCATTCTTTGATAAATACAATCTGCTCAAATTGTCTGTGGATGTTTCATCACTGATAATAATGATCCTTTATAATCTGAATCTATTATTAAGTCCTGAACCGGATATTGATAATTCATGTAGAGAAAATAGTCGAGTCGAGGTGGGATTATATAAGTTTGCTTCCTTCCACCCCCTTTCAAGCGATCTACTTGTGATTCAGTTCATGATTTCATGCACTGCATGTTGTGGCCAATTCATAATTAAGCTCTACAAGCTGGAGACTGTTTCCTGTGACGTCATTTCCGGGTGAGCGTTACCCAGTGCTTGGTCGTTGCTTCTGTAGCTCCTGCCTTTGACTACCTGATCTGCTGATATCTTAGTGTAAATCCTGTTTGTTACTTAAAATCTTAAGTACCACCTTTTGTCTTTTAGTGAGTAAACTACTGTGTTAACCGTTGCTCTTCTAACCACACAAAGCGTTTACGTAGATTTTTCGTTAGCAAAACACCGCTAACCATAGCTTAGCATTGAGCTATGGATTCCTCCTCGTCTTCTTGTTCCCCTCTTTCCTGCTCCATGTGCCATATGTTCAGCGAGGACCCTGCCTCCTTTACTGGAGATAGTGGTAGATGTGTGAAGTGCAGTCTGATTTTAGACTTGGAGGCCAGGCTAGAGCAGCTAGAAGCACGGGCCCGCACAGTGGAAGCTAAGCCAGCTAGCAAGGTAGTTACTCGTAGCGCGGGCCGCGCTATTTCCAGGGCTAACGAAGCTAGCATCCCAGCACCCCTCCCGCAGCCGGGGGAAACCCAGGATGGGTTTGTACCGGTGGGAAGGAAGCATAGTGCAAAAAGCAAACACTTAGAGCACCCGAAGCTTCTCGTGTGTAATAGGTTCTCTCCCCTCAGCGACGCACCCGCTGATCCCCAAACTCTGGTGATTGGCTCCTCTGAAGTTAGACACGTGAAGCTCCCAGCGGCTACAGTCAGGTGTTACCCGGGGCCAGAGTTGGTGACATCGAAGGAAACCTCAGGTTGTTAGCCAAGAGTAAGTCGAGGTTCCGTCGAGTCGTGATTCACGCAGGCGGTAACGACGCCCGACGGAGACAATCAGAGATCCTCAAACTGAACGTAGATTCGGTGTGTAAGCTTGCTAAGTCGATGTCCGACACAGTAATTTTCTCTGGTCCTCTGCCAAACCTAGTCAATGATGAAATGTACAGCCGCTTTTCATCATTTAACTGCTGGTTAGCTAGATGGTGCCCAGAAAATGGCATTACTTTTGTGGACAATTGGAATGTGTTTTGGGGGAAGCCCGGTCTCATGCGGAGAGATGGCATCCATCCTACTTTGGGAGGTGCCTCTCTTCTTTCCAGGAACATTTGTGCTAGCTTTAGTCCTGCAAACTGACAATCCAGAGATGAGACCCGGGCACAGAGCAGCAGTTTACAACTCTCCTCTGAGCCGCCTTCGGCGCTGGTACTAACCCCAAACAGGGACATTCTCAGCTAGTTCTGTGCTAGAGTGAGACACAGAAAGCTAAAAGTATTAGCTGCTGATACTCTCAATAATGAGCAAAACCATGAGGTCATTAAATGTGGATTGCTAAACATTAGATCAATTTCTTCAAAGTCCCTCTTAGTCCATGAATTAATTAATGACAATAAACTTAACCTATTAGCTCTAACAGAAACCTGGCTACAACAGGATGATTATGTCAGGCTGAATGAAGCAACCCCCCTAGCTATAAAAACCATCAGAAATCCAGGATTTCTGGGCTAGCTGTAATATCCCATGCAAGCTTACTTCTTAACACTAAAGCTAAATACAATTATAATTCCTTTGAAAACATTGTTTTGTCAATAAATCACACAAGTAGAAATACTGAAAAAGCATTCTTATTCATAATTATTTATCGCCCTCCCGGCCCGTATTCAGAATTTTTAACAGAGTTTTCAGATTTTTTATCAGCTGTTGTTCTACACTCTGATAATATCCTAATGACAGGAGATTTTAATATTCATTTAGATGACTGTAATGACTGTCTTGGGAATGCTTTTGCAGCCTTATTAGAAAATGTTGGTTTCACACAAAATGTAAATGAACCCACCCACTGTCACAAGCACACCCTGGACCTTGTTTTAACTTATGGCATAGAGATTAGTCATCTGAGTGTCCATCCTCACAACCCCATACTTTCTGATCATTTTTTAATTACCTATCAGTTTATATTAGAAAACACCATAGCTCCAGTGATTAAGAAAGAGCTGAAACGAACATTATCTGACCGTTCTGTATCTGAATTTAAACTCTCAGTCCAACCAATGTTTAGTAACATGTTAGATAAATACTCTCAGAGCTCTTTAAGCCCCGTTGATAATGAGCAGTTTGTCAATGATACCATGCAAGCCCTCAGAGGAACCCTTGATGCTGTTGCCCCTCTGAAACTCAAGCTTGTTAGACAAAACAGAGTAGCACCATGGTTTAACGCTGAAACACGTTCCCTCAAACAAATAACTCGTAAATTAGAAAGAAAATGGCGCCGTTCTGGCTCAGAGCACTCTCTGAATGCTTGGAAATGCAGCCTCTTAAGCTATAAAAAATCCCTGCGTAAAGCGAGAACTCAATATTACTCATCTTTAATAGCAGAAAATGCAAATAATCCACGATCTTTAGTACTATAGCCAGGCTGACCAGCAGCCACAGCTCGGTTGAACCACATATTCCTGCTGCCCTCAGCTCTGAAGACTTTGTTACATTCTTTGATGATAAAATCTCAAATATCAGATGCAAATTGAACAAGGTTATTCCTACCATTACCCCTGAGCAAATTAAAATGGTAGAAAGGAAAACATCCATAGAAATGTCTGTAACATTAGATTGCTTTACTGCTGTGGACCAAGCAGAAATAGCATCAGTTATTACATCTTCTAAAACTTCCACTTGTCTCCTAGACCCAATCCCCACTAAACTTTTTAAAGAAATCTTCCCCCTAATCAGTGAATCTATTCTAACCATAATAAATGCCTCCCTGGAAACTGGTTATGTGCCTCAGTCTTTTAAATATGCAGTTGTTAAACCTCTTTTGAAAAAGCCCAGCCTGGATCCTGACATTCTGGCCAACTATAGACCAATATCTAATCTCCCATTCATATCTAAAATTCTAGAAAGAGTTGTGGTAAAGCAGCTGCAGTGCCACCTACAACAATCACTTTGAGGATTTTCAGTCGGTTTCTCTCACCACAGCACTGAAACTGCACTGGTCAGAGTTACCAATGATTTGCTATTAGCTTCAGAAAGGGACTAATCTCTGTTCTGGTCCTGTTAGACCTCAGCGTAGCCTTTGATACCATCGACCACAGCATCTTACTCCAGAGACTAGAGCATGACATAGGATCAAAGGATCTGCCCTCCAGTGGTTTGAATCCTATCTATCTGATAGACACCAGTTTGTTCACGTAAATGGACAGTCCTCTCATTGTACTCGAGTTAGCTACGGAGTCCCACAGGGCTCAGTTTTAGGCCCATCCTATTCATGCTTTACATGCTGCCCTTAGAGACATAATCAGGAAACACAGCATTAATTTCCACTGTTATGCAGATGATACACAGCTGTATTTATCCATTAAACCAGATCAGAATGACCACCTAGAAAAACTGAATTCCTGCATCAGAGACATTAAGTCCTGGATGACAATTAATTACCTCCTTCTGAACCCAGAGAAAACTGAGGTCATGATACTGGGTCCTAAACACCTGAGAGATGCTCTCTCAGATAAGATAGTCTCCTTGGATGGTGTAAATATTGCTCCCAATTCTTCAGTCAGAAACTTAGGGTCTTATTTGACCAGGATTTATCATTTAATGCTCACATATCTCAAGCTTGTAAAACTGCATTTTTTCACCTACGCAATATCGCTAAGATTAGAAATATGTTATCTAAAAGTGATGCTGAAAAACTCATCCATGCATTTGTTACGTCGAGACTGGATTACTGTAACTCTTTACTAATAGCCTGCCCTAAAAGTTCTTAAAAGGTCTTCAGCTTGTCCAGAATGCAGCAGCAAGATTGTTAGCAGGAACTAGCAGAAGAGAACACATCACTCCTGTGTTAGCTTCTCTCCACTGGCTCCCAGTTGAATTTAGAGTAAAGTTCAAAATCCTCCTGTTAACATATAAGGCTCTGAATGGTGTGCCCCATCCTATATTAGAGATCTCATAGTTCCTTACCAGCCAATCAGAACGCTTCGCTCACAGAATGCAGGACTGCTTGTAGTTCCTAGAATTTTTAAAGTACAGTCGGAGGTAGAACCTTCAGTTATCAAGCTCCTGTTCTATGGAATAAGCTCCCAGCCCATGTCAGAGAGGCAGGTACAGTTTCTACCTTCAAAACTAGCCTTAAAACATTCCTATTTGGACAGGCGTTCTGCCAGACTAGCCAGTAATCATAGAATAATTAACATAATGCTCCCATACTGTTCTGAAGTTTGGGGAAATAATTATTATAATCACATACTTCTCCAATATATGCTTGAAATATAAATGATGAAATATGTATATTCTCTACATAATAACATAGAAGGCTGCTAGAAGTTAGAAGCTGGGAAAAGGTATGGTGCACTGGGGCTGTCTCCTTTCCATCTACTCTACCCTCCATACATCGTGCAAGGTTGTGGTGTTTATCTATCTCTCCATTCTTCGACTTCTCCCCGAGACCGGGAGAGATTGCAGTTTCCGGGAGACTTGTTGGTGATCCTGACGAAGCCCCGCCCATCTGGATGAAGCCCCGTCACCATCCGTCACCATCCTGCATCTCTGAGTGGGAGTGATTCCTGGTGGGTCGTCTGTCCTCCTGCTCCTGGTCGTGGTCTGCAGTTCTGCCTCATCTGGACTATGGACTTAATCATCACTCGTCCCTCAGCTCTATATGAATGAACTCAGCTCTATATGAATGAACTCTACTCATATATGCAGTTTTAGCAGCTAACTTTTCTTTAACCGTTCTGGTATCGCCTGTCCGTCCTGGGATGGGATCTCTCCCTCATGTGGGAATCCCTAAGGTTTCTTCTTTTTTTCCTGACTCAGGTTTTTTTTAGGAGTTTTTCCTTACCGCGAGGGAGGGTCTAAGGACAGGGATGACCTGTTCTTTATAGTCTGTTTAGTTTTTACCTATTGTGCATATTTTATGACTCCATCTGTGCATCTGTAAAAACTGCTGGCATGAAGCCCAATGAGGCAAATTGAATTTGTGATATTGGGCTATATAAATAAAATTGAATTGAATTGAATATTATAACCTGATTGCTTGAAATAAACCATTTCATTCATTCATTCAATCATTCATTAATTCATTCAAGCTCCAATGCTCCGCCCCATTCTGATGCATCCACTTACAGGTAAATAGATCCATGAAAGTTTTAGTCTTCCTGGTCTGAGCTGGACTCTGGATCAGAACCGCACGGCTGGATAGTTCTGCTATTGCTCGCCGTTTTATCTGGACTGCTAATGTTAGCTCGAGGTTATAGAAAAAGAACCTTACTGGTTACAACACAATGAATCTTTGTTTTAATGCTGAAAATGTGATGTTTTGAAATCAGCCAATGTTGAGAGCTGAAGATTTTTACAGTTTACTAAAAATAATACTAGGGATTTGCTTTAGTGACAGAAATGGCTGCTCTGATATTTAATTTAATGTATTTTATTCATGTAATAGGTGTATTAGCATTTGTTTAAGTCATACTGTTTCAGAAAACTGTAAGTGAAGAGAACCTGGAGCAGCACATCATCTGATCTTCTGGGTTATATGTGTATCGTATAGACAGACTCATGGGGGGCGGGGTCTGTCAGCAGGAAGACCATGTTTCTGACTCATTCATGTTCTCACAAACACACATTTTCACTCTTTCAGCTTTTATTGAGGTGCAGCTCAGCAGAACAATGGACAACAAGCTCATGAAAAAGAAAGAAAAGATGAAAATGGAAACATGAATTGATGCAGCGATCAGACGTCTCTGGTTCTGATCATCAGAAGCAAACATCGACCATCCTCTGGAGATCAGTGGAAGTCCTGATCCTTCTGAAAGAAAGGCTGGAACGGCATGTCAGAGGAGTTTGGGCAGATCTCTGGACTATTTTAGACGACGAAAGAGCTCTAAAGGTCAGCAAACACGGATATGATTGTGACAAAGTCACATGAAGAATGTAAATGTTGTGAAAAAAAAAAAAAAAGGAGCTCTTCCAGATGTTAACATTTTTTTTTATCTATGGGTGTGTGTTTTTTTCTTTTATTTGAAATAATGTGCCGTGTCATGGGGGTACTGACTGTTTACCTGACGGGTGGCGACCCTGCCCCCAAGTTAATTAAAGGCCGGTACAGGTGCGGAGGGGGGGGGAGCAAGAAGGCGGAAGACGCACCATCTGCTGCGGCTGCATCTCCTCTCGCCCCGGCAGAAGATCAGAAAAAAGGTTCCTTGCCCGCTGGATTTAACGAGAGATCCGACCGTTGGAGCATCCAGTTGTAGGACGGGGGAGCCACCAAGATCTGGACTGGTGGATCATTACGCGCATCCAGAGACGGGCGCGTCTCGTATCAACCGGGCGCGGCGGCCCGCCGGTGAGACCGAGACATTTTTTTTTATATTGGGTACCCAAATATTTTTTTTTAACTGGTATACCAGACACTTGACTTTGCGGGTTTTCTTTTTTTTTTTTGGAGTACGGGACTTGTTTTATGGACAAATCTGCGTGGGAGTTTTCAGTTGGACATTTAAAGGGGCTGTCCATTACGCGCGGGACAGATCGCAAACTGTACATTAAGATAATGTGTTTGGTTCTTTTTTTCCCCACAATAATTTGATTAATATATAATTTAAACTGTGGTCGAGTTGTGTCTTCTTTTTTTTTGTTCTGAAATCAGACGGGTCATTGTTTGGAGCCCTAAGTTTTTTTTTTATTATAACAAATGGTAATTGAAGTGCTGTTTGTTACTGTGGTGGCCAGTATGGGGATTCAATGAAGCCAGTCTGATTAATGTTTGATTTTCGTGTTTTGGTTAATGGAACATATGAGTTGTCTTTAAAAAAAAAAAAAATAAAAAAAAAAAAAAAAAAAAAAAAATCAAACTTGAAGTGTACGTGCACATTCAATTGAGTATTGTTTAAGTACTGTAAATAGAACAGTTAAATACTACACCTCTGAATAACAGTCTTAAGTGAGAAATGGCTGACCCCAGACCCAATAGTGATAAAGAGCAAGAACAGTCTCAAGTCCAACCAGATCAAACAAGCAATGTAGACACTGAAGATGCTGGTCAATTGTCTTATCCCGCATCCGAACATGAGAGTGAACCCGAGCAAAGAGGAGGAGATGCCTGGGTTACCAGGAGGAACCCGGTGGAGGAAGTCACGTCACTCATCAGTTCAATGTACCTGACAGATGAGGATGAGGGAGGAGAAGAAAACATGACACTCATGGACAATAGACCATCCTGTCTGGATATTCCTCCTTTACCGTCTCTTACTAATGACTTAGATGTTCTGAGGGAGAGAATAACCTCACTGGAAAACAACTTCAGAGACTCCGTGGACAGCGCCTTGAACAGGGAGGATGGAGTCAGAGCTCATTTGGATAACTCTCTGGATGCCCTCGAACAGCGCATGGTGTCCATGATGCAACAGTTTGAGCAGCGGTTGGTGGAATGTCTTCAGCGACGAGATGAGAAGTGGAAAGCTGAAATCCAGAGACTGAAGCGCGCCAGTCCTGCCACAGTTTTCACACCTCTCTCAGCCGAAGGAGCCAGAGCCCGGCCTCGACACAGCCCTCCTCCTTCAATCCCGCCGCTAAGAATGAGAACTTCACAAACACAAACTGTCTCTGATTCGGCATCTCAGACCCCAATCTTTCCTACCAGTTCTGCTCCACCTTCGGTGGGTGCCACGCCACTTCCTTCCTCTGATTCTCAGTCTACACCTGTGCGTTCCTCAACAGTAGCCATGCCGAGCACAAGAGCAGGTCCACCGCCTCCCGCTAACGCATCACTCGACTCCACTTTCAGTCAGGGGGCAGGCGCTCCACTGATGTTCTCAAAACCTGTCATCCGTATGGATTTCCCTTCGTTCAGTGGGTCTAGAGAGGTGGCAGAAGTATTAAACTTTATTGAGCAATGCGAAACCTTCTTAGCTGTAAGACCCTTGAGTGATGCTGAGCTTATAGGTACGTTGTCTGGTGTTCTAAAAGGTCCTGCACATAGTTGGTGGAGTGTGGCTAGAGCACAAGTGCACAATTGGCGGGAGTTCAGGGACGCGTTTCAGATCGCTTTTCTTCCCCCTGACTATCTGACAGAAGTAGAGGAAAAGTTGAGAGACATGGTGCAGTTGCCTGGACAATGTCTTAGAGACTTTGCCTATGACTATCGGGCCCTTTGTTTAAAATGGAAACCAGACATCAGTGAAACTGAGCTAGTAAGGAAAATCTTAAATAACTGTAACCCACGTATTGCTGGTTGCTTAAGAGGGACCGTAACCACCGTAGATCAGATGGTGAGGATAGGCACGCTGGTGGAAAGGGATTACAGCTCATCTAAAGACTACTGGGGGAAGGTTGATCAACATAAGGCCAAAGAAAAACCTTACAAAAAACCTCATGACAAAAGTGCCACCAAAAGGACAGCAGACATAATAACATTGGTCCAGCAGGGAAAGGTGCCTCCGCCATCTTTGCTGCACGTCCCCATGACTATTAGGGGAAAAGAATGTAGGGCCGTGTTTGACACTGGGTGTACATATACCTTAATGCGTCACAGGCAGTGGGTGGAGCTGGCACGCAGGGGTGAAACCCTGAACCCAAGCAATGACCAGAGCTTTGCCTTAGCTGATGGTAAAACCCACTCTGCTCTCGGCAAAATATGTTTAATGTACTGCTGGCACGATGTCACCTATCCATTAGAAACGCACATCATGGCTGATAACAACCTTGCTTTCCCTCTCATACTTGGTCTAGATTTCCTCAGAAAGACTTCAACCATTATCAACCTGAGTAACCACACCTATGGGATTCAAGGGTCCAAAGGTTATTCCTTCCACCCGTTTTTGCCACCAGAAGAAAGGCATAATCCCTCCCATGACGTAGGGCCTAAAGCTAACCTGTATGTAGCTCTTCCGAATAATCACTATTTGGTTTCCTCTGCAGCACCAGATGCAGACCAGCTCTCTCTCCTTGAAATCCCGCCGGAGGTGGTCGACCTGCTCCGTCCTGGCAGAAGTGTGTTCAGGGCGGCTTTTGAAACCACCATTGAGAGGCATCACAAATTCACCACTGATGAACTTCCTGTCCGGTGTAAAGCTTATCGGGTCTCCCCACATAAGCGGAGGATCATCTCTGAGCAGGTGGACCAAATGCTGAAGGATGGGATTATCGAGCCATCGCAGTCCCCCTGGGGTGCCCCAGTGGTGCTCGTAGGGAAACTGGACGGATCCATGAGGTTCTGTGTAGACTACCGGAGGCTCAACGCTAAAAACACATCAAGATGCGTACCCCATGCCTTTAGTACACGAGCTGCTGGAATCCCTGCATGGAGCTGCCATCTTCAGCACCCTCGATCTAAAATCAGGGTATTGGCAGGTGACCATGACTGAGGAAAGTAAGCCTAAGACCGCTGTCATCACTCCTGATGGGCTTTATCAGTTTAAGGTCATGCCCTTTGGCCTGAAGAATGTGGTGCAACGTTCCAGCGTCTGATGGAGAAAGTGCTGGGGGACCTGAGAGGGAAGATCTGTTTGTCTCTACATAGATGACGTCATTGTCTTTTCCCCAACTCCAGAACAACACCTGAGGGACCTCAACACTGTCTTGGAGAAGCTACATCAAGCCCACCTCACGCTTAACATAAAAAAGTGTACTTTCCTTCAAAAAGAACTCAAATTCCTGGGACATGTGGTTTCGGGTCAGGGTGTACACGTTGACCCTGAGAAGACAAGTGCAGTAACATCCTACCCCACGCCGACCAATGTCAAGTCCCTCCAACGCTTCCTGGGTCTGGTTGGATGGTACCATAAGTTTATTGAACATTTTGCATTTGGCAGCACCCCTAAACCGACTTAAGAGGAAAGACGTTGAAGTGTGGACTGGACGGAGGAGTGTCAACACTCTTTCCAACAACTGAAGACAGCTCTAGTGAAAGCTCCTGTTCTCACGCAGCCTGACCACGACTTACCCTTTGAGGTCCACACTGATGCCAGTGAAGTGGGTCTAGGGGCGGTGTTGGTACAACCTACCAGCCAAGGCGATCGGGTGATCGCCTACGCTTCCCGAGGCTTGAAGGGAGCAGAGTGCAATTACTCAACCTCAGAAAAAGAATGTCTCTCAGTGGTGTGGGCAGTTGAGAAATGGAGGCACTACCTGGAAGGAGTGCAGTTTATCATCTTCACCGATCATGCTGCTCTGTCCTGGGCATTTAACTGCCCAAAGACTTCATCCAGATTGACACGGTGGACTCTGCGGCTCCAACAGTTCAATTTCGAGGTCCGATATAGAAAAGGACTGCACAACATAGTGCCTGATGCTCTGTCAAGAGCCGTGCCTGATGTTCCTTCACCACAGGCCTATACTGCAGTTCTTACCTCCAGCTGTTCGGCTGACCTGCCATCTTCTCTCAATGAAATTAAAGATGCCCAGCAGAAAGACCTGAATGTAGCGGTTCTGGCCAAAGAGGCGAAGATGGACAGCAGACCAGACAGAATTGGTTTCTGTGTTTTACAGGGCCTACTGTACCGTCACTCACCTGTCAAAGAAGGCGGCTGCAAATATCAACTGGTGGTGCCAAAGGATCTTGTTCAGGGGTTTCTGGATTATTTCCATAACAGCCCCTTGAGTGGACACCTGGGCCGCCTAAAAACTCTGTTGAGGATCCTGGACGTCGCCTGGTGGCCTACTGTCCGTAAAGATGTGTGGGACCATGTGAAGAAATGTCAAACCTGCCAAACCTACAAACCTGACAACCAGAAACCAGCTGGTTTTCTCCAGTCAACGCCGGTGGAAGAACCATGGGAGAAACTGGGTGTCGACCTAATGGGCCCATTTCCTCGGAGTAAAAAGGGAAACCTTTTTCTCCTGGTTATTGTGGACTATTTCTCTAAATGGGTGGAGATGTTTCCCCTGAAAGACAGCAAAAGCCCATCGTATTGTGGCTGTCTTCAGAGATGAGATTTTCACCCGGTTTGGCGTGCCTCGAGAAATCGTATCAGACCGAGGGGCTCAGTTCACGGGACGTGAGATGGCTCACCTCTGCAAGACTTGGGGCGTGACCCAAAGCTCACAACCAGTTTCCACCCACAGTCCAATCTCACCGAGCGATCCAATCGCACCATTAAGACCATGATCGCATCCTATGTAGGCAGCCAACATCAAAACTGGGACCAATGGGTCCGGGAGTTTCGCTTTGCGATCAACGCTGCCTCCATGAGCACCACAGGAAAGCTCTCCAGCAGACTTTTCCTTGGGAAAGCATCTGCTCTGAGAAGAGTGGTCCTTTGTAGAGAGAGCTATTGATACAAGCAGCCAGCACCTCCATCAACAGCCCATCAACCACAGTACACTCTCATGAGAAGACAGCAGAAAATGAAAGAACAAGTCAAAAGAAGAGAGTGGAGCAATGTCAGACCAGACCAGCACAGACTAAGTGGTACTATTATATACCCGACGGAGAACCTAAATGCGCAGCTCCAGCCGGGAGACTAATGGTCTGGGTACGCGGACTCATCCGCTTTCCAAAGCATCAGCAACATTTCTCAGCCAATTTGCTTGCGCCTAAATGGTCAATCGGGGCCAGCAGACTCGATGATGAAAAACGTTTAACTCAGTTCAGTATCAGACTTCGGTGGAAAGACAATGACAACAAATCGGTGTACACTGTGAATATAGTTAACAAAACCCTACTTTGGGGTTCAGCCTCCTTAACCTCGGCTGGGGGGGGACTGTGACAAAGTCACATGAAGATGTAAATGTTGTGAAAAAAAAAAAAAAAAGAGCTTCTTCCAGATGTTAACGATTTTTTTTATCTATGGGTGTGTGTGTTTTTTTCTTTTATTTGAAATAATGTGCCGTGTCATGGGGAGGTACTGACTGTTTACCTGACGGGTGGCGATACCCCGCCCCCAAGTAATTAAAGGCCGGTACAGGTGCGGAGGGGGGAAGCAAGAAGGCGGAAGCGCACCATCTGCTGCGGCTGCATCCTTCTCTCTCGCCCCGGCAGAAGATCAGAAAAAAGGTTCCTTGCCCGCTGGATTTAACGAGAGATCCGACCGTTGGAGCATCCAGTTGTAGGACGGGGAGCCACCAAGATCTGGACTGGTGGATCATTACGCGCATCCAGAGAGACGGGCGCGTCTCGTCAACCGGAACGGCGCGCGGCCGCCGGTGAGACCGAGACATTTTTTTTTATATTGGGTACCCAAATATTTTTTTTAAACTGGTATATACCAGACACTTGACTTTGCGGGGTTTTCTTTTTTTTTTGGAAGTACGGGACTTGTTTTATGGACAAAATCTGCGTGGAGTTTTCAGTTGGACATTTAAAGGGGCTGTCCATTACGCGCGGGACAGATCGCAAACTGTACATTATAAGATAATGTGTTTGGTTCTTTTTTCCCCACAATAATTTGATTAATATATAATTTAAACTGTGTCGAGGCTTGTTGTGTCTTCTTTTTTTTTGTTCTGAAATCAGACGGGTCATTGTTTGGAGCCCTAAGTTTTTTTTTATTATAACAAATGGTAATTGAAGTGCTGTTTGTTACATGATTCCTCTCCCCCACGAGTGATAGACCTTTCAAGATCTTGGAAAACGGATTCCTGTCCTCGGCTTCTCTCCGGGCCTGTTCTTCATACCTGGCATCAAGCTCCGCCCTCATTTGCTGCATTTTTCTTTCAATCTCTTCTATTTTATCCAGAAGCTTCTGATTCTCTCTTTCTCTTCTATTTTGTCTTCTCATCTCAATTCTGCGTTTTAGCTTCTCCATCTCCTTGTGGGTCTTCTGCCTCTCCCTCTCATATCATCTACCCTCTCCTTCTCAGCCTGGAAATTCCCTCTGGCTCCTCTCCCTCTCAGCCTGGAATGTCATTCCTCTCTGGCTCCTCTCCCTCTCAGCCTGGAATTCCCTCTGGCTCCTCTCCCTCTCAGCCTGGAATTCCCTCTGGTTCTTCTCCATCTCCGCCCGGAATTCTGCCTTCATCTGCTCCACCTGACGTTGGTGCCTGGCTGAATCTCTTTCTCCATCTCCTCCTTTCTTTACGTTTTTGCTCCTCCTTCTCCTTCAGGATTCGTTGTTTCTCCTCTTTCAATGGCTCTCTCCTGCCTCCTGGAACATCTGGTTGGTGTAGTGGCTTCCTCCTTTCTTCTGCACGATGGTTCTGACCTTCTGCAGCAGCTCTCTGACCCTGAGACTTCTTATCCTGCAGCTTGTTGTTTGAAGACGTGATATACTGACCGTTGCATCTCCTGACCAGCTCCTGCAGCTCTGGACTTTCACTCAGGAACTCTTCAATGGAGCCATCAAGACTGTCTCCATGAGTGAAGAGGACCATGCTGTACCGATCTGCATCCTGACCAAAGATCTGCTGGATCTTCTGGACCGTCAGTTTTTCCTCCTGAGTGAATCTGTCGATGGTGATGACCACCAGGAAGACGTGAGGTCCAGGAGCAGCGTAGGAGATGCACTGGCTCAGATCTTTGGCCGTCTTGTCTTCTCCAAACCTGGTGTCGAACAGACCGGGGGTGTCGATGACGGACACCTGCTGCCCGTGTCCACCACGCCTCTGCCTTTGGAGCAGTCCACCGTCAGAGACCTGGCGCTGCACTTGGATTGGAAACGGTTTTCCCCCAGGATGGTGTTTCCGGTGGCGCTCTTCCCAATCCCGGTCTTCCCCACCATCACCATCCTCAGCTCCCCGTCTTTAGTGATGACGGAGTCTGAGGAGAAGAACCACATCAGGTCAAAAAGTTTCTACAGAAACTTGCAGAAAATGCAGAGAAACTTCTCTTTTGGTGTTTCCAGTTCAAAACATAATCTTCTCTTAACATTTTAAAGCGATTCATGAATTTGTTTTAAAAAACCTGTATTCACAGAAAAAAAAACTAAATGTAATTTTTGTTATTATAATTACTGAATAAAATAATTTCTATGAGTTTTCACATTTTCAAGCTAATCTTTAAGTCTTTATTTCATTTGATACTGTTTAGTTTAAGACCCAGAACCCAAAAGTGTTCCTGAAAACAGCAGCTAAGGAGAAAACCATGACTGTAATCGTCTCAGGCAGATAAAGAAAAACCTCAAATGTTTTTTTCAAATGTTAAGTTTACATTCTCCTGCTGATCAGCTGGGCTGCCTTCTTTTCACAGTCACATAAACTTCAATGAAAAAGCAGAATCTGTACTCACGAGAGCTGTAGATCCCCTTTCAGTCTGGTCATGTTGAAGAAGAGGAAATAACTTGAAATAGGCTGCAGCCTTTTAAACTCTCAAAAGTGAAACTGAAAGCTTTTACAGACCTTCAAGTCAGACCGGCCCTATGGGGCCAAATCAGGATCAGCTTAAAGTGAATGGGAAAAAAAAAAAAAAAAAAGTAAAAACCAGTACTTTAGACCACAAATGATTACTTAAAGTTTCCTTAAAAGAGTTGGAAAAGTCACGCCTGTGAGTTTTAAAAGATGTTTATTTGGTCAGCAATGTTTAAGTCGATGGACCGTTAGCGTTAGCCGTCCTATGGGAAATTCCATAAACGTTAGCATCAAGCTAGCATCCATTATTCCAAAGAATTTTTTTGGAAAACAACCAAAACATTTAAATGTAATTTTTTAAAAAAACCATCCACAATTTTGTCATCGGAACACAGTGTCGACACAAACGGACGTTGTGAAATGTTCCTATTGATTGGATTTTCACTTTGTGAAATCGGTGATTCCAAATCTGGAGTTTAGCAAAATAAAAGTAAAGTAGTGAGCATGGTGTCTGAATAACTTATGAAATCCAGGGCATTATATAGTTTTTAAGTAGTTTAAGATTTAATTTGGACATAGTGTGCATTGATCTATTAAGCTTACATTGATTTAAATCGATTAAATGATTTTATCAACCCACTCCTAAGGACTATAGTTATGGGAGGGACTCTGATTCAGACTGATTTCAATAAAGAAATACCTAGAAACACACACAAAAAAAATAAATAAATAAAATAAAGTGAACGAAAAAAACCAGATTGAGAAACTTGAGAAAAATATATTGTAACTGAAAAAAAAATGAACATTTGAAAAAAAAAATAAAATTATGAAATCTTTACTTTCAGCCTCTGTTTTTAGTTGTTTCAATTCTGATTTTCGAGTTTTCGCTGCTGAGCTGAGTCAAATTTTGCTCGGGGGCGGGGCTTTTAGCCCATTGGCTACCGGGACGAGACTGGAGTCTAGTGACAGAGCTCATGGTGACCACTCTCCCCCTCTCTCTTTGCAATATTCATCGAGCCTCTGGCTGCAGCAATAAGACAGAATGAGAACATCATAGGAGTTAGAACTAAACATGGCAATCATATAATTAGTCTTTATGCTGATGACATATTACTCTTTTTACACAAATCACGTTCAATAAGTGAAACAATAACTATCATTAATGAATTCTCCCTCATCTCAGAATACTCAATTAACTGGAATAAATCAGTTTTATTACCACTAAACAGTAATGCTGAGCAATCACTCTCAATACCGATCAAATCAGGCAATATTAAATATCTAGGTGTTCATTTCATTTGGTGATCCTGACGAAGCCCCGCCCATCTGGATGAAGCCCCGTCACCATCCGTCACCATCCTGCATCTCTGAGTGGGAGTGATTCCTGGTGGGTCGTCTGCCCTCCTGCTCCTGGTCGTGGTCTGCAGTTCTGCCTCATCTGGACTATGGACTTAATCATCACTCGTCCCTCAGCTCTATATGAATGAACTCAGCTCTATATGAATGAACTCTACTCATATATGCAGTTTTAGCAGCTAACTTTTCTTTAACCGTTTTGGTATCGCCTGTCCGTCCTGGGATGGGATCTCTCCCTCATGTGGGAATCCCTAAGGTTTCTTCTTTTTTTTCCTGACTCAGGTTTTTTTTAGGAGTTTTTCCTTACCGCGAGGGAGGGTCTAAGGACAGGGATGACCTGTTCTTTATAGTCTGTTTAGTTTTTACCTATTGTGCATATTTTATGACTCCATCTGTGCATCTGTAAAAACTGCAGGCATGAAGCCCAATGAGGCAAATTGAATTTGTGATATTGGGCTATATAAATAAAATTGAATTGAATTGAAATTGAATTGAATTTCTCCTCCAAACTATCAGAACTGGTGCAGCTAAACTACACCCCATTACTGAAAAGCATTCAGGATGATCTAACTCGATGGGTCAACCTGCCCCTGTCACTCATGGGCAAGGTAGCCACAATAAAAATGAACATCTTGCCAAAAGTTAATTATCTATTTACAATGATCCCTAAACAACCTCCACAAACATGGTTTAAAGCTTTAGACTCGGCCATATCCAGTTTTCTATGGAATAATAAACCACCTAGAATCAGCCTTAAAACTTTAAAATCTGCAAAAAGATGTGGAGGTTTAGAACTACCAAACTTCAACAATTACTTTATTACTAACAGATTACAATACATCCTAAAATGGTTAAATAATAATCCAGAAAGTAACTCATGGATGGACTTAGAACAGGAGTTATGTGGAAAGATCAAGCTGTCAGATCTACCATTTATCAGCCAGACAATAAAAAAACACGATAGTTTCCAGAGTATTAATATAAATACCACCTTAACAGCCTGGTGGGATTCCACCTTAACAGCCTGGTGGGATTTTCTCAAAGCGTCAAAGTCCTCAGTCGTACCGTGTAAAATGACACCCATCTGGAACAACCCAGACATCCTTATAAACAAAAAAATGTTACACTTCCCAGCCTGGCCAGCAGGGGGCGTAACACTATTAGAGCACTTAATTATTGATAGAAGATTTATAACACCACAGGAACTACAAGATAAACATGGAATAAATCACTTCTTGGAATATCAACAACTGAAATCTATAATTACAAAAAAAATTAAGTACCAGGATAATGACTTAAAATTGCCAGAAATAATTACCTCTTTGCTTAAATTTTCAATGACTAAGATTCTTTCAAAAATATACCAACTCTTATGCAACCTAGACAATAATATTTCAATTCCAATAACTAAATGGGATGCAGACCTGAGCAGAAACACAGACCAAAGCTTCTGGACAGAAATGTGTCTTAACACCTTTAAACTGACTAAAAGCCCAAACTTACAATTAATCCAATTCAAAACTCTCCATAGAATTTATTATACTGGACAGAGGATGTTCAAGATGGTCTCAGAAGCTCAGACATTTGTGAGCACTGTGATAGTAACTCACCTGACAGCTTCATGCATGCACTGTGGTTCTGCACACCTGTCCAGGCTCTCTGGCAGCAGGTCTGTGCTGATCTATCAGTCTGGATAAATGTTTCAATCACAGCTTCACCGTCACTTTGTGTGCTTGGTGACATGAGTGCCATCGATATAGAGGGAGGATTTAGTATCTGGAATTCTTCATAACTCTTTGTATAGCAAAAAAAACTATTTTATTAAATTGGAAAAGCAAGAAAAATATCAACGTTAATCAATACAGGAATCTGCTCTTTGATCAGATCAGCTTGGAAAAAACATCAGCTAAAAGTTCAGGTAACTTGGAAAGAATTCAGTCTCTCTGGTCTCCGATTGCTGAGTCCATGATTTAGGGGCGGGGTGCTTGGGTGTCCGCGTCTTGGTTGTCTGCGGGGGCTGGTAGGCGGGGGTCGGGGCTCTCTGGCGCCTGACTGGGGCGTGGGGGGCTTTGTTGGTTGGGGGGTCTGGCCTGGCGTCTGGATGGGGGTGGGCGGGGGTGCCGTGTGGCGCCCCGGGCCTGGGTGGTGGGGGTGTGGGGTGTGCAGTGGGGTGGGGGGCCTGGCTCGGTCTGGGGGTGGTCCTCTTGCTTGCGTCGGGTGGGCTGGCGTGGGGCCCTTCCTGGGGGGTGCCGCTTGCGTCGGGGGGCGGCTTGCCTGCACCTGGGGGCTGGGATCACTCCCTCTCTGGCTCTGGGGCGGGGTGGGGCTACCTCCTTGGGGCCCGCCGTTGCTCCGGGCGGCGCCCGCTTTTTGCCGCGGGGTCTTGGGGGGGTCGGTCTGGTGGGGGGGCTTTCCGTGGGGAGCAGGGGTCCCATTTGGTACGGGGCCTGGGCGGTCTGGCGTGTTGTGGTCTCTACTGAAAATTCGGTGGGGGCCGCGGCTGGTCTGGCCGCCTCGGTCCTGTTGGTGCCTGCCAGTACACCCCACGGGAGAGGGTGCTTGGGGGCGGGAGGCTGGGATCTGTCCCTGGGACTGGCTCCTTCTGGCTCCTCCCTCCTTGCGGGGGTGGGAGGGTGCGGGCTGGGGGGGTTGGCTCCTGGGGGGTGGGCCCATGGGCTGGGGTGAACTTGGTCCAGCGCTTGGGGGCGGGGGGGACAGCGGTCCACCATCGGGGTCGGTCAGCCAACTGCCCCCACCTACCCTCTTCCTCATATAAACATATATTAGGGTGAAGGGGAGGGTGGTTGTATTGCGGCGTGCTGCTGGGTGGACTACCTGCAAGTGGCCCTCCCTCCAGTGGCCGCCGCATGAGTCTGCCCCTCTTAGTTCTTATTTGCACCTTAGACACGTAGGACCTTGGTGGGGGGTGTGTGACATCACTGCCAGCAAGCAGTAGATGTCCTCTAAGTGCCCTTTCCGCCAATTTTAACAGCACCATAGACATGTAGGGCCATTGGTGAGAGGGTGACGGGGCATCGCTGTGAGCGATCAGGAGATGTCCTGTCAAGGCCCTACTCACCAATTTTAACCGCACCTTGTAGTACACACACCTCTAACACCTCAAAATATACACTCTAACAAACAAACACGCATGCATCACACAAGGAAGGTGGGACTTTCGACCCTCTGTCCCCTACCCCATCCCTGGCGAGGGGGGATGGAAACCCTCAGCCTGGTGGTCTTGTCTCTTGGGTGCTGGTCTCCTGGGCTCTGTGACCTCCTCGCCACGCTGGGAGAGGGATCCCCAAGATCTAACAGGGGATCAAACTACATCGGAGCCATGGGGTGTCCAGGTCTCGGTGGTTCGGGTCCCGGTCCCGGCTCTCGAGAATTGGGCCTCTCCGGGATTCCATCAGTGGGTGTGCCTGGTCGGGCCTTGTTAACATCATTCCTCTGGGACCCTCGTTCCTCTTGGGTGTCTCTCTGCTTGGCGGGTGGGCGGCCCCTTCCCGGCTTGCCCCTGGACCTCCGCGCGGCGGGCGCGCGGCGGACGTCTGGAGCATAGAAGCGGGTCATCCTGGGGGAGCTCTGGCTCGTGCCTGGGGTGGGGCGGGGGATGCTCGGCGCTGCTGGTGGTGGTGTGCTGCTCCTCTGGGGTTGGGGGGCTCTCCGGGTGTGGGCCTTGTTGGCCCTCTCTGGGCGTGGTGGGGGGATTGCTGCTCTGGCTGGGCGGGGGTCTGCGCTCTCTGTGCTCCCGTGCCTTCCGGGCTCTCGGGTGGTGGGGCCTCCGCGGCGGTCCCCGCGTGCCCTGGTCTGGGTGTCTGGCGGGATTCTGCGGCTGACTGGTTCTCTCCATGACTCCTGGCGGGTGTTGGGGGGCCCGTGCTGCTGCTGCCGCCCCGGTGGGGGGCCTGGGCGTGGGGATGGTCAGGCTCTCTCTCCTTCTATACATTCCATCAACATTCACCTCAGCAAAACCTAAACACTCACCTGAGCACAGGTGTCGGCTCACCTGAGCACAGGTGTCAGCTCACCTGAGCACAGGTGTCAGCTCACCTGAGCACAGGTGTCAGCTCACCTCGCACTAACAGAATGTGTGATGGAATGAAAGGCTTTATTTGTGTCAGCTTCTATGATTGTGTGTGAACTGTAGTGGTATTGTGTACATTTTTGACAACTTTAAAGGTAAAGATTATTCTAGCCAAAAGGTATGTGTGTAACTGAGTGTGTGTGTAGACAGGCCCCGCCCATTCCAGATTGTTATTTAGACCTGGTTGTTATAGGATGTTGCTACTCTGTGTTACCTTCTTTGTTCTCTTAACCCCACTCTTTTACCCCCCCCCCCCCCTTTGTTTCCGTCCGGTCCAACAAAAAAAGAAAAAGATACAACATAATTAAAATAAAGTTTAGCATGAAATACAACAGGGGTTTATTAAGTATGAACCCCTGCTGGGACAATAAAATCTGTCCAACGCAAGAGGCTCTCAGCCCGTATCTGCTTGCTCAGCTGTTGGACAGGACAAGTTAAAAAAAAAAAAAAAAAAAAAAAAAAAAAATTTGCTCGGGGGCGGGGCTTTTAGCCCATTGGCTACCGGGACGAGACTGGAGTCTAGTGACAGAGCTCATGGTGACATCAATTTCGTTCCTTTCCACGTCAGACTTGGCGCTGTCTTTGAGTTCCCCCTCCTCCGTTGTGGACAACATTCTTTCGTTCATTCATTTATTCATGTTGGGTTATATTACTAAAAATGAATTTAACTTTGCAGGTATTATGTCAAAGCAGCGAGCACTGCACTGCTACTGTCTGATGTTGGCAACAGTATTGAACAAATCTACAGCATTCCAAGGGTTTATTGACAAAAGTCACTACAGCCTAGATAAAAAGACAAATATCTGTGGCATTCCCTAATTTCTTAACACCACCTTCCCTACCTATCATTAAAAGGAAGTGTCAAATGGAAGTTAAATGCAGGAACTTCCAACAGAAGAGCTGAAATGTTCTTTCCAAACACAAATCTTTATTCATACAAAAATTATTTTAAATCTGTTACAATTAACGTCAACACTGGTCAGGTCAAAACCAGCACACAACTCTCTCAGATTTCAATTGTTTAATCCCAAACTTATTGCAGAGTCCCATCACCTTTTGGCAACACATTTTCTTTCCTTCAACCTTCATTTTACCAGCAGGATCAGTTGATAAAATATTCGTATTTAAGATAATGACCTGAAAAGAGGGTCCAGTAAAAGTAAAACTAGGAAACAAATAGACAACAATACACATAAATCCATGGTAAACACATAAAATCAAGCAATAGTGACAATGACATTAAAACTGCCAATACAGACAACAAGTCAGAAGGGAGGGGTCAACTGTTTGCAGTCAAGTAGGAACTATTGTAGTTTCGGCTCATACAGATGGTGTGATTGGAGAAAACACTGGCAGCTGCTGACATTTTTTGTCAACTAGTTTGTGATGTCATGCTCAGATAAAACAGTATAATAAGCCAAAAGGTATGACAAGAAGGAACGGTGGTTCCCGAAAGTCTAGACTCCTGGAATGTCATGCTGATGAATGCAGTGATTTTTGCACAGATGAGTGTGCAGATAAGTGGATCTACAGTAACTACTAGTCACACCAGAAAACAGAAAAAGCAAAAGAGCAACAAAAAAACAGAAGAGGCCAAAAACACAGAATCTGTTCATGCAGATACAGAGGAGGACAAAGGACTCAAATGAGCTCTTGTCTAGAGCTGAGGGACATTGTCACTGATTTTGTACATATGCTGCACAATCAGTGCTCACCAGTTTTATCCCAGAAGAAGCACGATTGTCATGAATGACAGAGAAAAGCGGTCTTCATAAGCTCTGTGCTGGTGCGCACAGGTGAAAATAATCTTTACTCTTCCTGCCACACCAGCCCCCTGTTTTTGAATTGGTGTCCCGACGATTAGCCAATTCAGATACAACCTAGGCTGGAACAGAACCAACACAACATTTGCACACTGGTCAGTGCAACTAGAATTTGCTCTCCCTTACCCCAGTTCTTGGCAGACAATGGATATTAGAGGGGGTGCCCATTTGTTGACTGAGTAGTCTTTTGCACCACCTCTGACCCAGACTGCTTAACACAACAAGCACAGAGGAAATGTAGACAAACTTTTCTCCTCTTCAAATGGACCAGGTGGCAACTTTACGGCACCCTCACAGCCAGCTGATGGCCAGGGGGCAGTTCCAATCTGTCTAACAGGATCCTCAAGTCTCAAAAACAAGCTCTCATCTGCAGAGACATCAAGGTCAACAGGTGTATGACATAGGGATGGAAACAAAGGCAGTTTGATATGATAAGCAAGTTGGACAATCTGATCAGAGCAGGGAAGGGCAGCTTTCAATGACTGACTTTTCAAAAGGAAAAAGGAGCACTGTGCAGCAGGAGCACTTCAAAACATCATCAATTGTGGAGTTCACTTTTGGGTTATAGCCTTGCATGTTCCATTGGGAACACCAGGCTGAAATGGAGCACCTTCATTCCCAAAACTGTCTTTCTTAATGATCATTTATCCAAATATCATGCTGATCTGGCGAAACGTGCGAGACTCCTACGATCTAAGAAACAGATCCATTCTACATGGGTCCAGAACTCCAGAATCTTTGTAAAACCACTTGGAGCACCAGACCTGATGAAGCCTCTGGAAATAAAATCCATGAAAGACTTTGAGAACTGTGGGATTACGCATGTTTGAATCTCTAATTCAAGCAAAATGTGAACTGTGAACTGAAAAAACCCATGGATGAGAACTCTGACCTGATTCTGACCTGCAGAACTCGAGCGGAATTCCCTTGAAATGAGAACTTCAGTCTCTCAGTCATAACAACGAAGGTGTTTTACAAGATGGTTTACGTGGTCTTAAACTTGTTCTAAGCTGAGATGTTGAAGTGATTCTGATCTAATTCATGATCTTTTTCTTTTCTACTTAGTACTTTTTATTTTATTATAATCATTCTTTGATAAATACAATCTGCTCAAATTGTCTGTGGATGTTTCATCACTGATAATAATGATCCTTTATAATCTGAATCTATTATTAAGTCCTGAACCGGATATTGATAATTCATGTAGAGAAAATAGTCGAGTCGAGGTGGGATTATATAAGTTTGCTTCCTTCCACCCCCTTTCAAGCGATCTACTTGTGATTCAGTTCATGATTTCATGTATTATAACCTGATTGCTTGAAATAAACCATTTCATTCATTCATTCAATCATTCATTCATTCATTCAAGCTCCAATGCTCCGCCCCATTCTGATGCATCCACTTACAGGTAAATAGATCCATGAAAGTTTTAGTCTTCCTGGTCTGAGCTGGACTCTGGATCAGAACCGCACGGCTGGATAGTTCTGCTATTGCTCGCCGTTTTATCTGGACTGCTAATGTTAGCTCGAGGTTATAGAAAAAGAACCTTACTGGTTACAACACTATGAATGTTTTAATGCTGAAAATGTGATGTTTTGAAATCAGTCAATGTTGAGAGCTGAAGATTTTTACAGTTTACTAAAATAAAAATACTAGGGATTTGCTTTAGTGACAGAAATGGCTGCTCTGATATTTAATTTAATGTATTTTATTCATGTAATAGGTGTATTAGCATTTGTTTAAGTCATACTGTTTCAGAAAACTGTAAGTGAAGAGAACCTGCAGCAGCACATCATCTGGTCTTCTGGGTTATATGTGTATCGTATAGACAGACTCATGGGGGGCGGGGTCTGTCAGCAGGAAGACCATGTTTCTGACTCATTCATGTTCTCACAAACACACATTTTCACTCTTTCAGCTTTTATTGAGGTGCAGCTCAGCAGAACAATGGACAACAAGCTCATGAAAAAGAAAGAAAAGATGAAAATGGAAACATGAATTGATGCAGCGATCAGACGTCTCTGGTTCTGATCATCAGAAGCAAACATCGACCATCCTCTGGAGATCAGTGGAAGTCCTGATCCTTCTGAAAGAAAGGCTGGAACGGCGTGTCAGAGGAGTTTGGGCAGATCTCTGGACTCTTTTAGACGACGAAAGAGCTCTGAATGTCAGCAAACACGGATATGACTCCTTCTCCCACGAGTGATAGACCTTTCAAGATCTTGGAAAACGGATTCCTGTCCTCGGCTTCTCTCCGGGCCTGTTCTTCATACCTGGCATCAAGCTCCGCCCTCATTTGCTGCATTTTTCTTTCAATCTCTTCTATCTTATCCAGAAGCTTCTGATTCTTCTCCTCGCTCTCTATTTTGATCTTCTCCAATTCTGCGTTTAGCTTCTCCATCTCCTTGTGGGTCTCCTGCCTCTCCCTCTCATACCTCTCCCTCTCAGCCTGGAATTCCCTCTGGCTCCTCTCCCTCTCAGCCTGGAATTCCCTCTGGCTCCTCTCCCTCTCGGCCTGGAATTCCCTCTGGCTCCTCTCCCTCTCAGCCTGGAATTCCCTCTGGTTCTTCTCCATCTCCGCCCGGAATTCTGCCTTCATCTGCTCCACCTGACGTTGGTACCTGGCCTGAATCTCTTTCTCCATCTCCTCCTTTTCTTTGCGTTTTTGCTCCTCCTTCTCCTTCAGGATTCGTTGTTTCTCCTCTTCAATGGCTCTCTCCGCCTCCTGGAACATCTGGTTGGTGTAGTGGCTTCCTCCGTTCTTCTGCACGATGGTTCTGACCTTCTGCAGCAGCTCTCTGACCTGAGACTTCTTATCCTGCAGCTTGTTGTTGAAGACGTGATACTGACCGTTGCATCTCCTGACCAGCTCCTGCAGCTCTGGACTTTCACTCAGGAACTCTTCAATGGAGCCATCGAGACTGTCTCCATGAGTGAAGAGGACCATGCTGTACCGATCTGCATCCTGACCAAAGATCTGCTGGATCTTCTGGACCGTCAGTTTTTCCTCCTGAGTGAATCTGTCGATGGCGATGACCACCAGGAAGACGTGAGGTCCAGGAGCAGCGTAGGAGATGCACTGGCTCAGATCTTTGGCCGTCTTGTCTTCTCCAAACCTGGTGTCGAACAGACCGGGGGTGTCGATGACGGACACCTGCTGCCCGTCCACCACGCCTCTGCCTTTGGAGCAGTCCACCGTCAGAGACCTGGCGCTGCACTTGGATTGGAAACGGTTTTCCCCCAGGATGGTGTTTCCGGTGGCGCTCTTCCCGATCCCGGTCTTCCCCACCATCACCATCCTCAGCTCCCCGTCTTTAGTGATGACGGAGTCTGAGGAGAAGAACCACATCAGGTCAAAAAGTTTCTACAGAAACTTGCAGAAAATGCAGAAACTTCTCTTTTTGGTTTTCCAGTTCAAAACATAATCTTCTCTTAACATTTTAAAGCGATTCATGAATTTGTTTTAAAAACCTGTATTCACAGAAAAAAAACTAAATGTAATTTTTGTTATTATAATTACTGAATAAAATAATTTCTATGAGTTTTCACATTTTCAAGCTAATCTTTAAGTCTTTATTTCATTTGATACTGTTTAGTTTAAGACCCAGAACCCAAAAGTGTTCCTGAAAACAGCAGCTAAGGAGAAAACCATGACTGTAATCGTCTCAGGCAGATAAAGAAAAACCTCAAATGTTTTTTCAAATGTTAAGTTTACATTCTCCTGCTGATCAGCTGGGCTGCCTTCTTTTCACAGTCACATAAACTTCAATGAAAAAGCAGAATCTGTACTCACGAGAGCTGTAGATCCCTTTCAGTCTGGTCATGTTGAAGAAGAGGAAATAACTTGAAATAGGCTGCAGCCTTTTAAACTCTCAAAAGTGAAACTGAAAGCTTTTACAGAACCTCAAGTCAGACCGGCCCTATGGGGCCAAATCAGGATCAGCTTAAAGTGAATGGGAAAAAAAAAAAAAAAAAGTAAAAACCAGTACTTTAGACCACAAATGATTACTTAAAGTTTCCTTAAAAGAGTTTGGAAAAGTCACGCCTGTGAGTTTTAAAAGATGTTTATTTGGTCAGCAATGTTTAAGTCGATGGACCGTTAGCGTTAGCTGTCCTATGGGAAATTCCATTAAACGTTAACATCAAGCTAGCATCCATTATTCCAAAAGAATTTTTTTGAAAACAACCAAAACATTTAAATGTAATTTTTTAAAAAAACCATCCACAATTTTGTCATCGGAACACAGTGTCGACACAAACGGACGTTGTGAAATGTTCCTATTGATTGGATTTTCACTTTGTGAAATCGGTGATTCCAAATCTGGAGTTTAGCAAAATAAAGTAAAGTAGTGAGCATGGTGTCTGAATAACTTATGAAATCCAGGGCAATTATTAGTTTTAAGTAGTTTAAGATTTAATTTGGACATAGTGTGCATTGATCTATTAAGCTTACATTGATTTAAATCGATTAAATGATTTTATCAACCCACTCCTAAGGACTATAGTTATGGGAGGGACTCTGATTCAGACTGATTTCAATAAAGAAATACCTAGAAACACACACAAAAAAAATAAATAAATAAAATAAAGTGAACGAAAAAACCAGATTGAAAACTTGAGAAAAATATATTGTAACTGAAAAAAAAATGAACATTTGAAAAAAAAAATAAATATACGAATCTTTACTTTCAGCCCTCTGTTTTTAGTTTCAATTCTGATTTTCGAGTTTTCGCTGCTGAGCTGAGTCAAATTTTGCTCGGGGGCGGGGCTTTTAGCCCATTGGCTACCGGGACGAGACTGGAGTCTAGTGACAGAGCTCATGGTGACATCAATTTCGTTCCTTTCCACGTCAGACTTGGCGCTGTCTTTGAGTTCCCTCTCCTCCGTTGCGGGGGGAAACTATATCCACCTTATTCCTATGCCCCATGAGCCTTTGCGTGAATTATGGGGGATACTTCCTGTAGACGCCGGAAGTAGCATTTATTTACATTACAACTGTAGAGCCGACAGCGCAATCCCCCTTGTTTTGGATCTATAACTACATATAAATGTGGAAACAGCAGCTGTCATGTCTTTAAAGAGGCGACGTAACAATTCTGGTGCTGTTAAAATTGAAGGATGACCTTAAAAAATGTCCAAACATAACATATAATAGCATTTTTAGCTACTTTCTCAGTTCTGTTGCGGCAGATGTTGAAGCTCTGAACAATCTTAAAGCTCTGAGACATATCAATACCTTCATACATGATTATTTTCTGGAGTTACCACACAGTGCTGATCAATTGTAACCTTATCGTTTTACGTGCTTTGTGTTTACATGATGCGAGAGCCAATGAGGGTTGCATCGCGCGTTGTAGCTTTAGCCCATTTCATGTTTTGACAAAGTCACTGTGGTTTCAACATCGGTAATTTTTGAATAGTTAATACCAGGAGATGCAGCAATTACACAGGAAATATCGTCCCTGTTCTTGTGACGCTGCAGCAAATTCACCGCGCTGTCAGGTATCTGCAGTACCCGGCGTCTCTTCTTCTATGGTGGTCTGGAGTAGCCAAACCCTGGATACGGATTTTCCTCCGTGGTACTTTATCCACAATGGAACGAACATATATATAAAGTCTTAAGTGGCTTCTTAAGATTTACATTTGGAGCCAAATCCTTCTGACTTCATCCTCGCCGATGGACGGTCAAACAAATCTGTACCGAGAGGGAGCTGCACTCCCTCTTCATCAGCGGTCCATGTCCATGACACAACGCTCCTTAAGACTCAAATTTAATTTAGTTTGGGTGTTAGAACAACCACGAGCTGCGCAAAGCCATTTTTGAAACTTTTGAGGGATTAAGTAAAACACGCTTCTAAAGTTTCTATACACCGCTAAAGCTAAAAACCGCCAACTTTCAATGGAAACATTATAGCGCTGTGTGACTTCCGGTTTGCTATACCGAAGTTGCACCCATGACCCGTTTTACATCAGCGGCCCCAGGAATAAGGTGGATAATATATATATATATATATTATATATATATATATATATATATATATATATATATATATATATATATTTATATATAATTCATCCATTTTCATTCATTTTCCATGCCGCTTTATCCCTTTCGGGGTCGCGGGGATGCCGGAGCCTATCCCGGCTGCTGATGGCGAAGGCAGGGTTTACCCTGGACAGTTCGCCAGTCTATATATATATATATATATATATATATATTATATATATATATATATATATATATATATATATAGTTTTTATATATAGTTTTTTTTGTTTTTCACATTTTCAATTTTTTTTCAAGTTTTCAATCTGTTTTTTTTCGTTCACTTTAAGCTGATCCTGCTTTTACCCCATACAGCCCTTCTCTCTTTTCGGGGTCGCGGATGCCGGAGCCTATCCCGGCTGCTGATGGCGCCAGGCGGCCGGTTTACTCCGTTGGCCCAGTCTTCGCCAGTCCTGTCGCAGGGCCACACAAACAGCCACTCTTACATTCATCCCTAGGGGCAATTTAGATAACAACAATAACCCATGTTTTGGGATGGAGGGGGAAGCCCGAAGTATCCCGGTGAGATATCCACAGACCGCGTGAGAACATGCAAACTCCACACAGAAAGGTCCCCAGCGGCTAAGGAAAATGAAAAAAAAAATGAAATGATACATGAACGCCCCCTTCTTAAAATTCCCCTGCACCCTCATATGTTTGGAGGAAATCTTTGAACTTTAGAAGATGTAACAAGGAGGCCGAGGCGCTAGTATCCATATGCAACAGAGTTTAATTGCATACGAAAAACAAGGAAAAGTCAGACTCCAGGAAAAAGGTTAAACGAGGAGCAAGGCAGGGCGATGGCAAAAACCAGGCAGAGGTCCAAAACACAAAGCAGTAACCAGGAGTAAATGCTCAGAGTAGCATGCAGAGGCAGTAACAGAGTCTAGGGGGTGAATAAATACACTGAGGGTGATGATGAGGTAGGCTGGTGGCAGGTGAGAGCAGGGCAGGTTAGAAGGCTCCCTCTGGTGGTCAGAGGTGGAGCTGGATGACTGATCACTGACAGAAGATACAGGTTCAGTGACCTTGGCTTTTTCTGAGTTCATTACCAGTAATCCTCCATTTCAAGGTGCTAATTAAATACTTTTAAAACCATGTCACACAAAACACTTGACATTTAATGATAAAGCCCCCCCACCCATAATGGATGTAATGCAAGTTCAAATTTTATTTGTCGTATCCATATACATACATTGTATAATATGCAGTGAAATGCATTGAACAACTGTCCCACAGTATTCAAAGTAAGAAGATATTTACAATAAAATATGAGAATATAAGATATAGAAGTAAGATAAAATGAAGCAAAATAAATAAAATAAAATAAAAACCTATCTGCTTCAGCTCACAAAACGGCAAAAGTCCTTTTCCTTTTTTGTGTGTGTGTGGGCGAGGTGGGGGGGGGTGTCCAGGTAACCCGTTTAATTATCTAATGATTACTAGCTAACCTGGCAGAACGCTAACCTGTCCAAAGAGGAATGTTTTAAGGCTTTGAAGGTAGAAACTGTGCTGGATCTCTGACATGAGCTGGGAGCTTATTCCAGAGAACAGGGGCTTGATGGATGAAGGTCTCACCTTCCAACTGACTTTTAGAGATTCTAGGAACTACAAGCAGTCCTGCATTTAGTGAACCAAGTGGTTCTGATTGGTTGATCTTAATACAGGATGGGCCACACCATTCAGAGCCTTATAGGTTAACAGGAGGATTTAGAACTTGATCCTGGATTCAACTGGGATCCAGTGGAGTGAAGCTAACACAAGAGTGATTAACTGAAAGGTAATTAAAAAATGATCTGAAAGTATGGGATTATGAGGAAGGACATTCAGATGATTAATCTCAACTCCATGAGTCAGAACCAGGTCCAGAGTGTGCTTGTGACAGTGAGTAGGTTGATCTACGTTTTGTGTGAAACCAATAGTTTCTAATAAAGTTGCAAATGCGTTTCTAAGACAGTCACTGGAATCATCAATATGAATATTAAAATCTCTTGTAAATATAATTTTGTCAGAATCTAAAATTATATTCAATAAAAGTCAGAAAACTCAGATAAAAATTCTGAATATGGGCCCGGAGGGCGATAGATGATTTAGTATTTCTGTGATTTATAGACAGTACAATCCTTTAAAAGGAGTTATAAATGTGTTTAACTTAAGCATTAAGAGGTAAGCATGAGTGTGATTTCACTGCTAACCCATGGGGGTTGCTTCATTCATCTGAACATAATCATTGTAGTAGCCATGAATCAACCTTTTGTTTGTGTAAAAAATGAATGAATAATATTTGGATTTATTATAGTATTGTTTGCTGCCATATTGAGCAGGTATCACCTGGTGCATCACATGGTTGTGGGTGGAGACATTTTTTGTTGTTATGGCTCACCTGTTTATTTCACACCTGTAAGGTAGAAGGGAGAGGGTGAGCTGGGTTGCCACATTTTTTGTTGAACGCTTTAGTTGTCGCTTTAGTTATCACCTTTATGTTACTTTTTTTTTGCCCATTCTGTGCATTTTATTTAGCTCACAATAAGCCAGCAATAGCCTACGTGCATGATAGAACTTCCGGTTAACTTCCGGGTGTTGAGTGTGAGGCCGACAACTTCCTGTTGGTCGTGTTATTGTGGTGGGGAGTTTTGTTGAGTTGCTAGTTTTGAGTAAACATGAGCGTACTTCGGGTAAAAGAGAGGCGTTTGGTGTTTCAACGCGTACACTGTCCGTTTTTAACGTGAATGGGGAACATGGTCAACCAAATGAACGTGGTTAACCTAGAGCAAAAAACAATAGAACAGGATTAGCCCAGGAACACGGGTAACCATCTTAACGCTACACTCATCCCACTCTTAAAATGTGAGGTGGTCTAGATCTGTCCATTGACGGATGACATAACGCCCTCACACACACTACTCCTGTCACTGGATCTTTCTTGGACACTGAGAAGAAATACAAATCGCAAATAAAAAAATACACACAACAAGTTGATAATCAGATAAACGTAATGTATTTAATAACACTAATAAAGTATGTCGTAATATTGGCACGATTTAATAAGAGATAAAATACTTAGCTGCTAGCTAGCAGCTAAGCTAGCTGAGGATGTCGACAATCTCTCTAAAGTTGTGGATGTAACTTGAAATGTACAATCGAAATCCTTTTTCACGCTTGCAACCGGGGGCAGGTGAACACTGGTCGACAATCCTGTATATGTCGTTCACGTCGATTTTCGGGAGACCTTGTAGACAACGGGTGAAATATGCCATCTTCCCCAATCAAAATCTGCTGTGTCGCTGCTATAGAAGTCGCAAACCGGAAATGGTCGGCCTCACACTCAAGACGGCGGAAGTAGAACTCCTTCGTTACGTGCACGGAGCCTATTCCAAGCTGTTTCAATTATCTTTTTGTTATAAAAATAAAAGGCTCAAGTGCATGACCCAATTCAAGTCAATTTTTTGTCAAGCGCGTCACACAATCACCGGACCCAGCGTCAGTCTCTCAGCGACTTTGGATTTCTGTTGTAGTCGCTACAATTATTTTAGACAAGTTTCTGTTAGAGCTAACAGGCTAAGTTTGTTATCATTATCATTTTTATTTGCCATATATGCAACAATGTGCATTGAAACATGTTGGAATTCTTGTCCTAAACTCTCAGTCACTGTTTGGGTTAAAGAATATGGTTTCTGTACAAATTTAAACAGTAAAGAGATTACGAAATATGTAAATGAGAATAATTAACAATAAAAGTACAGAAGGTATAGAGTATAAAATAAGAACATTTATTTTCCTTTCCAGAGGTACGGTGATCTTTGTAACAAACGTTCTGAATTAATACAAAACCAACATCAAATACATGTGCAGCTAAACCACACACAGAGGATATTACTTCCCAATAGAATCAAGAAAATGAACCGGAAATACAACTTAAAATGCGTCTTAGTTTACCCAGCTCCCACTATAATGTTTACTAAGCATCAAAATAAACACATTTACATATTTCAGAATGTTCTGACACAATTATTAAAACATTTCTGAACACCACGTTTCCCCTACCTTTCACAGCAGAACCAAACGTCCTGAAATCAAAATGGCGCTCAGAACGGACGGGGTACGGTGTCTCCCTCAGGTCAAAAAGTACCACTGCAGTCTCAATCATGAGGCAATTGCACCATCTAGTGGCCATAACTTTAAACTGGGCTACAAAAGAATGATGAGAACAAAAAGAGAAAGTTAGATTCTGAAGTATTCCACGTTGATCAGTTTGATCATATGCTTTTAGTGATGTCGTTTGTTTTGTTACAGTTTCAGTTTTTGTTTTTTGTCATCAGTCTGACTGAACCAGAGAAGTTCTGGTGATGATGCTGTCTGCCCAGATGGAGCGGGTCTCTGATGATTCCCTCTCCTCTTCTTCTGCAGCGCTGCTCATGTGTGCGCAAGGGCGGAGTGGGTAATCGGGAGAGTCGGGAGGATTCCCGGTGGGCCGCTTCATTTATAGGCCGGTCAGTCGCCGTCATGGAGAAATGATCTCGGTAGAACATGAATGAATCTCAGTAGCAGTGTTCGTCCGTCCCTTTAAAGAGACGCACCGTCAGTTTTGGAGCTCCAATTTAACTTAAACACCCCTTTTAGATTCTCACAGTTGGTTGAGTCCACCAGAGTGCGCTTGACTAGTCTGGGCCGGACCATTGACGTAAATAACGTTCTATGGGCCGGACAGAGAAGCGGCCGCGGTCCAGACAGATGATAGCGAGTAAAGAAATTGCTGCGAGCGGGACGGCAGTTCAAAGGAGCCGCCAGCTCAGCGCTTCATGGTGAAAAAAAAAAAAGTCTGCGACACTAAAGTTTTTCTATTATCTGTTATTTCACGCTGTTTTAGGGGCGCGTGCACGTTATTTCTAAAAACATATTGGCGCGGGTTCTGCACGAACACGGAGTCACTTTCTCTGCAGTGGGGAGGGGCGGGGCTTCTCACGCTCTCTCTACCTGCTCCACAGGTGAGAACACGAGGGATGCAGAGCGGCCGAGTATGGAGATAAAATAGACTCACTCTGATTTGTGCGTGCGGGATTCTTGATTTGTAGCTTATATAAAACATTTTGTGCAAAAGTAAAAAAAAAAATATAAATACAATTTACACATGCACAAATTAAACTTACAGCAGCTTGAAACTAATTACACACATCTTTTAAAAATACGTACAGATCACCTCTTACACACGCAGCCTAAGTTACGCACAAATCTATCGTGAGACTCTATTCACGTCTCAGAAATTTGTCTGTGAATGATGCGTTCAGGTACTACCAGAATGCTCGTTCACCATAGTTCTCTTATCACCCGTTTTAAACTTCAATTGTGAATAATATCCAGTAAAACTTGACATTTTCCCACTTTCTTAAAAATATATTCCCCATAGTTTATATAAAAAAAAGTCTAAATAAGTGTTTTTAATACACCTATTCCTTTAAAAATAAGAATATTTCCAGAAAAGATGTGCCCGGCTGCAGCAGCTGGTGTGTATGCTAGTGTCACACACGTGAAGCACGTGACTAAAGTGTTTATTATCAAAGAAAAGTGTGGGAAAATTGAATATAAGGAGGGGGAATTGAATATATACGGCAGCACTTTAAAAAAAACAATGATCATATAATATTAACAGGCTGAAAGTTTATAGGATGCCTCAACAAAAACAAGTTGTCTGACATAAAATGTAAAATTAAAGTGAATTTGAATATGAAAGAATGTGATTTATTTTTATTTTAGCTGTTTAGCATATTGCAATACTGTTGGTATTGTGAGCCATTTATCGTGAATTTCATCGTATTGTGAGTAACTTTGAGATTCTCAGCCCTGATACTGACACAATATAACGTTTTCACAGATGATACCCAGATATTGGAGGCATTTATGCTCATGTCAACAGATAAATACTTTATGTCCATTGACTGTGACAAAGTAACAAATAAGGTTGCAGAAACGAGTTCACTTCTTATGTGATGACTTATGCTGTAGATTTCATACAGGGAAATATTTCTGTTAAACAAGTTTTTAATATAATTAATTGTTTGTTATTATTTGTTGTTTATGACCCCCCTCCCCAACTATAATAAAACATTTTTTTTATTTTCTAAATGGTTTCCTAATTTTTCATGTGGCGAAAAATGGGCCGGTCTTGACCATTAAACTCCCGGGCTGAAAACTTGTCCCACTCCGCCCCTGTGTGTGCGTGCGTTTTTTTTTTTCATATAAAGTCTATATTACATTTGTGCTGTTATTTATCCCGTCCAGATAAAATGTACAAAATACATGAAAAAGGAATAATTATTAATTATTCAGTTTTTAAGTCTTTATATTTTAAGCTTTTTTTTCCTTTTAAACATATTTGAAGTGAAAAACACAAAACTCTGCAACCACAATCCAAAATACAAAAGAAAACCAACAAATAAAGTCTTTTACTCACAATAATGTTAATAAAGACAAAAGAGTCTCAGCTTTGAGGATGTAATCTGGTTTCTTGATGATCTGTTCTGTTTTAGAGAAGATTCTGCACAGGTTGGTTGTGGAGCCATAAATATATAGAATGTATCTTCAAATATAGAATTATTTCCTGCAGATTCTCTTCCTTCATTCTATCAAAAGTCAAAGCGCTACACGCCGCCAAACTGCTTTTAGCGCTCAAGCTAATCGAGAGAATCTGATCGATTTTCAAAATAAAATATTTCTGTCTCAAAAAAAAAAAAAAAAAATTCTCCCGCGGCCCGGTGGCAAGGAGTCCACGGACCGGTACCGGTACCGGCCTGGTGGTTGGGGACCACTGGTGTAGAGGGTTTAGAGTTAGGCTGGTAAGTCAGCAGTCCTCAGGGCTCGCACTTCTGTTAAGCTTCTATCCTTTTGAACTCTTTTACTTTGTCTTCAAACTTCAAACTGAAGGGATTTTCGCGTCCACTAGATGTCCTCCTGGAGCACATGAGCTTCATTGATGGAGAGAACCGATTGGATGAAAGGCTTCGATGCTTCATGAAGCTTCATCTGAACAGCAATAATTTGATTCAAATCAAACATTCTGAAAACTAACCGGCTCTGCTAAAACACGGTGGTGGGAGTGTGATGGGGGGGGGCGGTTGCAGTTTCCCATCCATATCTGAGGTTACACCCTTTCAAAGTAAAAGCACTACACGTTTTATTCCCAAATTTCTTTATTTATAAACGTTTACGCACAAAGTCTGAGCGGAACAGAAGACCACGCCCACCTGGCATGACAACCACGCCCACCTGGCATGACAACCACGCCCACCTGGCATGACAACCACGCCCACCTGGCATGACAACCACGCCCACCTGGCATGACAACCACACCCACCTGGCATGACTCAGCAGAAAATAAATTAAGATTTCCATCAGAACTGAAGTCAGTTCACACTCAAATATATAAACACAAACTTATATACAAATGCACACATTACACATTCACACAAAAACAAACAAACAGACGTTTGTGTGAATGAGTGGAAGTTACATTCTGTCATGAAAAGTTTCATCTGAACGTCTTCAGAAAGGAAAAGTGCTGAAAACTGGAGTGCAAACATTAGAAAAGACCTTCTGCAGGGCCCCGCCCTCACAGCTGCAGGCCCCGCCCTTAAAGGTAGGGGCCCTGCCCTCACAGCCGGGGGCCCGGCCCTCACAGCTGGGGGCCCCGCCCTCACAGCCGCGGGCCCCGCCCTCACAGCTGGGGGCCCCGCCCTTAAAGGTAGTGGTCCCGCCCTCACAGGAAATTGCCCCTCCCGTCACAGCCGGGGGCCCCGCCCTCACAGCCGGGGGCCCCGCCCTCACAGCCGGGGGCCCCGCCCTCACAGCTGCGGGTCCTGCCCTCACAGGAAATTGCCCCTCCCGTCACAGGTAGGGGTCCCGCCCTCATAAGTGGGAGTCTCGCCCTCACAGGCAGAAGCCCCTCCCCCTCAGAGGTACATGCCCCGCCCTCACAGGTAGTTTTGACAGACCAACATGTGGAACTCGGCTGGAGCCGGCACACAGATTCTTTTTTCCAAACTTCCGAAGAAGGAAACGAGTTCCATCTCCCGACGCGAAGGGGCGGGGCCTGGAGTCTCTGGGGGCAGGAATAACGAGGACACACCGATCCAAACCTCCTGCGGGTTTGTGCTCCTCTTAGGTCTGAGCTTCCGGCAGCGAGCGGCCGGGCTCGGAGCGGCCCGCCCCCGCCAGCCCGTTGGCGGCGCCACACAGGAGTCCTTTGGTCGCCTTGGATGCAGAGGAGGCGCCGCTGCCGCTTATGGTCCCGTTCAGGTTTCGGTAGGAGTGTGGCCGGGGCAACGAGGCCCGCCGACGGAGGCCGGGCACGGCGGCGGAGCCGCGGAGGCACGCCGTCGGGAGGCTCAGCCCCACCCAGCAGCAGCTGGGGCAGGAGACCGCCTCCTCCTGCTCCGGGGAGTCGGAGGCTGGAACCCGGGAAGCGCCGTGACCATTGGAGACCGAAGCCCCGCCCCACTGCACCTGCTGACCGATCACGACGGCGGAGCCGTTGTTGTTGTCCAATCGCAGCAGGGGGGACAAAGTGGGCGGTCCGTTGGAAATGGGGAGTCTCCATCCGTTAGTCAGTAAGGAGGCGGGGCTTGGCTTCAGAGGGGTGGAGTTGAGGATTCTGTCGCCGGGGTCAGGTGACCGGCTGCAGTCCATGGGTTCAGTCAGACAGGCGCTCTCCTCTAGCTCCGCCTCCTCCTCCAGCCGCTCCAGAGAAACCATCTCCAGCTCGACAGGAAGTCCAGAGTCTTCGTCCCCGCCCCCTTCCTTCAACAAGCCCCTCCTCTCTGAGAGATCTGCGTCTCCATGCACCCCCCCACCAAGCCCCGCCCTGCTGCTGTCCTCCGGGTTGTCAGCCGGGAAGGGGGGGGTGCGGCCCATCTCTGGGGTGCAGGGCAGAGACTGGCACCTCCTCTGTGGCCCCCGCGTCCCTCTGAGGAGGTGGGGGGAGGTGCAGGGATGCGCCGGCAGGGCAAAGGTCAGGGAGATGACGGACTTGCTGGGCGTGTCCAAAAGCTTGCACCTGCCCCCATTTAAGTCCCGCCTTAGAGAGAAAGGGTTGACCCGGGCGGGGGTCCCCAGCAGCGGGGACGCCAGGGTGCTGGGGGGCAGCATGTCCGACTGGCTCCGGGACAGTCCCTGACGCAGCTGAGCGCGGTCTGCGGGGGGGCACGGCGAGCTGCGGCGCCGGTACGGGCTGACCTCCGCCGCCACGGGCTCTGAGGGGGAGAACGGAGAGACGTCAGACAACAAAACTGGACCGAGCGACCCCGCCCACCCGACGATCCAAACAGGAAGTTCCTGCTGGCTCCAATAGACTTGTACAGAGAACTAAACAGCTGATGATACGCGTCTGTGGTTGAAGTTATTCAAGCTAATAACGGACCAATCAGAAGCCTCAGTAAAAGTGGGTGGAGCCTGCTAGCCCCAACGTCAAAAACGTTTGACTAGACGTTGAGTAGCCCATTTTCAAGTGATTAAGGCGTGGCCTCCAACAAGCTCACTCCTGATTGGTTGAGACTCAGGCTGCCTGATGCTGTCTGGTTCCAACATGGCGTCTGTATTGTGAAAAAATGGCGACTGAATCGACTTCATTTTGGAGCCGGAAGTAGACCCTTTTTAATGGATGACGTCACTCAGTCCAGTTCTCACATACAGACAGTGACATCTACATCAGCTGTGGTGAAGCGTCTGTTCGGTGTTCGATTCCCCTCAGACGTGTGAAGGTCAGGATCTTTCAGAGTCACTGCAAAGGTTCTGACTCGGTTCTGAGTCCACTCAGTAAATGCAGAGCAAACATGGAAGATCAGATCTGTTTACCGGCGGGAAGGTGGCGCTCCTCCTGCTTCTCCATGTCCTCCAGAGAGAAGACGATGTCGGAGAAGGAGGGACGGCTCTCCGCGCTCATCTGGACAAAACATTTCAGCTTTTATTGTGAAATCAGAGAGCGTATTGTGAAAGGGAACGGCGGTTTCCGCTTACGTCACAGCAGCTCACGGCCAGGCCGAAGAACGCCGCGGGACAATCTCCAATCATGTTCCCGAAGGTCTCCACGTCCAGACCGAAGTCCTGCAGACGGAAACGCACTTCTGCTCAGATATCACTGATCCAAAAGTCCCAGGATAAAATGTTCCGTTCGGTCCAACGCCGACCGTCGGGGGTCCTACCTCTGTTCTGGGTAAGACATCCGGGTCGGCCTCGATCCGGGCGATGATCTCACACAGGATGATGCCGTACGCAAACACGTCCACCTGAGGAGAGACGAGGAGGTCAAGGTTCAGCTCACATCACTTCCTTTATGTAAAGGTACACAGAACCAGAACCAAAGATTAAACTAAAACCCCTTAAACTGAAACCCAGACCCGTTAACAGAACCCAAACGACCAAAAACAGAACCAAAATCCTCAGAATCAACCTAAACTCCTGAAAACGTATTTCAAAACTCTTAGAACTGAACCCTTGACGCCTTAAACCAGAGGTGTCAAACATACGGCCCGCGGGCCGTATCTGGCCCGCTAGATGATTTAATCCGGCCCAATTATGAAGAAAATAATATATAAGAATTTTCAAAAAAGAAAGCACGTTTCTAGCCCATTCCTGTGGCGAGTTATGGTTCTTTAAAGAAGTGGATGCAATGCACAATTTAACCACTAGGGGGAGCAAATGAAACTCAAAAGATCAAGAAATTAACATTAACATTGCTGTGGAACCCCCAAAATATTTAACAAACTGTTTTTACAACATAAAATGACAGTTTTGGGTGTAATTTCATAAAAACCACTAAACTAAATTTAGTCAACAAACTAATCAACATATTTTGACTGAAAATGCAAAAGAAAATTTCAGGTGAAATCCCAGGTTCCTCATTTGGGCCACAAATATATAGAGGAACATGACACACCTCACAGCTCCATGATGTTTTTGTCCAAAACTACAAATAAAGGCCATATTTTGCCTTTAATTCAATAAAATATCAGTTCCTGAACATAAACTTTTATTTTATCCCGTTGATCTCACAGCTGCACAGCAGGACGTCTGAGGGCGTCCGTCGTTCCAGAGGGTCATTTAGTTTGATTTTTCATTGATTAAAACATTTATGTTTTTTCCGTAGCCCCCTTTTTAGTTTACTATTGGGATTGCTTTAATGTCAGATGTAAAACATTCAGTCTGTATAAAATTAAATAAACCTTTTTTTTTTTTTTTTTAGTGAAATCCATTTTATTTGAAATGCTTTGGACTCAGTAAATAAAAATGTAATAATAAGTGATTAGACTACTAGGTTGTTTGAAACAGTTTTTGCAACTAAGAAATAAACAAAACAAAAATAAAGCTAAAAATAACACGTTAAACAAAGGTTATTTTGCTGTTATGTTTCTGGTCCGGCCCACTTGAGATCAGACGGGTTGAATGCGGCCCCCGAACCAAAATGAGTTTGACATCCCTGGTTTAAACTGATCTATATTTCCTTAAACTAAACCCAAACCCCTGAAACTGAAGCCAAACCTCTAGTCCAGTTTCTTCAGTTTGTCACAAACCTTTTCATTATAAAGTTCTCCTCTCAGGACTTCAGGAGCCATCCAGTACGGAGAACCCACGACGGCCAGAGGCTGCTTCTCCTCAGGACCGCTGGAGGACAGACAGACGGTCAGGCAGACGTTCAGACAGACGGTCAGGCAGACGGTCAGGCAGACGTTCAGACAGACGGTCAGGCAGACGGTCAGACAGACAGACGGTCAGACAGACAGACAGACGGTCAGACAGACAGGTGTACAGGTGTTGGAGTTCAGGTGAGTTCTGAGAACCGTGATGGTTCACTCTGATGCCAGAAAACCTCATCATGTGGAGCGAATGATGAGAAGAAGACCCAGAAGTCTAATGAAACCCACGGATAGGCTCCAGCAATCCCATGAAGGGGATTGAGGACTCTCTAACCCCGCCCCCTCACCTGTAGTCCGGGATCTTCTCTGCCAGACCGAAGTCTCCGACCACGGCGGTGAATCTGCCGTTCTCACAGCGGACCAGACAGTTCTGAGGGTCAGAATAGAGGATCAGATCAGAGGATCAGATCAGAGGATCGGGTCAGAGGATCAGAACAGAGGATCAGATCAGAGGATCGGGTCAGAGGATCAGAACAGAGGATCAGATCAGAGGATCAGATCAGAGGATCAGAACAGAGGATCAGATTAGAGGATCAGATCAGAGGATCAGATCAGAGGATCAGGTTAGAGGATCGGGTCAGAGGATCAGATCAGAGGATCATTTCAGAAGATCGGGTCAGAGGATTGGGTCAGAGGATCAGATCAGAGGATCAGAACAGAGGATCAGATTAGAGGATCAGATCAGAGGATCAGATCAGAGGATCAGGTTAGAGGATCAGATCAGAGGATCAGATCAGAGGATCAGATCAGAGGATCAGAACAGAGGATCAGATTAGAGGATCATTTCAGAAGATCGGGTCAGAGGATTGGGTCAGAGGATCAGATCAGAGGATCAGAACAGAGGATCAGATTAGAGGATCAGATCAGAGGATCAGATCAGAGGATCAGGTTAGAGGATCGGGTCAGAGGATCAGATCAGAGGATTGGGTCAGAGGATCAGATCAGAGGATCAGATCAGAGGATCAGATCAGAGGATCAGATCAGAGGATCGGGTCAGAGGATCAGATCAGAGGATCAGGTTGAAGAGCTGCTGAGTAAAATCTGCATCTGAGACTTTCAGCTTCACTGATTCCAGAATTTATTAAACTGGTTCGGTTAGAAATGTAACATTTTCGTTTCACTTCCTGTTTGTGTTTAGAGTTTTTGTTTGTCAAAACCCGAGGTGCTCTGCTGCTTCACCTTGGAGGTGAGGTCCCGGTGGAAGATGCCTTTGCTGTGCAGGTACTGCAGCCCTCGAGCGATGTCCTGAGAAAGGCCCAGCCTGACCCCCCAGGACAGGAACAGGTCGCTGTCCAGCAGCTGCTCCAGGTTTCCTCCGTTTATGTACTTCAACCAAAAAGCATCAAACTGGTTAAAAAACTGACAGAAGATGACCAGGAATGATCAGCAATAATCTGATCAGATCAGATTGAAAGACTTCCAGCAGAACGTCGTACCTCAGTCAAAGCGTGGAGCTGACCTTCATGAACGCAAACGCCCAGAAACCTGAGGAGAGAGAGAGCAGCATGAGAAGGGTCCTCTGGCGCCCCCTGCTGCTCTGAGGCTGTCGTCACATGAGGAGGAGGAGGAGGAACAGGTGAACACACCTGAGGATGTTGGGATGGCAGAGGCGGTTCATGAGCTGCACCTCCCTCAGCATGTTCGCCTTGTTGCTCGCCAGCGTGTTCATCTTCAGCGCCATCACCTGGCCTGTGATGCGATGCTGCACCTGTGAAGGACAGCGGCAGGGTGAGGTCTGTACAGAACCGCTACAGAACCGCAACAGAACCTCTACAGAACCGCTACAGAACCGCAACAGAACTGCTGCCTCCAGAGCTGCTGTCTGAGGGCGGCAGGTCTGTCTTTGTGTTAAGATTCATTATTGTTTGATAAAACACTTCTGCTTAGAAAGGTACGAAAAATACTATTAATAAAAACAAAATTCTGCTTTTAAGTCTTTATTTATTCATAAAACTCAATTTTACAGGCTCCCTAGGGCTGGGCGATATGGCAAAAAAAGAAAATCATGATTTTTTCAATTTTATTTCACGATTTCGATTTTATCACGATTTTTTTTTTAATAAATTCACATTGACAAAAATTGAATTATGATTTTAGTTGAAAGAAGTAAACACATTTTGAACAAATATTTAGATTTTTTCCAAATTTAATTTCAAATGCATTAGAAGCATTGATATATATTTCTGGATTGGCCCTTGCCAACATGCCTCATACCGCATATTTTACGTGTTTCCAACATGAATTTCCATCCGTTTCTGTTCAGGTTGAACGTAAATACGAGCAATAAACATCCGCCATGTTTTAAAACGTGAAACATTAATAAAAAACATACGTCGAAGAACCAAGCTAGCATGCTATCTGTGAGTTGCTAGCACCCACTTTAGCACACAGTTCAGCCTAATTTATCTCTACTAAAATGTGATGATTCCTCTCCATCGGATTATTTTGTTTTCAAGGTTTTTGAAGTCGATTGCAAAACACCGTTGCCTTTTGTGCTTCTTTTCGTATTTTTTTCGGACCTCCGCCATTTATTTACTCTAGAAGACTCAACGCATACCGACACCGGCGCCGCACGTCTGTCACGCCGTATGTCACGTGACTTACTTAAAAACACGGGGGAGGAGGAGGAAGAGCTCGGATTTAAAGTCACAGGCAGTCAACAAGCTTTTGCCGTCTCGCTCTTGGAACTTTCGTAGAAGATCGCGATAAAACAATCTCTCAAAAATGACAGATCGTCAGCTTTGGAGATCGTATCGCGGTTTTATATCGTCATATCGCCCACCCCTAAGGCTCCCAAATGTGAAAAAAAAGAAAAGTACCGTTAAAGCTTATAGTGCCCCCTGGTGGTGACACAAGAACCCCACTGGTACCCAAAAATAAGAAAAATGTAAGATTTTAAAATTGCAGTTAGTATGTTTGAGCGTCAAAAAATCTAAAAAGAAAAGTTGGGGAAAAAATATGCCTAAATTTCACTAAAATTATGACGTTCCCACGTGTAACCTTCCAGTCAGGAGTCCCCACGGAATGGGAAAAACATGTAGGAGTGTGTGGATTAATTATTGTTTGATACAAGATTTATCCTCCTTATATTGGTATAAAAATGCTAAAAATTATTTTAAATCATAATTTCACTTTATTTGTACATAAAACTCAATTTTACAGGCTCCCAAATGTGAAAAAATAAAAAAGTACAGTTAAAGCCAACAGTGTCCCCTGGTGGTGACTTGTGGTAAGACACCAGAGGCAGGTCCCCACGGCACCCAAAAACAAGAAAAATATAAGATTTTAAAATTGTAGTTAGTATGTGTGTGTTTGAGTGTCAAAAAATCTTAAAAGAAAAGGTGAACCAAAAATATGCTTAAATTTCACTAAAAATGTGAAGTTTCCTCGTGTAACCTTCTACTCAGGAGTCCCCACGGGATGTGGAAAACATGTTGGTGTGTCTGTGTGTGTGTGTATTATTAGCGTAGCTCTAATAGGCTTTCTAGATTTCCCATCACTCTTCCTGATCTGCACAAATCCAGTTTGCCATAACCGAGGCCTCACCTTACACACACACACTCACCTGTGTGCACGTGCACACACACACACACACGCAGGGGTTTCCACGACTAAAAAAACACTTGTTGCAGCATCACACAACAACTGTTTTTATAAAATCAGTCTTTTATTTAGTTAAAGTCGACCGGACAGCGAGCTCCTGACCTCCTGTGTGGAGGTGACGAACCCGCTGAGGAGAGCGCTTGTGTTCGAGCGTGCAGGTAGACCGCGGCGTGCACACACGTGTGTGAGGGGTAATCTGCTTAGTCTGGACAGAGAGTCCTTCAGTCAGGCTGTCAGCTAACACCAGCAGACAGTCTGTGCACGCACGCGAACACACGCACGTGCACGTTTAAAAGGAAACTTGAACTCAGACGAAACGTTGTGTGTCTGAAGGAAGTTCCTCCTGGAGTTTAGTTTTTATACAAAAAAGATAAACATAACTTCTTTATAAAAAAGTTAAAAGTGAATTCTTTGTTCTTTTTTTAAAAAAAAATAAAATTGATTAAATTGTGAATCTTCATGTCTGATTATATTGTGGGTCTTTATTTATTGTAATATATTTAAAACACATTTCTGACATTTATCATTTTGTTGGTTATTACTGAGGAAAATGTGGATTTTCACGATGAAACGCAGCTTCTGTCACTGACGTAACGTCTGAATGTTCAGCTTCTGTCACTGACGTAACGTCAAATGTTCAGCTTCTGTCACTGATGTAACGTCAAATGTTCAGCTTCTGTCTCTGATGTAACGTCTGAATGTTCAGCTTCTGTCACTGACGTAACGTCAAATGTTCAGCTTCTGTCACTGATGTAACGTCAAATGTTCAGCTTCTGTCACTGATGTAACGTCAGAAAGTTCAGCTTCTGTCACTGATGTAACGTCTGAACGTTCAGCTTCTGTCACTGACGTAACGTCAAATGTTCAGCTTCTGTCACTGATGTAACGTCAAATGTTCAGCTTCTGTCACTGACGTAACGTCTGAATGTTCAGCTTCTGTCACTGACGTAACGTCTGAATGTTCAGCTTCTGTCACTGACGTAACGTCAAATGTTTCAGCTTCTGTCACTGATGTAACGTCAAATGTTCAGCTTCTGTCTCTGATGTAACGTCGAATGTTCAGCTTCTGTCACTGACGTAACGTCAAATTGTTCAGCTTCTGTCACTGATGTAACGTCAAATGTTCAGCTTCTGTCACTGATGTAACGTCAGAAGTTCAGCTTCTGTCACTGATGTTAACGTCTGAACGTTCAGCTTCTGTCACTGATGTAACGTCAAATGTTCAGCTTCTGTCACTGATGTAACGTCAGAATGTTCAGCTTCTGTCACTGGACGTAACGTCTGAATGTTCAGCTTCTGTCACTGACGTAACGTCAGAATGTTCAAGCTTCTGTCACTGAACGTAACGTCAGAATGTTCAGAACTTCTGTCACTGTAACCGTAACTCAGTCTGTACAATCAGTGACAGCAAGCTGAACGTTATGTCTGAATGTTCAGCTTCTGTCACTGACGTAACGTCTGAATGCTTCAGCTTCTGTCACTGATGTAATGTCTGAATGTTCAGCTTCTGTCACTGACGTAACGTCTGAATGTTCAGCTTCTGTCACTGATGTAATGTCTGAATGTTCAGCTTCTGTCACTGACGTAATGGCTCTGAATGTTCAGCTTCCTGTCACTGATGTAACGTCTGAATGTTCAGCTTCTGTCACTGACGTAACGTCTGAATGTTCAGCTTCTGTCACTGACGTAACGTCAGAATGTTCAGCTTCTGTCACTGATGTAACGTTCTTGAATGTCAGCTTCTGTCACTGACGTAACGTCTGAATGTTCAGCTTCTGTCACTGACGTAACGTCAAATGTTCAGCTTCTGTCACTGACGTAACGTCTGAACGTTTCAGCCTTCTGTCACTGATGTAATGTCTGAATGTTCAGCTTCTGTCACTGACGTAACGCTTGAATGTTCAGCTTCTGTCACTGATGTAATGTCTGAATGTTCAGCTTCTGTCACTGACGTAACGTCTGAACGTTCAGCTTCTGTCACTGATGTAATGTCTGAATGTTCAGCTTCTGTCACTGATGTAACGTCTGATGTTTCAGCTTCTGTCACTGACGTCAACGTCCTGAATGTTCAGCTTCTGTCACTGACGTAACGTCTGAATGTTCAGCTTCTGTATCTCTCTTCTCGTCTGAATGTTCAGCTTCTGTCACTGATGTAACGTCTGAACGTTCAACTTCTGTCACTGACGTAACGTCTGAATGTTCAGCTTCTGTCACTGACGTAACGTCTGAACGTTCAGCTTCTGTCACTGACGTAACGTCTGAATGTTCAGCTTCTGTCATTGATGTAACGTCTGAATGTTCAGCTTCTGTCACTGACGTAACGTCTGAATGTTCAGCTTCTGTCACTGACGTAACGTTTGAATGTTCAGCTTCTGTCACTGATGTAATGTCTGAATGTTCAGCTTCTGTCACTGATGTAACGTCAAATGTTCAGCTTCTGTCACTGACGTAACGTCTGAATGTTCAGCTTCTGTCACTGACGTAACGTCTGAATGTTCAGCTTCTGTCACTGACGTAACGTCTAAATGTTCAGCTTTTGTCACTGACGTAACGTCTGAATGTTCAGCTTCTGTCACTGACGTAACGTCAGAAAGTTCAGCTTCTGTAACTGACTTAACGTCTGAATGTTCAGCTTCTGTCACTGACGTAACGTCTGAATGTTCAGCTTCTGTCACTGACGTAACGTCAAACGTTCAGCTTCTGTCACTGACGTAACGTCAAACGTTCAGCTTCTGTCACTGACGTAACGTCAGAATGTTCAGCTTCTGTCACTGATGTAATGTCTGAATGTTCAGCTTCTGTCACTGACGTAATGTCTGAATGTTCAGCTTCTGTCACTGACGTAACGTCTGAAAGTTCAGCTTCTGTCACTAACGTAACGTCAGAAAGTTCAGCTTCTGTCACTGACGTAACGTCAGAAAGTTCAGCTTCTGTCACTGACGTAACGTCAGAAAGTTCAGCTTCTGTCACTGACGTAACGTCAGAAAGTTCAGCTTCTGTCACTGACGTAACGTCAGAAAGTTCAGCTTCTGTCACTGACGTAACGTCTGAATGTTCAGCTTCTGTCACTGACGTAACGTCAAACGTTCAGCTTCTGTCACTGACGTAACGTCTGAATGTTCAGCTTCTGTCACTGACGTAACGTCAAACGTTCAGCTTCTGTCACTGACGTAACGTCAAACGTTCAGCTTCTGTCACTGATGTAACGTCAAACGTTCAGCTTCTGTCACTGACGTAACGTCTGAATGTTCAGCTTCTGTCACTGATGTAACGTCTGAATGTTCAGCTTCTGTCACTGATGTAACGTCAGAAAGTTCAGCTTCTGTCACTGACGTAACGTCTGAATGTTCAGCTTCTGTCACTGACGTAACGTCTGAATGTTCAGCTTCTGTCACTGACGTAACGTCAGAAAGTTCAGCTTCTGTCACTGACGTAACGTCAGAAAGTTCAGCTTCTGTTACTGACGTAACGCCAGAAAGTTCAGCTTCTGTCACTGACGTAACGTCTGAAAGTTCAGCTTCTGTCACTGACGTAACGCCAGAAAGTTCAGCTTCTGTCACTGACGTAACGTCTGAATGTTCAGCTTCTGTCACTGACGTAACGTCAGAAAGTTCAGCTTCTGTTACTGACGTAACGCCAGAAAGTTCAGCTTCTGTCACTGACGTAACGTCAGAATGTTCAGCTTCTGTCACTGACGTAACGTCTGAATGTTCAGCTTCTGTCACTGACGTAACGTCAAACGTTCAGCTTCTGTCACTGACGTAACGTCAGAAAGTTCAGCTTCTGTCATTGACGCAACGTCTGAATGTTCAGCTTCTGTCACTGACGTAACGTCTGAATGTTCAGCTTCTGTCACTGACGTAACGTCAGAAAGTTTAGCTTCTGTCACTGACGTAACGTCAGAAAGTTCAGCTTCTGTCACTGACGTAACGTCAGAATGTTCAGCTTCTGTCACTGACGTAACGTCAGAATGTTCAGCTTCTGTCACTGACGTAACGTCTGTACATCAGTGACAGAAGCTGAACGTTATGTCTGAATGTTCAGCTTCTGTCACTGACGTAACGTCTGAATGTTCAGCTTCTGTCACTGATGTAATGTCTGAATGTTCAGCTTCTGTCACTGACGTAACGTCTGAATGTTCAGCTTCTGTCACTGATGTAATGTCTGAATGTTCAGCTTCTGTCACTGACGTAACGTCTGAATGTTCAGCTTCTGTCACTGATGTAACGTCAAATGTTCAGCTTCTGTCACTGACGTAACGTCTGAATGTTCAGCTTCTGTCACTGACGTAACGTCAGAAAGTTCAGCTTCTGTCACTGACGTAACGTCAGAAAGTTCAGCTTCTGTTACTGACGTAACGCCAGAAAGTTCAGCTTCTGTCACTGACGTAACGTCTGAAAGTTCAGCTTCTGTTACTGACGTAACGCCAGAAAGTTCAGCTTCTGTCACTGACGTAACGTCTGAATGTTCAGCTTCTGTCACTGACGTAACGTCAGAAAGTTCAGCTTCTGTTACTGACGTAACGCCAGAAAGTTCAGCTTCTGTCACTGACGTAACGTCAGAATGTTCAGCTTCTGTCACTGACGTAACGTCTGAATGTTCAGCTTCTGTCACTGACGTAACGTCAAACGTTCAGCTTCTGTCACTGACGTAACGTCAGAAAGTTCAGCTTCTGTCATTGACGCAACGTCTGAATGTTCAGCTTCTGTCACTGACGTAACGTCTGAATGTTCAGCTTCTGTCACTGACGTAACGTCAGAAAGTTTAGCTTCTGTCACTGACGTAACGTCAGAAAGTTCAGCTTCTGTCACTGACGTAACGTCAGAATGTTCAGCTTCTGTCACTGACGTAACGTCAGAATGTTCAGCTTCTGTCACTGACGTAACGTCTGTACATCAGTGACAGAAGCTGAACGTTATGTCTGAATGTTCAGCTTCTGTCACTGACGTAACGTCTGAATGTTCAGCTTCTGTCACTGATGTAATGTCTGAATGTTCAGCTTCTGTCACTGACGTAACGTCTGAATGTTCAGCTTCTGTCACTGATGTAATGTCTGAATGTTCAGCTTCTGTCACTGACGTAACGTCTGAATGTTCAGCTTCTGTCACTGATGTAACGTCAAATGTTCAGCTTCTGTCACTGACGTAACGTCTGAATGTTCAGCTTCTGTCACTGACGTAACGTCAAATGTTCAGCTTCTGTCACTGATGTAACGTCAAATGTTCAGCTTCTGTCACTGACGTAACGTCTGAATGTTCAGCTTCTGTCACTGATGTAACGTCAAATGTTCAGCTTCTGTCACTGACGTAACGTCTGAATGTTCAGCTTCTGTCACTGACGTAACGTCTGAATGTTCAGCTTCTGTCACTGATGTAACGTCTGAATGTTCAGCTTCTGTCACTGACGTAACGTCTGAATGTTCAGCTTCTGTCACTGACGTAACGTCAGAATGTTCAGCTTCTGTCACTGACGTAACGTCTGAACGTTCAGCTTCTGTCACTGATGTAATGTCTGAATGTTCAGCTTCTGTCACTGACGTAACGTCTGAATGTTCAGCTTCTGTCACTGATGTAATGTCTGAATGTTCAGCTTCTGTCACTGACGTAACGTCTGAACGTTCAGCTTCTGTCACTGATGTAATGTCTGAATGTTCAGCTTCTGTCACTGATGTAACGTCTGAATGTTCAGCTTCTGTCACTGACGCAACGTCTGAATGTTCAGCTTCAGTCACTGACGTAACGTCTGAATGTTCAACTTCTGTCACTGATGTAACGTCTGAATGTTCAGCTTCTGTCACTGATGTAACGTCTGAACGTTCAACTTCTGTCACTGACGTAACGTCTGAATGTTCAGCTTCTGTCACTGACGTAACGTCAAACGTTCAGCTTCTGTCACTGACGTAACGTCAAACGTTCAGCTTCTGTCACTGATGTAACGTCAAACGTTCAGCTTCTGTCACTGACGTAACGTCTGAATGTTCAGCTTCTGTCACTGATGTAACGTCTGAATGTTCAGCTTCTGTCACTGATGTAACGTCAGAAAGTTCAGCTTCTGTCACTGACGTAACGTCTGAATGTTCAGCTTCTGTCACTGACGTAACGTCTGAATGTTCAGCTTCTGTCACTGACGTAACGTCAGAAAGTTCAGCTTCTGTCACTGACGTAACGTCAGAAAGTTCAGCTTCTGTTACTGACGTAACGCCAGAAAGTTCAGCTTCTGTCACTGACGTAACGTCTGAAAGTTCAGCTTCTGTTACTGACGTAACGCCAGAAAGTTCAGCTTCTGTCACTGACGTAACGTCTGAATGTTCAGCTTCTGTCACTGACGTAACGTCAGAAAGTTCAGCTTCTGTTACTGACGTAACGCCAGAAAGTTCAGCTTCTGTCACTGACGTAACGTCAGAATGTTCAGCTTCTGTCACTGACGTAACGTCTGAATGTTCAGCTTCTGTCACTGACGTAACGTCAAACGTTCAGCTTCTGTCACTGACGTAACGTCAGAAAGTTCAGCTTCTGTCATTGACGCAACGTCTGAATGTTCAGCTTCTGTCACTGACGTAACGTCTGAATGTTCAGCTTCTGTCACTGACGTAACGTCAGAAAGTTTAGCTTCTGTCACTGACGTAACGTCAGAAAGTTCAGCTTCTGTCACTGACGTAACGTCAGAATGTTCAGCTTCTGTCACTGACGTAACGTCAGAATGTTCAGCTTCTGTCACTGACGTAACGTCTGTACATCAGTGACAGAAGCTGAACGTTATGTCTGAATGTTCAGCTTCTGTCACTGACGTAACGTCTGAATGTTCAGCTTCTGTCACTGATGTAATGTCTGAATGTTCAGCTTCTGTCACTGACGTAACGTCTGAATGTTCAGCTTCTGTCACTGATTAATGTCTGAATGTTCAGCTTCTGTCACTGACGTAACGTCTGAATGTTCAGCTTCTGTCACTGATGTAACGTCAAATGTTCAGCTTCTGTCACTGACGTAACGGTCTGAATGTTCAGCTTCTGTCACTGACGTAACGTCAGAAAGTTCAGCTTCTGTCACTGACGTAACGTCAGAAAGTTCAGCTTCTGTTACTGACGTAACGCCAGAAAGTTCAGCTTCTGTCACTGACGTAACGTCTGAAAGTTCAGCTTCTGTTACTGACGTAACGCCAGAAAGTTCAGCTTCTGTCTGATGACGTAACGTCTGAATGTTCAGCTTCTGTCACTGACGTAACGTCAGAAAGTTCAGCTTCTGTTACTGACGTAACGCCAGAAAGTTCAGCTTCTGTCACACGTGAACGTCAGAATGTTCAGCTTCTGTCACTGACGTAACGTCTGAATGTTCAGCTTCTGTCACTGACGTAACGTCAAACGTTCAGCTTCTGTCACTGACGTAACGTCAGAAAGTTCAGCTTCTGTCATTGACGCAACGTCTGAATGTTCAGCTTCTGTCACTGACGTAACGTCTGAATGTTCAGCTTCTGTCACTGACGTAACGTCAGAAAGTTTAGCTTCTGTCACTGACGTAACGTCAGAAAGTTCAGCTTCTGTCACTGACGTAACGTCAGAATGTTCAGCTTCTGTCACTGACGTAACGTCAGAATGTTCAGCTTCTGTCACTGACGTAACGTCTGTACATCAGTGACAGAAGCTGAACGTTATGTCTGAATGTTCAGCTTCTGTCACTGACGTAACGTCTGAATGTTCAGCTTCTGTCACTGATGTAATGTCTGAATGTTCAGCTTCTGTCACTGACGTAACGTCTGAATGTTCAGCTTCTGTCACTGATGTAATGTCTGAATGTTCAGCTTCTGTCACTGACGTAACGTCTGAATGTTCAGCTTCTGTCACTGATGTAACGTCAAATGTTCAGCTTCTGTCACTGACGTAACGTCTGAATGTTCAGCTTCTGTCACTGACGTAACGTCAAATGTTCAGCTTCTGTCACTGATGTAACGTCAAATGTTCAGCTTCTGTCACTGACGTAACGTCTGAATGTTCAGCTTCTGTCACTGATGTAACGTCAAATGTTCAGCTTCTGTCACTGACGTAACGTCTGAATGTTCAGCTTCTGTCACTGACGTAACGTCTGAATGTTCAGCTTCTGTCACTGATGTAACGTCTGAATGTTCAGCTTCTGTCACTGACGTAACGTCTGAATGTTCAGCTTCTGTCACTGACGTAACGTCAGAATGTTCAGCTTCTGTCACTGACGTAACGTCTGAACGTTCAGCTTCTGTCACTGATGTAATGTCTGAATGTTCAGCTTCTGTCACTGACGTAACGTCTGAATGTTCAGCTTCTGTCACTGATGTAATGTCTGAATGTTCAGCTTCTGTCACTGACGTAACGTCTGAACGTTCAGCTTCTGTCACTGATGTAATGTCTGAATGTTCAGCTTCTGTCACTGATGTAACGTCTGAATGTTCAGCTTCTGTCACTGACGCAACGTCTGAATGTTCAGCTTCAGTCACTGACGTAACGTCTGAATGTTCAACTTCTGTCACTGATGTAACGTCTGAATGTTCAGCTTCTGTCACTGATGTAACGTCTGAACGTTCAACTTCTGTCACTGACGTAACGTCTGAATGTTCAGCTTCTGTCACTGACGTAACGTCTGAACGTTCAGCTTCTGTCACTGACGTAACGTCTGAATGTTCAGCTTCTGTCATTGATGTAACGTCTGAATGTTCAGCTTCTGTCACTGACGTAACGTCTGAATGTTCAGCTTCTGTCACTGACGTAACGTTTGAATGTTCAGCTTCTGTCACTGATGTAATGTCTGAATGTTCAGCTTCTGTCACTGATGTAACGTCAAATGTTCAGCTTCTGTCACTGACGTAACGTCTGAATGTTCAGCTTCTGTCACTGACGTAACGTCTGAATGTTCAGCTTCTGTCACTGACGTAACGTCTAAATGTTCAGCTTTTGTCACTGACGTAACGTCTGAATGTTCAGCTTCTGTCACTGACGTAACGTCAGAAAGTTCAGCTTCTGTAACTGACTTAACGTCTGAATGTTCAGCTTCTGTCACTGACGTAACGTCTGAATGTTCAGCTTCTGTCACTGACGTAACGTCAAACGTTCAGCTTCTGTCACTGACGTAACGTCAAACGTTCAGCTTCTGTCACTGACGTAACGTCAGAATGTTCAGCTTCTGTCACTGATGTAATGTCTGAATGTTCAGCTTCTGTCACTGACGTAATGTCTGAATGTTCAGCTTCTGTCACTGACGTAACGTCTGAAAGTTCAGCTTCTGTCACTAACGTAACGTCAGAAAGTTCAGCTTCTGTCACTGACGTAACGTCAGAAAGTTCAGCTTCTGTCACTGACGTAACGTCAGAAAGTTCAGCTTCTGTCACTGACGTAACGTCAGAAAGTTCAGCTTCTGTCACTGACGTAACGTCAGAAAGTTCAGCTTCTGTCACTGACGTAACGTCTGAATGTTCAGCTTCTGTCACTGACGTAACGTCTGAATGTTCAGCTTCTGTCACTGACGTAACGTCAAACGTTCAGCTTCTGTCACTGACGTAACGTCAAACGTTCAGCTTCTGTCACTGATGTAACGTCAAACGTTCAGCTTCTGTCACTGACGTAACGTCTGAATGTTCAGCTTCTGTCACTGATGTAACGTCTGAATGTTCAGCTTCTGTCACTGATGTAACGTCAGAAAGTTCAGCTTCTGTCACTGACGTAACGTCTGAATGTTCAGCTTCTGACACTCTGAACGTCAGCTTCTGAATGTTCAGCTTCTGTCACTGACGTAACGTCAGAAAGTTCAGCTTCTGTCACTGACGTAACGTCAGAAAGTTCAGCTTCTGTTACTGACGTAACGCCAGAAAGTTCAGCTTCTGTCACTGACGTAACGTCTGAAAGTTCAGCTTCTGTTACTGACGTAACGCCAGAAAGTTCAGCTTCTGTCACTGACGTAACGTCTGAATGTTCAGCTTCTGTCACTGACGTAACGACAGAAAGTTCAGCTTCTGTTACTGACGTAACGCCAGAAAGTTCAGCTTCTGTCACTGACGTAACGTCAGAATGTTCAGCTTCTGTCACTGACGTAACGTCTGAATGTTCAGCTTCTGTCACTGACGTAACGTCAAACGTTCAGCTTCTGTCACTGACGTAACGTCAGAAAGTTCAGCTTCTGTCATTGACGCAACGTCTGAATGTTCAGCTTCTGTCACTGACGTAACGTCTGAATGTTCAGCTTCTGTCACTGACGTAACGTCAGAAAGTTTAGCTTCTGTCACTGACGTAACGTCAGAAAGTTCAGCTTCTGTCACTGACGTAACGTCAGAAAGTTCAGCTTCTGTCACTGACGTAACGTCAGAAAGTTCAGCTTCTGTCACTGACGTAACGTCTGAATGTTCAGCTTCTGTCACTGACGTAACGTCTGAATGTTCAGCTTCTGTCACTGACGTAACGTCAAACGTTCAGCTTCTGTCACTGACGTAACGTCAGAAAGTTCAGCTTCTGTCACTGACGTAACGTCTGAATGTTCAGCTTCTGTCACTGACGTAACGTCAAACGTTCAGCTTCTGTCACTGACGTAACGTCAGAAAGTTCAGCTTCTGTCACTGACGTAACGTCTGAATGTTCAGCTTCTGTCACTGACGTAACGTCTGAATGTTCAGCTTCTGTCACTGACGTAACGTCTGAATGTTCAGCTTCTGTCACTGACGTAACGTCTGAATGTTCAGCTTCTGTCACTGACGTAACGTCAAACGTTCAGCTTCTGTCACTGACGTAACGTCTGAATGTTCAGCTTCTGTCACTGAAACGTCTGAATGTTCAGCTTCTGTCACTGAAACGTCTGAATGTTCAGCTTCTGTCACTGACGTAACGTCAAACGTTCAGCTTCTGTCACTGACGTAACGTCTGACGTTCAGCTTCTGTCACTGACGTAACGTCAAATGTTCAGCTTCTGTCACTGACGTAACGTCAAACGTTCAGCTTCTGTCACTGACGTAACGTCTGAACGTTCAGCTTCTGTCACTGACGTAACGTCTGACGTTCAGCTTCTGTTCGGAGGAAATGCTTCCTCTGAACAGGCTTCCTATTTTCATACAAGATTCTAGGTTGATGTTAAAGTCAACCAACACATCGTGAAGGTCTGAGGAGACGCCGTCGCTCCTCTCCGGCACCAGGAACCCGTTCAGACCCGGACCATCACTGACCTTGAAGACCTCGGAGAAGAAGCCCGATCCGATCTTCTCACAGAAGAAGTCGTCGATCCGCGCCAGGCTGGACACGGCGCTCCTCAGGGCTCGGTCGGCGGCGGGGACGGCCGGCCGGTTGGGGCGTGGATGCTGTGAAGGGGGGGCTCATCCGGGCCCTCCTCCGGGTCACAGAAGCAGCACTCGGCGTGGTAGTCCATCGCTGCGGCGGGTCGCCGGCCTGCAGATGCGGGTTTGTGTCCCGTAGGGGAACCAGAACTCCTTCAGACCAGAGTAGTCCTGCAGGCGGTGGGCTTACCCCCCATCATCGGGTCTGAAGAGTTTCAGTTTGATGCACAGACCCGATCATTCAGTTCTGGGATTCCAGCTGGTCCAGTTTTCCTTAAATGATCCGGTTCAGCTCCTCCAAACCACAGAACCAGCGTCCTGTGCGGGTTTAAGGATTCCTACGGTCCCTGAAGGCGTCCTCAGCGTGTCCAGGCTCGGTTCCGTTCATCCTCCCGGTGCTTCACCGACAGTAAGGATGGAGGATGCCAGGAGCAGGCCATGTGGGGTCCCTGCAGGGGAGATGCAGAGATGCTGTAAATACTGGAGCGTACCACTGCACGGGAGGGGGGTGGGCTCTACCAACAAACACGGACTTAAGGAGGAAGCAGCGATTTCTACCAATAAAACCCGTTTTTAAGGCAGTCCGGACCCCATCTGTTCGGTCTGGGGAGTCACCTCACGCGGAGATAAACCAAACCCCCCTTTGACGGCGAGCCGCGAGGCTCAGTGATAACGGGCCGCGCTCGCCTCTGATTTTCCTATTTACGACAAATAAGCCGATTAAACCATTTTAAAGACTACAAACCCTTAATTTCCATCATTTTATTTCGTGCTACACGTTTCCTTAATCGTAGCTTTTGTTTATAACGGGAGTCGTCGTCGGGACGCGTCTTAAAACCCGCAGGCGACGGCTTACCGGCGTCCTCGCGCCCGTCTCCGACCAAAAATGGCGGCGATACAATTTTTCTGAAGTGGAATAAGAAACGAAAATGTTCCCAAACTCCTCCACCGCGTAGAAAGCTCCTAATCCCGTCAGGTTTGTGTTCCCCACCGCTGATGGGACGGCGACCATAATGAGACAGCCCGGAGACAAGCTTCTGGGAATGAAGCTGCTACTTCCGGTTTGGAACTTCACAATAATAGCCATGAATCTTCCATCCATCACAGTTTTTTTATTTTTTAATTATTATTTTAATTAAATTTCCTATTATTTTATTATTTTTTCTTATTTAATTAATTACTTACTTTTAATTTATATAAGGTTCTGATACTGCACATCTTTTAAAAAAAAATAAAATTTAAATACAAACTATCTTTTTTAAGTCTCTTTTGATCATTTTTACAAATTACAGCTTTAAGTCCCACTGCGATCATCTTCTGATGTCTTTTCAAAGCGTTCCCAGTCGTCCTTTCATTATTATTAAGTTATTCTTAGCAAAAAAGAAAAAAGAACTTGAGTCATTTTGAAGGACATTATTTCTGCAGAGCAGCAGGAGTTTATTAAAGTTTACCTCTGAGTAAGCCTCTGCTTATTTCCCACTATCCCTTTGATAATTGTCCCTCCTGCTAGCTTAAAGCCCCTCACACCCAAACCTTACCTCTGGGGGTGTGAGGGGCTAAACCGAACAGAGCTTTCCAGCTGTGTAGTTTACAGCTGGATGTCAGCTGGAATGAAGAAAACAATGGATGTAGTTGTGAATAAGTAAATGCATCAGAATGGGGCGGAGCTTGTAACCCAACTACATTTGCTGCATTGTTTGTATACTCCTGATTCACAACGATTTGAATCTTAAAAAAAATTTCGCATCAATAGTTTTGAGCTTAATTTGGTCATAAAAAAATGCTTCAAGAAAATATTAAAAAACAAAATAATAAAACAATATTTTTAATTCTTTATTTTCTTAACATGACAATATTTTAAATGCTATTTTAATGTATATTATTTTGAAAAGGACGTTGGAGAACTTCCTCTCTGTCCTTGCCTCACTTTTCTGCGCTGACAGTTTGCACATGCGCGTCGGAGCTGAGTGTGCGGCTCTGATTGGAGCAAGTGAAGAGGGCGGAGCCAAAGCTTGACTCGCTGATCTGGAATCAGCTGCGAAAACAAATGACGACACATTTACGACAACAAACCGACCTGAGAGCAGCTGCTGGAGCCGGAAGTGACGCGGAACGACGTTCATTTATGAGCGTCAAATAATAAATAAATGTTGAACATTTTAGGCATTTTAACGGGAAATACAGAAGAAAACAGAAGTTTAAGGAGACGTAATGTGTTACGAATCAAACTAGGTAATTTTGACGGATAAACAAACATTAAGAGAAGATGTAGGAGATGTTTAGAGGATTTTCATCAGATACCCCCCCACATCACCCCCACCACCCCCACACCACCCCCACCACCCACTGACACAGTTTCGTTCACGTTGGAGGAAGTGATGATGGAAGAGGAGAGCATTTCCGGCTGGCGTGGGGACGTCTTCCTCCTCTATTCTATTCTATTCTATTCTATTCTATTCTATTCTATTCTATTCTATTCTAATATTCTATTACATTATCTTACATTATAACATATAATATTATGTCAGACTATATTATATAAACATTTTCATTTTACTTCGTTCTTCTTCTTGACCTCTGATGTGTAGAAGGATTTCAGGAAAACCTCGTTTTCTTCTTTTCTTCTTCTTTTTCATTTGATGTTATTAATACTGATGGATTTGATCAATGATCTGCTCTTGGATTGGTAAAGTGTGACGTCCATTTTCTTCCTTTCAGAAGTTAAAACATACTTCCTATTTATAGATTCAGTGTTTCATGTATTACATCTATAAGGACTCATTGGTGAATTTATGATTAAGAGTATTTTGCATGTATATGTATATTTTTTCACTCCAAGATCTCACTGTCTTACTGTCTTGGAAGATTTCTGCTTCAAAGTGTCTTTGAGGAAGACATTGAACCCTCTTTGCTGCTGGTTGTTACAGGTCGGATCAGCAGCAGAACCTCCATCCATCACTGTGTTTATGGGGGAATGTAAAGCTCTTTGGGCCTTCTAACATGATAGTAAAGTGCTGTATGCGTCATTTTAGTTTTACCGTCAAGTCACATGGAAAGTTTATATATATCTCTGTATAAATCTACATCTGTCTTTCTTGTCTTCTTTAGTTTTGTTCGTTTTGATTGCTTAAAATAAACCTTGGATACCAGTCGACCTCTGGATCAACACAAACTGACCTGTTTTGATCCATCAAAGGTTGGCAGGAATAGAGACGTGTTTTCCTCTGGCTGTTAAACTTGTGCCTCTTCCTGGTTAGAAGTTCAAAAGTTTTTCCTCTGATCAGTCTATGTTAGAACAGAGGAGGCAACTCAACTCAGCTCTATTCTATTCTATTCTATAAGCTCTAACGATATTATCAATTCTAACTCTTCATGTCATCAAAATAAACACGTTGTTGGAGCCATTTGGCTGTAATTAGATTGTTCCTTAGATTTCATACTTTGGTCATGCGGCCGTTCTGGCCTCTTATTGGTTAAGATGCATCTTGGGAGTTTCAGTGTCTTTATTGAACTTTAGTTAGATTTAGAACTTGGGGATAACAGCAGGTCATTCATCTTAGACCGTGTTTTAGGGTTATATTCCTGTTTAGTACATCTCTCTCTCTCTCTCTTTTTTTAATTTAAAATATATTTTTATGGTTTTATTTTATTTTTTGAAGAAAGAGCAAGAAAATCAAAAGAAGAAAAGCAACACTTTGTTTCTGAAGCACACGTAAAGACACTTCCTGTGGCCCAAGTTCTCCGATTGTAACTGCAACGTCAGTTGGTTGGACGTGTATAAATATATGTATATATATATATATATATATATATATAATATATATATATATATATATATATATATAAAAGATTATTTCTTCCTCTGCACGTCTGTATGGTGAAACCACACTTTACCATCACACTGTTCTCTTTACTCTGATTTTACAGGTATTTCAAACACATTTTCTTCTTGGAATTTCAAGTTTTCTTTGTAATTTTATATTTTTAGTTGATTTATGAATGACTCAATTAGTATATGTATAGTTTTGAGTTAAAAAATATGGTAGCCACTATCGTAGTATTTGATATGTACCACAAATACATATATATTTTTAAATCATCTTTTTTGTCATAAACTTCCGGTGGGAGGGAACGTGGCCTTCTATCCAATCAGAAGTAAGCAGCTCTCGTGTCCGGAGCCAATCGGAGTCGTCTGTGGGAAATTCGTCCTGGTTGACCTCTGCTGTGGCGGTTTATGTGAACGTGTGAGGGCGGCTTCAAAGTGTTGATCGGATAGAATTATATTCCAACTAAAATGGTAGAAACGCCCCGAGTTTTAGCCAGGAACACACGAAAAAGAAATAAAAAAGGGAGTACTACCGGAAATGCTTTGTCTGCCTTCAAAATAAAAGCATAACATGCTGTGGGTAATGTTCAGGTCATTTAAAACAGAGCTTGTGCTTTCTTATGCACACAAAATATAATAAAATACATTAAAAATCACAAAGTGTTAAAAAATATAAATATTTTGCCTTGTATGAGAACTATTCTGGTTCATTCTGAATCAAGTCTATTTTATTTTGAAACTTCCGAACAGGAAATTAGGTTCCGTCGTTTGCTTGTCGCTCACGTAGCGATGCTAACGGAGCCCTCCATATGAAAGTAACGTTAGCAGCATCAGAGGAACCGCGGGCTGATCTGGAGACATCATGGCGCTGCTGACGCCATTGCTGGCCTTCCTCTACCACCTGCCGCAGGTGTACAAGTGGCTGCTGAAGCCCTACTATGTGGCCTCCTTCTTCATGGCGGTAGCCTTCGTGGCCGTGAGGAAGACCCCCGGAGTCTGCGACCACCTGGAGACGCAGCGAGAGGACGGCAACTCCTGCGACTTCGACTGGGTCTGTAGAACCTCCAGAACCCGCGGGTCCGGACCTGGACCTGTGAGGCTGGTCCGGGTCCGGGTCCGGGTCCGCCTCACAGCGCAGGAGAATCCTGCAGGTTTAACTCGATCCTGCGTCATTTGCTGGAACAATAAAGTTAGAGAAGCTCTCCTGAAGTCACCCACGTGATGGTCGCACGAGGCTCCAAATTTACAGATGATTATTAAATGTTTCACGTCATCAAACTTTAGCGTCTACATGAGCGTGTGATGGAGCTCCTCAGAGACAGAACTCACCTGGATGGTCCTCAGGACCTGCTGTGGGAGGAGCCTCTGTGCACGGTGGCGGCAGTATGATGGTCGGGGCTGACCATTCAGGAGAACTTCTGTCATCCAGAACGTTCTAGAACTTTAGTTCTAGAGCAGAGGGCCCAGGACAGAGCTCTGTGGAACTCCACGAATCATGATTGGGAAAGCGTGGCTCCTCCTCGCGGGGAGGCGTGGCTTCTCGAGCGTCTCTGGTTGAATGCAGCAGCAGCTGACTGATGTCTGTCTTCACAGAGGGAGGTGGAGATCCTCATGTTCCTCAGCGCCATCGTCATGATGAAGAACAGAAGAGCCAGTGAGTTCATGATGGGGTTCTGAGGGACCGGGCTCAACAGAACCGGGTTCAGAAACCCGATAATCCTGAATCCAATTCAAACTGATCTTTAAAAAAACTAAAATCCAAATGAATGAATTCATTTTAAAATTTCCATTTTTATTTCTGTGTAGATAATTATTTATCAAAGGAGTGGGTTCTAGTCAGCTGGACTTGGTTCTGGTTCTGAAGGTGTTCTCTTCTCTGAGAGGGTTCTTCGGTTCTGGACCACCGTGGTGTAAAAACCGCTCGTGATCTTCAAGGAGTCGTGACGGTTCTTCTGCAGGTCAGGTTACAGTGGTACCGGGTCTCAGTAAGTCCGGTACCAGTCGCTGGTTCTGGCATGTGGACAACATCAGAACAAAATCCAGGACCAGGAAGCTGTTAGAGGATTTCATTCTGGACCAAAACTTTAAAAAGACCCAGGAGAACTGGACAAGAACTGGACCTCCGGGACTGGAAGTCACACACGGATCAGAACCTGCAGAACACAGCTGACGGTGAGAGGAAAGAGGAACGTGTCCACCACGCTGCAGAATGTTCTGATATCCAAACCGGATCCCAAATACAAAAAGAGGAGAAGAACCAAAGAGGGACATTTGTCCAGAACCACATCTGGTCCAGAACCACATCCCGATCCATTCCAGATCTCTTACAGACTTAAATCCAGAGATTCAAACAGAACCATGAAGATTTCCATCCCCGATGTGAGTCCGGATCCACTCTGGAGTCGCCAAAGAACCGGGAGACTTTATCGGCACCACAGGATCGGTTCTGGTGGAGCAGATTCTGTGGACCAGCTGGAGGACGGAGAAGAACCTCAGACGGATTTAAATCCAAAGTGGATCCATGGATTCAGGAACCATCTGGGAAGAAGGATTCTTGATGGTTCCAAAGGTGGCGCCGGTGAGGCCGGCGGCGCCGCGACGGACCCGACCACGTCCACTTCCTGTCTGTGTGTGAAGAATCAAACCAGAATCTGGACCTTCATCCGTCTGGATGCAGAGAATCAGACCTACGACCTCTGACCTCCAGGAAGTCCGTCAGCTCTCTCACTGCCGTGGTCCAGAACGTCTTCAGAACCAGAACCAAGTCCAGTTTGCTGCTTCTGTCCATCCCGTCCTCTAATGTGTTGTTGGTGTTCAGTCACGGTGGAGCAGCACGTCGGGAACATCATCCTGTTCAGCAAAGTGGCCAACGTCATCCTGTTCTTCCGGCTGGACGTCCGTCTGGGTCTCCTGTACCTGACGCTCTGCATCGGTGAGTCCGGATTCTGACCCGTTCTGGTTAAAACCCGGGACAAAGCTCTGGGATCTGTTCAACCTGACCGTCTGCTGTTTCAGTCTTTCTGATGACCTGTAAGCCCCCCCTCTACATGGGACCGGAGTACATCAAATACTTCAGCGACAAGACCATCGATGTGAGTAACCCCGCCCCCAGCCCGAGTCTGGGAGTAACCCCGCCCCCAGTCAGTGAGTAACCCCACCCCAAGTCAGAGTCTGGGAGTAACCCTGCCCCAAGTCAGTGAGTAACCCAGCCCGAGTCAGTGTGTAACCCCGCCCCAAGTCAGTGTGTAACCCCGCCCCAAGTCAGTGTGTAACCCCGCCCCCCAGCCCGAGTCTGGGAGTAACCCCGCCCCCAAGTCAATGAGTAACCCCGCCCCCCAGCCCCCAAGTCAGTGTATAACCCCGGCCCAAGTCAATGATTAACCCCGCCCCCAGCCCGAGTCTGGGAGTAACCCCGCCCCAAGTCAGTGAGTAACCCCGCCCCCAGCCCAAGTCTGGGAGTAACCCCGCCCCCAAGTAACCCCGCCCCCCAGCCCGAGGCTGGGATCAACCCCGCCCCCAAGTAACCCCGCCCCCCAGCCCGAGTCTGGGAGTAACCTCGCCCCCAAGTAACCCCGCCCCAAGTCAGTGAGTAACCCCGCCCCCCAGCCCGGGATTAACCCCGCCCCCCAGCCCGGGATTAACCCCGCCCCAAGTCAGTGAGTAACCCCGCCCCAAATCAGTGAGTAACCCCGCCCCAAATCAGAGTCTGGGATTAACCCCGCCCCCCAGCCCGAGTCTGGGATTAACCCCGCCCCCAAGTCAGTGAGTAACCCCGCCCCCAAGTGTGGGAGTAACTCCGCCCCCAAGTCTGGGAGTAACCCCGCCCCCAAGTCAGTGAGTAACCCGCTCCCCAGCCCAAGTCTGGGAGTAACCCCGCCCCCAAGTCAGTGTGTAACCCCACCCCAAGTCAGTATGTAACCCCGCCCCAAGTCAGTATGTAACCCCGCCCCCCAGCCCGAGTCTGGGAGTAACCCCGCCCCCAAGTCAGTGTATAATCCCGCCCCCGAGTCTGGGATTAACCCCGCCCCAAGTTGGTGTGTAGCCCCGCCCACAAGCCCATGTCTGGGAGTAACCCCGCCCCTCAGCCCGAGTTCGTGTGTAACCTAAATTCGAATTCCTGTCTAAGCCCACCCCACAGTGCCAGCCTCAACCTGAGTCTGTGTTAAACCCCGCCCCTTAGCCTGAGTCTGTGTTAAACCCCGCCCCCTCTGTGTCTGCAGGACGAGCTGAACCGGGACGGACGCGTGACGTGGATCGTAGAATTCTTCGCCAACTGGTCTCCGGAGTGCCAGTCCTTCGCCTCCGTCTACGCCGACCTCTCTCTCAAGTAAGCCCCACCCCCCTCCCCGTTTTCCTCCAGGACCCCGCCCCCCCTCACACGTGCACGCTCCTCTGCAGGTACAACTGCGCCGGCCTCAAGTTTGGAAAAGTGGACATCGGACGCTACGGAGAAGTTTCCAAGAAGTAGGAGAAGTTTCCAGAAACGCCGGATCGCATTTCACCCGGGCGCTCTCTGACTCTGCCCCGCCCCCTGCAGGTACAGGGTGTCGGCGTCGCCGCTGTCCAAGCAGCTGCCGTCTTTGGTGCTGTTCCAGGGAGGAAAGGAGCTGATGCGGCGCCCCCAGGTGGACAAGAAGGGCCGAGCCGTGTCCTGGAGCTTCACTGAGGTCAGAGGAGAACGGGTTCTGGGAGAGTCCCGTCCAGCACACGACCCGAAACCACCGAAGTTAGTGTTTGATTCAGAGTGAAGTCGGTCTGAAGCTGCTGCAGAGACAGAACGTCACTGAAACAGCTGAGGAGTTCTGAATCAAACGCTAACTTCAGCGTTCGGATCTCAGACACAGTGATGTCATCATGGTTCGCAGCCAATCATCTGCTTTCTCCTCCAGGAGAACATCATCCGGGAGTTCAACCTGAACGAGCTCTACCAGAAGTCCAAGAAGCTCAGCAAGAACAAAGGAGAGAAGCCCGGCCAATCCCAGTTCCCGCCGGTCCCAGAGGAGGAGGAGCCAGAGCAGCAGGGAGCCCAGGGGGAGGAGCCTGAATCCAAGAAGGACAAATGAGACTGTTTGGTTTCGCAAACTCCGCCTCCTGTCAGCTGTGGACCAACTGAGGATCGATTAACCAGAAAGGGGAGGGGCTGTGAGGTCCCGCCCCCCAGATGGTGATAACTGCAACAAAGTGCATCCCATAATATGAGGGCAGACCCCTCCCAGCCGCTTACAGTTCATGTTTGTGTTAAAGCGTCTCCATTCTGAACAGGTGAGGGCGGAGCTAATGTTTGCACGCAGTCAAGCCCCACCCCCCCTTATTTTTTAGAGTTAAATCTTTTCTTACGTTTGTTTTTAACATTCCTGTAGTAAATTATTAAAACACTGGATTTTTAAAGTTCATTCCTAGATTCTAACGTTTTGATTTTCATGCAATAAAACAAAAGTGACAAAAGGTTTGTGTTCATGTGGTGCATGTTTAAAATGGATCTAAAGATAAAGTTAAAAACTAAAATGTAGATTTTAAATATATATTTAGATCCAAGCTAAATATTTAATTTTTAAATGAATATTTAGTTTTTTTTAAACTAAATATTTAGTTACAAAAGTTAAAGTTTAGTTTAGATATAAATATTTAATGTGTAAACTAAATATTTAATTTTATAAAAAATACCTTTTTAGTTTGTAAGTTAAATAGTCAGCTTTAAACTAAATATTTAGTAAATGTAACAAATACATTAATTTAAAGAATGAAAATATACATTAGGAAACAAAATGTTATTTTTCTCCTAAAACCTGTTAAATATCTGAAAACATTGATATCAAACTTCTCGTCTTTACAAATTAGTGCTGCCACAAACGATTATTTTAATAGTCGACTAATCATCGATTATTTTTTCCGATTAGTCGACTAATCGGATCATGGACAAAGTGGATGTAAAAAAAATCTTAAATATGATTAGCTTTAAAACCAAAAAAATCCTAAATAAGCTAAAATCGCTAGCATATAGCTGAAATATTAGCTAAACTCCAAATTAGCCTAAAAAACGGTAAAAATCCCAAATTAGCCAAAAATAGCTAGCATGTAGCTGAAATAATAGCAAAACTTCAAATTAGCCTAATAAACTGTAAACATTTACAATTAGCTAGCTAACATGTAGCTGAAATATTATCTAAACTCCAAATTAGCCCTAAAAAATGTAAAAATTCTAAATAGTAGCTGGAATAATAGAAAAACTCCAAATTAGCCTAAAAAACTGTAAACATTTAGAATTAGCTAGCTAACATGTAAATGAAATATTAGCTAAACTCCAAATTAGCCTAAAAAACTGCAAAAATCCTAAATTAGCCAAAAGAGCTAATATGTAGCTGAAATATTATCTTAATTCCAAATTATAAATAGCTAGCATGAAGCTAAAATATTAGCTAAACTCCAAAATAGCCTGAAAACCCTTAATAAATGCCAAAATAGTCTAAAAAGCTGCAGAATGTCATTATAACTTTCAACTTCACTACAGTCTGACTCCATATATTATAAAGTAACGACTAATCGACTATTAAATTAGTTGTCGACTATTTTAATAGTCGATTAGTCATCGATTAGTCGACTAATCGTGGCAGCCCTATTACAAATCCCACCCCATAGGTTTGGTTTTTCTTTTATGTTTCAGTTCTAAATTATGTATAAACCGGCAGTAAAATGGAGATCAGTCGCCCCCTGGTGGTGGAACAAATGCAGCATCAGTGAGCTAAATGACCCAGAATGCAGCGCGGTTCCACAGGAGGAGTTTATTGTGCAGCTTCCAGCACACGGATGAACACTCACATGATCTGTACAGTAAACATCAGGTCGTCTCGCGTCTCCATCCGTCCACGCCGCTCAGAGCCACGCCTCCAAACTCGCCACATTTGCATAAGAGAACCACGGCGGGCGGGCGGCCCGTTGGGTCCGCAGAAATCCACGGCTCTGAAGCGGGTTCTGCTGGAGTTCTGATTGTTCAGGAATAAAAAAAAGCAAACCCGACTGAAAACGTCGGTTCTGTTCGAACAGCGGAGGAACTTCCGGTTTTTGAAACCAGATGGAAGTTCTGATCGATTGTTCAGTTTCCTGTTTTCCTATAAATGTTTGCGGCTCCTGAACGCCTCATCAGACCTCCACGCTTTAATTTGACGAATCAAATTTAATTTGAATCAAACGTCGGATTTTGTGAATCTCCATCAGTTTGAAGCCGTTCTCTGAAGAGACACAGCGCTGTTATTTTGAAAGTATTGGGCGGGGCATTTCCGTGCCAATGGTTGAACTTCTTCCTGATTCCGTCTGATAACCACGAAGTTTAACATTAAACGTGGACTGAAGGTGGCGCCGCGCTTGAGGGCGGAGTCTCAGCAGACACCTAAATCTGAAACCTGCACTGAGCCGGACTGGGGTTGCTATGGCAACGTGACAGAAGGGGAGGAGTCAGTGATGCAGAACAGCCACCTCCCTTTGCTGTCACATTAAAGCAGAGATTTTCACAATAAAAGCACGAGTCTGCATTCAAACCACTTTGGTCGTTTTTAGAATCAAGTTTGAACGACTGTAAACACGAGAAAGGAACGTTTGTCCCGCTCAAATGTTTCTGAGCGTCATCTGGGTCCTCCGTTTGGATCGTCCGGACCTCGGTTCTGCTGCAGAACCAGCAGCAGGATTCAACCTGAGCTCGGGAACAAACTTCCTGCTTCAGGAGTTTTTGGGAAGAAGAAATTCTTCAAGGTCCTGAAGCAGCAGGACAGACCATCACACTACCACCACCGTGTCTGGTTGTAGCGTGGCGCCGAGTTTCCGAGAGGACTGGTGGAAAGAGAACCTCAATCCGACGTTCCAAACGCAGTTCCTCAAACCGGACCCGACCCGGGTCGGACATCAGAAACACTTCAAGGAGACAAACCTGCAGAACCTCCTCTGTGGGAATGATGGGAACCGGATTCAGGTTATTAGTGTGACATCAGTGGGACGAGGGATTTCCGTTTTCCGGATAACTTACAGAAGAGAAAACCTGGAAGAGAAGAATCTGATTCTGATTGTTGGGATTTTTGTCTTTCGCTGCATGAAGCCATAGAAAACACAAACTTCTGCTTCTCCACCGTCGTTAAGGACTCAGTTCTGTAGAAAAGTCTGGTGTTGGGATGGTTTCCATGGTGACGGGACGCTCCTCTGTGGAACCGAGCATGCTCTGTGAGAACGTCACTTAAAAAAACACATTTAGAAATCACGTCGCCGTCCTGTACAAACACGAGTCACACCCAGGAACACGTTTCTGAAGGAGGGGGGTCCTACAAGTCTTAGTCTCCCTTCAGGGGAGGAGTCACGAGGGGAAACGCCCCCCGAGACTCGAAACCGGCGGCTGCACCAGACAAGACGGTGAAACAGAATCCTGGTTTCTGTGGCGGAGCTGATCCGGCCCGGCAGCGAGGCCGGCGCTCCACGCGGGAGTCCGAAACCCCAGAAGTCCCAGCAGCACGGGAAGTCTGTTCCTCTCCCGGAGGGGAGGAGGCGGAGCCTCAGCGCTCCTTTACCTGTCACACTGAAATCTCGTAGGTAGTTCCCCCAACGCCCGTCACTTTCTTCACACTGCCCCCCTGAGGTTTGTGGGCGGGGCTTGGATGAGAAGGGGAGGAGGGGGTGGAGCAGGAGAAGGGCTGGTCCCCATTGGTCCGTTTCATGTGGATCAGCTCATCCCTGTTGGAAGGAAGGAGAGAAGAACGTGAGTTTCTATGGAAGGAGGTCCGAAGAAACAATTCAATCAACAAACAGACGTTGGTTCAAAATTCCACAAAATAGTTTGTTTCTTAACCCGTGATTAACACGTGAACGTATTAGCATGCACGGCCCTCGAAATACTCAGATTAGATCATTATTTTGAGACTGATTAGAGTTTTATTTAAAACATCACACAAGATAATCAGATCATTTTAGATGTATCCCCCAAATATCAGCAGAAAGACATTTTTGTCTGACAGATCAGAAACGAGAAAAACTATCTGTTAGAAGAAAAACTGTCTGCCAGAAGAAAAACTGTCCGCCAGAAGAAAAACTGTCTGCCAGAAGAAAAACTTCTGCAAGAAGAAAAACTGTCTGCTAGAAGAAAAACTGTCTGCCAGAAGAAAAACTGTCTGCCAGAAGAAAAACTGTCTGCCAGAAGAAAAACTGTCCGCCAGAAGAAAAACTGTCTGCCAGAAGAAAAAACTGTCTGCCAGAAGAAAAACTGTCTGCCAGAAGAAAAACTGTCTGCCAGAAGAAAAAAACTGTCTGCCAGAAGAAAAACTGTCCGCCAGAAGAAAAACTGTCTGCCAGAAGAAAAACTGTCTGCCAGAAGAAAAACTGTCTGCCAGAAGAAAAAAACTGTCTGCAAGAAGAAAACTGTCTGCTAGAAGAAAAACTGTTTGTAAGAAGAAAAACTGTCTGCAAGAAGAAAAACTGTCTGCCAGAAGAAAAACTGTCTGCTAGAAGAAAAACTGTCTGCCAGAAGAAAAAAACTGTCTGCAAGAAGAAAAACTGTCTGCCAGAAGAAAAAAACTGTCTGCAAGAAGAAAAACTGTCTGCCAGAAGAAAAACAGTCTGCTAGGAAAAAAATGTCTGCCAGAAAAAAAACTATCTGCAAGAAGAAAAGAGTTTGTTTATCCTCAAAGGTTAATTCTTGTTCAGGTGCAGACAGTAGCTTTTGGAGAAAATGACACTCTGTAGATATATATAAAAAAAAACTTTAGTCTGCTAGAAGAAAAAATGTCTTCTACAAGAAAAAACGTCTGCAAGAAAAATTATGTCTGCCTCAAAACTCATCTTATTAGGTTAGTCTTAAACTAGCTTTCAGTATGTGTGTATATGCGTGTATATATATTTTATTGTGCTATTTATCATTTTATATATGGTCTCTTTTCTTACCTGTTTTTATGAATTATTAGTATTTTTTCTTTTTATTATCATTACTATTAACTTCTTTTTATTCTAATTTATTTATTGGCTAGTTTCTTTTACTTAATATTTGTTCTAGTTTGCTTTGGAGCTATTAGCTTAAACTGGTAAATTCAGGCTCACAAAATTGTTAGCCAATGCCAGGATTTCTCGCTGGTGGAGCTGGGGGTCGCGGCTCATTGGTCAGGAAAGTAAACGAAGTGACAGGAAAGTCGGGCTGACAGCGTCTTCAGGCTTCACTCTCTCTCTATTTTTACTTACTCATATTTTATCTTTTGTATACTTGTATGCAAATATAGATATGGATATAAGGGGGTTGTTTCTCTTTTATTTATATATCAAGAGGGTTTTTCTATTGTGTTGTTTGTTTCTATATGTACAGCCCTTTGAGATGTATTTGTTTATATGAAAAGTGCTCTATAAATAGAATCAATTTGAATTTGAATTAACAAAAAGAATTCTGCTAGAAGAAAAAACTTCTGCTGAAAGAAAACATAATCCACAAGTCTCCCAGAGATTTTTCTCATAAAAAAACAGGTCATTTAAATAAAAATATAACAAAAACATCTGCTAGAAGATAAAACTTCTGCTAGAAGAAAAAACGTCTGCTAGAAGAAAAAACTTCTGCTAGAAGAAAAATGTCTGCTATAACAAAAACATCTGCTAGAAGATAAAACTTCTGCTAGCAGATAAACTTCTGCTAGAAGAAAAAACGTCTGCTAGAAGACAAAACCTCTGCTAGAAGAAAAAACGTCTGCTAGAAGATAAAACTTCTGCTAGAAGATAAACTTCTGCTAGAAGAAAAACGTCTGCTAGAAGACAAAACTTCTGCTATAACAAAAACGTTTGCTAGACGCTAAACGTTACGCCTCCTGCAGCGCTCTGAAATGCTAGCTCCTTCCTATGAAGTAAGTTTTGTCCCAGTTTTGAGATCAGAATGTCTCCAGTTGCAAACAAATTGTAAAGTTTTACAAATAACAAATAAAACTGTGATTGACTGTTGATGACAATAACACACTAAACTGAAATTAATGAACGCAAAACCAAAGATATGGAGAAAGCTAAATGAGAGATGAAAATATTTTTAAAAAAGCAAATATTTAATATTTTGATTTGAAAGTTATGAATTTTTAATCTTAAAACTTGCTGTTTGTTTGCAATTTAGGAAACGTCTTCCTCACACCTCAGTGAGGAGGTTAGACAGAAACACAGACGCAAACACAGAAGACGGAGGAGAGCAGAGAGGAGAAACTCACAGAAATCTGGCAGTGAGAGGAGGAGAGAAGGGAGGCAGAGGAGGAGCAGGAGGAGTCAATCAGGCAGTCGGACGTTCGGGCAGGCGGGCGGGGTAAACCCATCGTCCTGGCGAAAGGGGGAGGTCATACTCACTTTGGCGCTTGGACCGCTCCTCCTCCCATCCCTCCTCCTCCTCCTGCCCCCGCCGCGTTGGCCCCCGCCGACGCCGACGCCTTCCGGACCAGTCGGTACTGCATTTCTGCGGCGGCGGCGCTCGAGTACGACAACGACTTGCCGAGGGGCGGGGGGTGTGAGGAGTGCGAGGACTGGGTGGTGTTGGAGGCGGAGCCCAGAGGCGTGTCTGTGGAGCGCGTGCGGTAAGGGTAGGCGTGGTGGGGCGGGGCGTGCGGAGCGGCAAAGCGCGGGGGGCGGGAGGTGGAGTGGTGGTGGTGGAGTGGTGGTGGTGGTGATGATGGTGGTGGTGGTGGTGGGGGGCAGCCGGGGCGGAGCTCTGGGGCCGGGGGGAGGTGGGGCTCGACCAGCAGCCGCTCCCTCTCTGGGGGGAGGGGGGGAGGAGGAGGTGGAGGAGGAGGAGGAGCGGTGGAGGAAGGGGTGGTGGGAGGAGCGGTGGTGTGGTGGTGGGGGGACTGCAGGTCCGCCTCCCTCTGCGTCGACAGGAAGGGGGTGTTGAAGCCGCCTCCCACTGCTGCGCAGGGTTTCCCAGAGGGAGCTCAGGGGCCGCGGCGTTCAGGTCCTCGCCCCCCGCCAGCAAGTTGTCGTAGGACAGGCTCCCGTTGCGGTGAGGCGGGGGCGTCTGATTGGCTAAGCTTTTGAAGCTGGCAGAGGCCGTGGTCGCCTCGGAGACGTGGCGGCGCCGGCCGAAGTGTGGGTGGAGCTGGAGGACCGCGAGGCCCCCCCGGAGAGCACGCTGGCGTCGGAGAAGGACGGGTACGAGCGCCCGCCCAGAGAGTAGCCGGGCATCCCTCCCGATTCCCGCCTCCCCTCCCTCCGGTCGGCGCCGGGCCCCCCTCCGGCCCTGTCGGCGGGGGCCTCCCTCCGGTCCAGGCTGGGCTGCGAGCGGAAACCGGGCTGCTGGCTGGCCTGGAGGAGGGAGGAGGTGGAGGAGGAGGAGTCTCTGGCGCTGCCGGCGCTCTCCCCTCGGCTCAGCTGGAGGGGGAGGGGGGGGGGGAGGAGAGAGAGGCTGAGAAACAGGAGAAAGACCCCACAGCGCCCCCTGGTGTTCTGGAGGAGGAAAAACTAGGAATTCTGGGAAAATCGGATATTTCAAGTCTGAGCGAAAAAGTCGAAAAAAAAAAAAATTCTAACTCGTGGCCACGACTTACTAACTAGGTTTCGTTTTGATCACGTGGTCGGATGTTTAGGTTTCTCCGGATCACGTGACTTTATGTGTTTATCTTTCTTCATTTTGTCTGAAAGCATCCCTCGTTATTGTCACTTAAAATAACCGACATTTGTGTTTGTTTATGAGGCAGAAATTAAAGGATAATTATTTGATGCTTGATAATCTTCGTTTCGGGATCACGTTTGACCGTCTCCTGGACCGGAAGTGGTCAGATTGAACACATTCTAGCTTCATTCGGGGCCCGATTTAAAAAGGTTCCGGGCGGTTTCTCCGAACCTACCCTAACCCTAACGTTGACCCGGTAGCGATGCGGGTCGGGTCCCAAATCCTGCTGATCGCCCGGTTCCGTGATTGTTCCGTGATTGTTCCGTGCACCCCAGACGTTGCTGTTTTACGGTTTTTGAGCCCGAAAAGTCAAACTACGAACTGTGTGTCCAAAATAAATGCATGTCGTGATAGTAACGGGTACATTTCTCGCTAGAAATATTACCAAAATAAAGATTAGTCCACAAAATATTTTATTCTGAGGGATTTTACACCAAAAAAGTAGTGGATCTACCGCCATATTGTTAGCCGGTGATAGACCGACAGAAACTCAAAAGTCACGTGATCCGGAGAAACCTAAACATCCGACCACGTGATCAAAACGAAACCTAAAAGCCGCTCCTGTTGTTTTGAATGGGCTGCAACTGCGTATCATATCCGTAAGTTGTGGCCACGAGTTAGAAATTGTTTTTTTTTTTTTTTCGATGTCCCTTTAGGGGCTCCAGTATGTCATGGCCACGAGATAGAATTTTATTTTTCTTTTTTTTACTTTAATTTTTTTTTTAACTTTATTATTATTTTTTTTTGTTCGATGTCCCTTTAGGGGCTCCGTTTGTTTGCACTCATTCATTCAATTCTTTTCTTTCATTCAACTTAATAAAATCATCAACTGACCAATCACATGCCTCAATGAAAGTAGGCGGAGCCCGCTGGCCCCAACAAAACGGGCGATTGACAGATCTAGATTATTCAAGTTCTGGGGGTGTGGCCCTCCAATAAGCTCACTCGCGATTGGTCAGAGTGATTGCCATAGAAACGATGACCAATCACTGCTCACTGACGACGTCTGGCTCCAACATGGCGACTGAATCTGGATTGAACTGTTTTCTGTCACACGCCGGTCCGGTTCTCAGATACCATCAGAACTCAGAGGCTGATCGGGCAGAACCGGAACCGTCAGCCAGCGTCTCCACTGACGTTACCTCCTCAGATAAAGCGTTGGCGCCTCAGAACCGGCGTGCTGCTCTGGACGGGAGGGGGGGGTTAATGGGACCGGGGGGGGTCTAATGGATGCAGGGAGACCCACAGACTCACTACAGAACCGGGTCAGAGGGGCTGAGGGATCTACAGCAGACAGTTCTGGGTCTGAGCAGATGCCTCTGAACTCAGTCCAGTCGGGTTCTGGGTCGGGTCCAGATCATGGGGGGTGGGGGGTGGGGGGTGTGCTTCAGAACACTTACTGAAACTGATCAACAGTAAGCCACTGAGAACCCAAAAGGAAAGCAAAAGAAAACGGGACGTTAGAACGGAAGAAACGGATCAGAACCGGGAGCGCCGCCGGCGCCGCTCGAGGCCCGCCGTACCTGGTTGGCGTACGCGTGCGTGAGCGCGGTGTGGTTCTTCCCCGGGCTGTAGCTGGGCCGGTACTTGTACATGGTGGGAGTGGGCGGAGCTTTGTTCAGCAGGCTGCACTCTGCAGGAGAGAGAGGGGCGGAGCTTCAGTAAACCATAAAGACACAGAGATCTCAACAAGAAAAAGAATTGAATGGAATCAGGAGAAAATCTATCTTCAAATCTATCTATCTGGTGACAAAAAAAACTGCAGAATATTTTGAAGAGAACTTCCAGAAGAGTTTAGGCTGAAAAAGAATACATTTAATTTTTTTCTCTTAAAATTTATATATATATGTATTTTTTAATTATTGAAAGTAGAACATCAGAGTTTTCATTATACAGGTTTTTCAGGTCATCTTTTTATGTCGTCTATAAGTCTGAAAAAGACAAGTTGAGGCAAGAATATCAGCCAGAAAAAACAAACAAACAAACAAACAAACCAAACATGGTTATAATTTTGAAATAAATATTTCATTAATAATTTGGGTAAAGTGTGGAAACAATCCATTCAGTCATGAAGTTCATACAATAGAGCTTTATATATGTATTTAACACATTTAGACCAAGTTTGTTAAAATTATTCCTTTTGAATTTCAAGTGTATATGTGATTTTTTTATTTTAAAGATTTCATATATTGTGTCTGTTAAATGTATTTATAAGGTAGTTCTCAGATGTTGTCTTGGTTCACCTTCTACCCCGACACCTGTGATCGTTACCGTATTTTACTGACTACAAGTCAAGTGTTTTTAACAGTTTGGCCAGCGGTGCGGCTTATACTCAGGAGTGACTTATTTGTGATTTTTTCAAGAATAAATAAGCTCATGTTAGTTTCTCACCAACCACTGGTTTCCTAATAGCAGTTGTTCCCACTAACAACCACCGGAGGGCGCTGTAGGCTTGTGTATCAGTATTTGCTGCTGACAGAAACGCAGAAGAAGAAGAAGAAGAAGAAGTGCCGTCCAAAACAAACATGGCTGAGGATCTGATCACTTCATGAACGTTCTGATGGTTTTCTTATTTTCCTCCAGACATTATTATGTTTCTCTCTCTGGACCAGGAGTCAGGAAGCAACCAGCAGATCCGGATCCGCTCGAGGGTCGGGATCCGCTCGAGGGTCGGGATCCGCTCGAGGGTCGGGATCCGCTCGAGGCTCCGGGATCCGCTCGAGGCTCCGGGATCCGCTCGAGGCTCCGGGATCCGCTCGAGGCTCCGGATCCGCTCGAGGCTCCGGGATCCGCTCGAGGCTCGGGATCCGCTCGAGGCTCGGGATCCGCTCGAGGCTAAGGATCCGCTCGAGGCTCCGGATCCGCTCGAGGCTCGGGATCCGCTCGAGGCTCCGGGATCCGCTCGAGGCTCCGGGATCCACTCGAGGCTCCGGGATCCGCTCGAGGCTCCGGGATCCGCTCGAGGGTCGGGATCCGCTCGAGGCTCCGGATCCGCTCGAGGCTCCGGGATCCGCTCGAGGCTCCGGGATCCACTCGAGGCTCCGGGATCCGCTCGAGGGTCCGGATCCGCTCGAGGCTCCGGGATCCGCTCGAGGCTCCGGGATCCGCTCGAGGGTCGGGATCCGCTCGAGGCTCCGGATCCGCTCGAGGCTCCGGGATCCGCTCGAGGCTCCGGGATCCACTCGAGGCTCCGGGATCCGCTCGTGTCTCTTTTATCTCTAAAGCCAGCAAACTAAGACTACCAAAGTTCAACCCCAAACTAAAATAACAAAACCCAGCAATGTAAGACTGCTGAGGACAAAGTGGAGAAAAAAAGAACAAAATAAATAAATGAAAGAAAAATAAAATAGAAATTTTTATTGTGAGAATGACTTAATGAGCATTTATGTAATTTAGATGAGTTTCATTTATAAACTGATGTCTGAGGTGAACATAGATGATGATTTTACATCCATGTTGACCTGAACACGTCTGGTTTGATCAACTCGTCCTCCAGAATGAACAGAGTTTATATGTAAATGAAAACTTTGATAAAAACTTTTAGGAGTTAAAAGCAGATATGATCTTATGCTGCTCAACATTTGTTACCAGCTGCACTGAGAGGATCCAGAGCAGCTTTTATTCTGAAAATAAGTTAAAACAGAAGTCACATTTTAAGAGATGCTAGCTACTTTTTATATTTTTGCTATTTTGCTTAGACATAATTGATATTTATGATTGAAAACAGAAGATCATGGATGTAAATCCAGATTGGTTAAAGGCTAAAGTAAGACCATGCGGGTCCTTCTAGGTTCTGATCGGTAGAAAACGGACCAGAACGGATCTTTTACTGTGAAAGGTCGGCGACCTCGGCAGACAGCTGAAAACAGTCTTTCAGCTGCAGGTTCTTCCCCGGGTCTCTTCACAGACTGGATGTTCTGATGCCGGTTCTGGTCCAAACCCTTCTGAACAAACCTTCACACTCTGGTACCTTCTGTGTTCTCCCTGGTGATCCCGGGATAGCGCAGCTCCGGTTTGGGAGGAGGCGGCGGCTCGGCGTCACATGACTGACTCTCCATCATCTCCAGACTGGACTTGGACTGGACGGGAGAGAGGACAGAACTTAGATCCAAATGGGGGAGGTTCTGGAGGAGCCGCTCCCCCCCCCTCACCCTGTGGAGGTCTCCCTGGATGCCGTTGTCCAGGATCTTCGCCGCCAGCTGGGCTTCCGTCAGCTGCGGCCGCAAAAACGGCGGCTGCACGCTGACGCTCTGCACGCACCTCTTCCTGCCCAGATACCTGCGGAGGGGGTGGGGTTAAGAACACGTCTCTGCTCCCATGATGCAACACACCATCAGATGATGCGGGCGGGGAGACGTGGCGCTCACCTGGGCGCCTGCGAGCTGCAGAGCACGTGAGACACGTTCTTCCAGCAGCCGTTGGTGAAGGGGTTGACTCCGCCCCTGAACTTGCCCGTCACCTGCACAGAAACAACTCGGTCAGCGGCGCCGCCGAGCCGCGGCCGACGGCGCCGCGCCACCGCCACGCACCTGCTCGTTGGTGGTCCTGCCCCGGGCCACCAGAACCACGTGGAACCCGGTGAGGCCGGCCACCGGGATGAAGAACAGGCCCGCGACGCACATCACAGCCAGCCTGGGGGGGCGGGGTCAAGGGTCATGACTGAGGTGGAAACGCGCGGCGAGGTCGGACGGTGAAACAGAACCTGTCCTCCAGCTGCTCCCTTAGAGCCCATTACATAAAGAGAGAACAGGAGGGGGACTCAATCTGAGCCCTGAGGTCCACCATGTCTAAGTGGAGATTCTGAAAGCCGGCCCAGTCCAGCACTGAAACTCCTCCCACAAAAACCGGACCTGAGCCAGTCGAGGGCGGAGCCTTTCACTCCAGCAGAAGAGAGAAGATCGTCTTCAACTCAACTCTGGACAGAACCAGGATCTGCCGGACCGCAGAGGGAAACCCGGATGTGGAGCGGGTCAACGGCAGAACACAGAACCACAGAGGCTCAGAGCAGAACCGCCTCTGAAAAACTATGTGAACAGAACCGTCTCAACAGAACCGTCTGATCAGAACTGTATCAACAGAACCGTTTCAGCAGAACCGTCTCAACAGAACCGTCTCAGCAGCAGAACCGTCTCAACAGAACCGTCTGAGCAGCAGAACCGTCTCAACAGAACCGTCTGAGCAGCAGAACAGACTTACTAGAACCGACTAAACAGAACCGTCTCAACAGAACCGTCTCAGCAGCAGAACCGACTCAACAGAACCGTCTGAGAAGCAGAACAGACTTAACAGAACCGACTAAACAGAACCGTCTCAACAGAACCGTCTCAACAGAACCATCTCAACAGAACCGTCTGAGCAGCAGAACAGACTTACTAGAACCGACTAAACAGAACCGTCTCAACAGAACCGTCTCAGCAGCAGAACCGACTTAACAGAACCGTCTCAACAGAACCGTCTCAACAGAACCGTCTGAGCAGCAGAACAGACTTACTAGAACCGACTTAACAGAACCGTCTCAACAGAACCGTCTCAGCAGAACCGTCTGAGCAGCAGAACAGACTTACTAGAACCGACTTAACAGAACCGTCTCAACAGAACCGTCTCAACAGAACCGTCTCAACAGAACCGCTTCAGCAGAACCGTCTCAACAGAACCGTCTAAGGTCATAAAGTGGTTTGACCTCACCCGTTTCCAGGACCGTCTCTGTATTTTCTAGTCTTTCGGGCGCGGTGATGTCACCGGCCGCCGGTCGGCCCTGAAGGATACGTGACGATGGCGTGCAGCCGGTCGATGCTCTGCCGATGGTAGAGGATGAAGAGCAGGCCGAAGCCGAACACGGCCATGATGTGAGCCGTCAGAGACAGCAGGAAGAGGAAGAAGTAGCGGTAGTTCCTCCTGCCGATGCAGTTGTTCACCCACGGACAGTGGTGGTCGAACTCCTGCAGGAGGAGGAGGAGGAGGAGCAGAGAGAGGAGGAGACGTGAAAACCCTCCTACGTCCTGCACAGAGGCAGAGCGAGGACACACCTCCACGCAGTTGTCGCAGACGGAGCAGTGGGAGCAGCGCGGCGGGCGGTAGAAGCGGCAGGTGGAGCACCACTTCATCCGGACCTGGATCCCCCGGATCTCCACGGTTTTGTAGAGAGGAGCGCGGAAGTCGTCCTCCTTGTCCTCGTCCTCCTCAGCTGCAGACAAACACACTCGCATGTCTGGCGGGAACGTCCCGAGCCCGGCGGCGCCGCGGGGCCGCACTCACCTCGTGGGAAGATCCCCGGGTCCATGAACGTGGCCATGCAGAAGTTAGCCAGCACGAACAGGAAGATGACGCCGTTGTAGATCGGCACGGCCACGGAAAAGCGCTCCGAGAGCCAGGGACACCTGCAACGGCAACCAGAGCGCCGTGAGGACGCCGTGAGGACGCCGTGAGGACGCCGTGAGGACACCGTGAGCACGCCGTGAGGACGCCGTGAGGACGCCGCAGGACGCCGCGAGGACGCCGCGAGGACGCCGCGAGGACGCCGCGAGCACGCCGCGAGGACGCCGCGAGGACGCCGCGAGGACGCCGCGCGAGGACGCCGCGAGGACGCCGCGAGGACGCCGCGAGGACGCCGTCAGGACGCCGTCAGGACGCCGCGAGGACGCCGCGAGGACGCCGCGAGGACGCCGCGAGGACGCCGCGAGGACGCCGCCAGGACGCCGCCAGGACGCCGCCAGGACGCCGCCAGGACGCCGCGAGGACGCCGCGAGGACGCCGCGAGGACGCCGTCAGGACGCCGCCAGGACGCCGCCAGGACGCCGCGAGGACGCCGCGAGGACGCCGCGAGGACGCCGCGAGGACGCCGCGAGGACGCCGCGAGGACGCCGCGAGGACGCCGCGAGGACGCCGCGAGGACGCCGCGAGGACGCCGCGAGGACGCCGTGAAGATGCCGTGAGGACGCCGCGAGGACGCCGCGAGGACGCCGCGAGGACGCCGTGAAGATGCCGTGAGGACGCCGTGAGGACGCTGTCAGAGCGGGAGATCACCGAGATCCGGACAGGCTTCACGTGTGTGGAGGAGACTTTCAACATAAAAGCCTCTGAGCGCTGAAGGTCCAGTTACAAACTGGGATGAGGAACATCTCGGAACCGACCCGCTCTCCTGGATCTCTGGGTCACTGATCGACCCAGCCTCATTAGCCGTGTTTACATGGACATAGAACCAGAAATGTTGCATTAGCTGCGATGATGCTAGTGTCATCGCTGAAAATACTGAAAAACTGCTGTAGGAATTTTTAAAATTAGGGCTGCCACGATTAGTCGACTAATCGATGACTAATCGACTATTAAAATAGTCAACAACTAATTTAATAATCGATTAGTCGTTACTTTATAATATATGGAGTTAGAGTGTCGTAAAGTTGAAAGTTATACTAGCATTCTGCTAGCTTTTTAGAATATTTTGGCATTTATTAAGGGTTTTCAGGCTATTTTGGAGTTTAGCTAATATTTTAGCTTCATGCTAGCTATTTTGGCTAATTTAGGCTTTTTCAGTTTTTTAGGCAAATTTGGAATTAAGATAATATTTCAGCTACATATTAGCTCTTTTGGCTAATTTAGGATTTTTTCAGTTTTGTAGGCAAATTTGGAGTTTAGCTAATATTTCATTTACATGTTAGCTAGCTAGTTCTAAATGTTTACAGTTTTTTAGGGCTATTTTGGAGTTTAGCTAATATTTCAGCTATATGTTAGCTATTTTGGCTAATTTGGAATTTTTACAGTTTTTTAGGGCTAATTTGGAGTTTAGCTAATATTTTAGCTTCATGCTAGCTATTTTGGCTAATTTAGGATTTTTCAGTTTTTTAGGCTAATTTGGAATTAAGATAATATTTCAGCTACATATTAGCTCTTTTGGCTAATTTAGGATTTTTTCAGTTTTGTAGGCAAATTTGGAGTTTAGCTAATATTTCAGCTATATGTTAGCTATTTTGGCTAATTTGGGATTTTTACAGTTTTTTAGGCTAATTTGGAGTTTTGCTATGTCTTCAGCTACATGCTAGCTATTTTGGCTAATTTGGAATTTTTACAGTTTTTTAGACTAATTTGGAGTTTAGCTAATATTTCAGCTATATGCTAGCGATTTTAGCTTATTTAGGATTTTTTTGTTTCAAAGCTAATCATATTTCAGATTTCTCTTTACATCCACTTTGTCCATGATCAGATTAGTCGACTAATCGGAAAAATTAATCGATGATTAGTCGACTATTAAAATAATCGTTTGTGGCAGCACTACTTAAAATGCAAAGTTATTTTCAGAGTGTTCAATTTGCTAAAAGACTGGAAATCTCTATGAAAGAGAGTTGAAGTTAACCTACATTCCTGAAAAATGTGTTGGAAAATTGCTTAAAAATCCATAATATATGAAAAAAATAGCAAAAATATTTAGAGTGTAAAATGAGATAAACGTTAAATTAGCCAATAAAGCTAGCTTGTTGCAAAAATATTAGTTAAACTCCAAATTTGTTAAAAATGACTAAAAGATGAAAACATAAGCCATGAATATATTTAAATGTTTGTCACTAATCTACCTAAAATGCTGAAACTTGACGGCATATTTTGATCAATATTTCAAAAACGATGGCGGTCGGTGGGTCATACCGACCTGACGAACTCTTCCTCCGGTCTGGCCTCCACAGAATCAGATACTGACCGCTCAGCACGCTCAGACGATCGTCTGGCTCGCAGCTGCAGCTTCCTTTACAAAGGAATCGGTTATTTCTTCTTCTACTGCTGAATGTCTGCGCGTCACAGATGTATTCTGGTCAAACGTTTGTTATAATCGGATCAAGTTCTTCAGCACCACGAACGCAGTTCTGCATCCGACCTTTAATCAGAACGACTGCAGTGACTGAAGCTGATGCGGAGCATCGACTGTATCAGAGAACTGGACCGAGTCACCTCATCCATAGAAAATGGTTTATTCCGGCTCCGACCAAACCAAGTCAATTATTTTCAGTTTCTTTCACGTTGGAGCCAGACTACAGGGTCAAATCGGGATCAGATTAAAGTGAACGGAACAGACTGAAAACTCGAAAAATAGACGGAAATAACTGAAAATACATTTTGAAAATCTGAAAACAAGACATTGAAAATTTAGAAAAAAAAAAAGAAAATTTAAATATTTTTTTATTCTAAAAAATGACTAAAAACTTAAAAAGATTTTTTTAAATTTGACTAAAAAAATACTGAAAACTTGAATTAAAAAATATAAATATAAAAAACACGTATTTACAAATAATGTGTTTATTAGTTGCTGTTTTGAATTTCTTTTTCCTTTTCTGAACCTTCACCTCTCAGTCCTAAATTTGACATTTCAGTTTTGATTTTAGTTTTCGCTGCTGAGCTGAAACTAAATTTAAAACAAGAACAAAAGATCAATGATGGTTATTCTGATCAATAGCATCATTAACAAGCCCGTGGCGGCCAGCAGGTACTTCCTGTTTGGAACGTAAGGGGGTGGAGCCACTCGGTCCAGTTCTCTTATACAGTCTGACATTCCCCTGACAGTATATTGTCGGTTCAGTTTTTCCCGACACTCGGATTGTTTCCGTGATTTTCCTCCATCTGACCGCCGGGGCATAAACAGGAGGGGGGGGGTGATGGGCTTTTGTCAGGGTGACAGATGTTGCCCTATTTCCCCCTCCCCTCCCCCTCCCCTCGGTAATCCGGCTGCCCACCACACTGACCGCACACAGATTAGACGCTGTCACACGAGCGCGCTCTGAACCGCAGACGCCAATCGGACTTTCTCACGTTCCCGTGTTGCCGTTTCCTCTCCTCACACTCTGACGGAACACGTGACCCGCCCTGCGGCGCCACAAACGGCCGGATTACGGCCCACGCACAAACGGGCAGAGAAAGACAGGTTCTGCCCAACAGACGACCCGTTTGCTGCTGGGTCTGATGGAGACGACCCTCCATTAGAACCATCAGAACCATCTGCTCTCCTGTTGGTTCTGATGGAGACGAGCCTCCATCAGAACCAACAGAACCATCAGAACATCTGCTCTCCTCCTGGTTCTGATGGAGCCGACCATCCATCAGAACCATCACAACCAGAACATCTGCTCTCCTGATGGCTCTGATGGAGACGACCCTCCATCAGAACCATCAGAACCATCAGAACATCTGCTCTCCTCCTGGTTCTGATGGAGACTCCTCCTAAAATCCAGCATCGTCTCCATCAGAACCATCAGAACCATCTGCTCTCCTCCTGGTTCTGATGGAGCCGACCCTCCATCAGAACCATCAGAACATCTGCTCTCCTGCTGGTTCTGATGGAGACGAGCCTCCATCAGAACCATCAGAACATCTGCTCTCCGGCTGGTTCTGATGGAGCCGAGCCTCCATCAGAACCATCAGAACATCTGCTCTCCTCCTGGTTCTAATGGAGACGAGCCTCCATCAGAACCATCAGAACATCTGCTCTCCTCCTGGTTCTAATGGAGACGAGCCTCCATCAGAACCATCAGAACCATCTGCTCTCCTCCTGGTTCTGATGGAGACGAGCCTCCATCAGAACCATCAGAACATCTGCTCTCCTCCTGGTTCTGATGGAGACGAGCCTCCATCAGAACCATCAGAACATCTGCTCTCCTCCTGGTTCTGATGGAGACGAGCCTCCATCAGAACCATCAGAACATCTGCTCTCCGGCTGGTTCTAATGGAGACGAGCCTCCATCAGAACCATCAGAACCATCTGCTCTCCTCCTGGTTCTGATGGAGCCGACCCTCCATCAGAACCATCAGAACATCTGCTCTCCTCCTGGTTCTGATGGAGACGAGCCTCCATTAGAACCATCAGAACATCTGCTCTCCTCCTGGTTCTGATGGAGACGAGCCTCCATTAGAACCATCAGAACATCTGCTCTCCTCCTGGTTCTGATGGAGACGAGCCTCCATTAGAACCATCAGAACATCTGCTCTCCTCCTGGTTCTGATGGAGACGAGCCTCCATTAGAACCATCAGAACCATCTGCTCTCCTCCTGGTTCTGATGGAGACGAGCCTCCATCAGAACCACCAGAACCATCTGCTCTCCTCCTGGTTCTGATGGAGCCGACCCTCCATCAGAACCATCAGAACATCTGCTCTCCTCCTGGTTCTGATGGAGACGAGCCTCCATTAGAACCATCAGAACATCTGCTCTCCTCCTGGTTCTGATGGAGACGAGCCTCCATTAGAACCATCAGAACATCTGCTCTCCTCCTGGTTCTGATGGAGACGAGCCTCCATCAGAACCACCAGAACCATCTGCTCTCCTCCTGGTTCTGATGGAGCCGACCCTCCATCAGAACCATCAGAACATCTGCTCTCCTCCTGGTTCTGATGGAGACGAGCCTCCATTAGAACCATCAGAACCATCTGCTCTCCTCCTGGTTCTGATGGAGACGAGCCTCCATCAGAACCACCAGAACCATCTGCTCTCCTGCTGGTTCTGATGGAGGCTCCTCCTGAAATCCAGCATCCAACATTAAAACATTTCAAGAAGAAATTTGAACATTTTCTTCATAAAAACATGTTTTCGTTTCTAATCCGTCTTTATTTATAGAAATGATCTCAGTTCAGTCAAGTCATTAACCTAAGGCCCGGGGGCCGGATCCGGCCCTCCAGATCATTTGATTTTAATGTTATTAATGTTATCTTGTAATTATTTCTAAACTTGTATCATTTTGACTAAATATTTTTTTATGGAGAGTAAAATATTTAAAATTATTTAAAGTTTAAACTGATTTATTCTGGAATAAAATTCCAGCATTTCTATTATTCATAATTATGTTCAAGTTTTAAAAATTAGCATTCTGCTAGTTTTTGGACTTTTTCGTCATTTATTAAGATGTTTTAAGCCGTTTTGGAATTTAGCTAATATTTGGCGGTTTTGGCTAATTTTGGCTTTTTTTTTAGAATATTTTGAAGTTTAGCTATTTTTTTTTCAGCTACATGCTAGCTGTTTTGGCTAACCTAGGTTCAAGTTCATAATTTTGTTAAAAAGTTAAAGATTTTAGAGGGTTTCATAGACGTTCCGCCTAAGTTGTGTTTTGGATTTGGCCTTCAGGTAAATTCAGTTTGACATTTCTGGTTTACAGAAACATTCAGTTCAGCTTTGAGCTGAAAACTCAAGTTTATTATTATCTTCTTGAAGAAAGATCCACCTTTCATGAGCGATTCAAGCAGAGAACTTTCGGTCCTGAATCGAAGGCGGAGCTTCACGGACGGCGTCGGTGGTTTCATCAAACGGAGAACGCTGCAGGAGGATGAGCAGGTTTCTGGTTTTAATAAAGTTATGTCTTAGAGGGGTTTTTTGGGGGGCGGGGTTTCTCTTTAACACTGCAGATGTTTCCGCAATAACCCACACTCCTTGAACGCAACCCTCCCACCGTTGTCGTGAATCAGCTGATTTCTCATCCCGTGTGCCGCCTCTCTTTTGACGCAACGCCACGGAGCAACCGCCAAAGTTCTCCTGGACTTCACTCATTTCCACATGATGATGTTGAGAGAGTATCTCGGGTTTATATGTTTTAGAGCTCAACGGAGACGCCGGAAAACACGCCACAATGTCGGGGTTCACCAGATCTTTCAGAGTCTCTCTTCATTGTAAAGGTTCTGTCTGTCTGAGGCTCATTTTGGAGAATTTCTGTCTCAAGGAAAATAAAAATCAAAAAGAGGATTTTTTATTCTTATCTTGTAGTGCTGCCACAAACGATTATTTTAATAGTCGACTAATCATCGATTATTTTTTCCGATTAGTCGACTAATCGGATCATGGACAAAGTGGATGTAAAAAAAATCTTAAATATGATTAGCTTTAAAACTAAAAAAATCCTAAATAAGCTAAAATCGCTAGCATATAGCTGAAATATTAGCTAAACTCCAAATTAGCCTAAAAAACTGTAAAAATCCCAAATTAGCCAAAAATAGCTAGCATGTAGCTGAAATATTATCTAAACTTCAAATTAGCCTTAAAAAAATGTAAAAATTCCAAATAGTAGCTGGAATAATAGAAAAACTCAAAATTAGCCTAAAAAACTGTAAACATTTAGAATTAGCTAGCTAACATGTAAATGAAATATTAGCTAAACTCCAAATTAGCCTAAAAAACTGCAAAAATCCTAAATTAGCCAAAAGAGCTAATATGTAGCTGAAATATTATCTTAATTCCAAATTAGCCTAAAAAACTGAAAAAGCCTAAATTAGCCAAAAGAGCTAATATGTAGCTGAAATATTATCTTAATTTCAAATTAGCCTAAAAAACTAAAAAAAATCCTAAATAAGCTAAAATCGCTAGCATATAGCTGAAATATTAGCTAAACTCCAAATTAGCCTAAAAAACTGTAAAAATCCCAAATTAGCCAAAAATAGCTAGCATGTAGCTGAAATAATAGCAAAACTTCAAATTAGCCTAATAAACTGTAAACATTTACCATTAGCTAGCTAACATGTAGCTGAAATATTATCTTAATTTCAAATTAGCCTAAAAAACTGAAAAAGCCTAAATTAGCCAAAATAGCTAGCATGAAGCTAAAATATTAGCTAAACTCCAAATTAGCCTAAAAATTGTAAAAAATCCCAAATTAGCCAAAAATAGCTAGCATGTAGCTGAAATAATAGCAAAACTTCAAATTAGCCTAATAAACTGTAAACATTTACAATTAGCTAGCTAACATATAGCTGAAATATTATCTAAACTCCAAATTAGCCTAAAAATTGTAAAAATCCCAAATTAGCCAAAAATAGCTAGCATGTAGCTGGAATAATAGAAAAACTCAAAATTAGCCTAAAAAAACTGTAAACATTTAGAATTAGCTAGCTAACATGTAAATGAAATATTAGCTAAACTCCAAATTTGCCTAAAAAACTGCAAAAATCCTAAATTAGCCAAAAGAGCTAATATGTAGCTGAAATATTATCTTAATTTCAAATTATCCCAAAAAACTGAAAAAGCGTAAATTAGCCAAAATAGCTAGCATGAAGCTAAAATATTAGCTAAACTCCAAATTAGCCTAAAAATAGTAAAAATTCCAAATTAGCCAAAATAGCTAGCATATAGCTGAAATATTAGCTAAACTCCAAATTAGCCTAAAAATTGTAAAAATTCCAAATTAGCTAAAATAGCTTGCATGTAGCTGAAGTAATAGCAAAACTCCAAATTAGCCTAAAAACTGTAAAAATCCCAAATTAGCCAAAATAGCTAACATGTAGCTGAAATATCAGCTAAACTCCAAATTAGCCTAATAAACTGTAAACATTTACAATTAGCTAGCTAACATGTAGCTGAAATATTATCTTAATTTCAAATTAGCCTAAAAAACTGAAAAAGCCTAAATTAGCCAAAATAGCTAGCATTAAGCTAAAATATTAGCTAAACTCCAAATTAGCCTGAAACCCTTAATAAATGCCAAAATAGTCTAAAAAGCTCATGGAGCTGGAGCTCCACGGCCGCAGACCGAGCGGCTAGCTAGCATAGCGATGCTGATCCAGATCAACAACCTGAGGAGAACACTCGGGTTCTGACAGACGAACATGAGCAGAACCTCCGGCGCCGTTCCCTCCTGGACTTACGTGAAGCAGAAGAAGAGCGTGGTGGAGCCCACCAGGAAGAAGGTCGCCGCCGACACCGGGACGTAGCGAGAGGGTCGCAGGGGTCTGCTGGGAGGGGCCACGGTGTGAGGGAGCGGCGAGGAGGACGGGCCCCGCCCCCCGCTCTTACTGCTGCTTCCTGGCATCACTTCCTGTTTCCTGAGGGGCGTGTCCACCGGCTGACAGCCGGGATGAAGACACTGGGGGGGGTAAACTGAGGATGGAGGCTTCCTCTTCAGGACATGGGGGGGCGGAGCCTCACCCCATTCAGCAGCCTGGATCAATCCTGATCCCGATCCGGCAGATTAGAAGCAGATTATGGGTCTCTGTGGCGGGAAAGTCCGGTGTTGGGGGGGGACATAAGCCAGAGATTATCCAGATGAAGGTGTTTGAACAACACCTGCAGCCCAGCGGAACGTCAGAACCCAAACCCGGTTCTGAGACGGGAAGAATTCCGACTCAAGTTCTGAAAACACAACGAAAAGAAAACGTCCAGGAGAGTGTGATCCCGTCAGAGACGGTCCCTGAGGGATCCGGACTGACGGGTCGGGGGGGGGGGGGCAGAGCCTGAACCCGCTGGAGGGTAATCGGTTCCGACGCCGCTGTCTTCTCTGCACTTTTCCTCTCTTAGCTCCGACAGAATCCCGTCCTCACACCAGCGCCGGACGCTCCGGCGGCAGAGAGAGACCCGCGGCTTCTCACGTCCTGACACGACATCCGGAACCGGCGGTCCAAACGGAACCGGCTCAGTAAAAAAGCTCCCGTTCAGAGGCAAACGCGGCCTTCAGTCCAGGACTGCGGTCTGTCGGCGGACCAGCACGGGAGTCTGGACTTCCTGTGTCGGGGCATCCCCAAAGCTCATCGGGGGGTGGAGTCAAACCACCTCACCCGCCAGGTACGCCTCAGGTGTGGCGGGAACCGAGCCGATCCTTTGGTCCAAAACTCTGAAGCGGAGCTGCAGATCCATTAGCGTCCAGGTCCGTGAAAACAGAACCGAGCTGACGGGCATTAGGACCCAGCAGAAACACCTGCTGGGCAGGTGACCCCGTTCTGTGACCTCCGACCTTTCCCAGGCCCCCCCTCCGCTTCCTTCTCCTGAACACAGGAAGATGGAGCTGTGGTGGAGCGGCAGCCTGGAGTGCCTGAAGTTATCCTGGTTCAGGTCTCCCAGCAGCCGCCGTGGTCAATGATGGAGGGCGTGGCCTAACGAGATGATCCGGTCTGACGGCCAATCAAACTTCAGCTCCTGCAGCAGCAATGAGAGGAAACAGTCGGTTAGTCAGACGACAGAAACTTCTTCAAGCTTCTAAAACCTGAGATTTGTTTCTGTCTTCTTCTTGAACAGGAAGTGATGTAAAACAGGAAGTGATGTAAGACAACAGGAAGTGATGTAAGACAACAGGAAGTCTTCCTCCTGCTCATCATGAAGAGTCCAGCTCTTCTCCTTCTTTGAGATCCTCAGAAATGTTTTGCATGAATGCAAATCCAGCCAGACGGCAGCAGCTTCCTGCCGTCGTCTGATTGGCTGATCAGCAGGTCAGGTGACGCTGCTGAGTACACACCTGGACCGGTTTCACCTTCCAGATGTTTGGTGGGACACAGAGGAGCGAGTTCTGCTTGAGACAGAAAACGGTTTTCTTTACAGTCGTGCAGACAGCACCATCCATCCGTCCGGTTCTCTGATCCAGACTCAGACGTTCACGGATCTGTCTGTCTGCAGGTGGATGCATCAGAAGGGGGCGGAGCCAGGAGACCATGGACACGCCCAGAGGTCTTTTTCAACCATGTTTTCACCTGCTGGAATTTAATTCTTATGTTTTTTGAGCATGTCCGACTAGCATGGACGAGGTCACCTGGACGAGGTCGCCTGGACGACGTCGCCTGGACGACGTCGCCTGGACGACGTCGCCTTGACGAGGTCGCCTGGACGACGTCACCTGGACGACGTCACCTGGACGACGTCGCCTGGACGACGTCGCCTGGACGAGGTCACCTGGACGAGGTCGCCTGGACGACGTCGCCTGGACGACGTCGCCTGGCGACGTCGCTGGACGACGTCGCCTTGACGAGGTCGCCTGGACGACGTCACTGGACGACGTCGCCTGGACGACGTCGCCTGGACGAGGTCGCCTGGACGACGTCGCCTGGACGACGTCGCCTGGACGACGTCGCCTTGACGAGGTCGCCTGGACGACGTCACCTGGACGACGTCACCTGGACGACGTCACCTCGATGACGACGTCGCTGGACGACGTCGCCTTGGGGAAACGAGGGGGGGGGGGGGTCACTGGACGAGGTCGCCTGGACGACGTCGCCTGGACGACGTCGCCTGGACGACGTCGCCTGGACGACGTCGCCTGGACGACGTCACCTGGACGACGTCACCTTGACGAGGTCACCTGGACGAGGTCGCCTGGACGACGTCGCCTGGACGACGTCGCCTGGACGACGTCGCCTGGACGACGAGGTCGCCTGGACGAAACGACGTACCTGGACGACGTCACCTGGACGACGTGGCCTGGACGAGGTCACCTGGGACGACGTCACCTTGACGAGGTCACCTGGACGAGGTCGCCTGGACGACGTCGCCTGGACGACGTCACCTGGACGACGTCACCTTGACGACGTCACCTGGACGAGGTCGCCTGGACGACGTCGCCTGGACGACGTCGCCTGGACGACGTCGCCTGGACGACGTCGCCTGGACGACGTCGCCTGGACGACGTCGCCTGGACGACGTCATGGACGACGTCGCCTTGGACGAGGTTACCTGGACGACGGTCGCCTGGACGACGTCGCCTGGACGACGTCGCCTGGACGACGTCGCCTGGACGACGGTCGCCTGGACGACGTCACCTGGACGACGTCACCTGGGACGACGTCGCTGGACGACGGTACACCTGGAACGAGACGTCGCCTGGACGACGTCGCCTGGACGACGTCGCCAGACGTCGCCTGGACGACGTCGCCTGGACGACGTCGACGTCACCTGGACGGAGGAGAACCTCCATCCACAGCTCGGTTCGTCTTCTCATCCGCCGCCACGTTTCATCCATGACCCTAAATCTAAATCCCGGATCAGGATGAGGATCTGAGGCGCCGTCGGTCCGACCGGGATGAAGGTTTCCTGCAGAATCTGGACCGGCTACAGAAGACGAGCAGGAGAACCGGGTCAGCCTCCTGTCAGGAGGGTCCAAACCCGGTCCTGGAGGGATCAGGTGTGTCCAATGGCAGGACCGGAGTTCTGGATTTGGACCCGGTCTTTCCTGGAATCCCTCATCAGCAGCAGTGGGGGCGGTCCAAGAGGAACAGGGTCAGGTCAGAACCGAGCTCAGGAGTCCTCACAGATCATAGCAGAACCCACAGAGCTGCTCGGAGGATGGAGGACTCGGATCAGAACCACCGAACCCGGATCCTGATGGAGATGAGAGTCCGTCAGCAGAACCTGACAGAACCCTGAGGACCCGTCTCTCACCGAACCGCTCCGTGGGGTGAAGGTGTGGCCCCCGCGAGCCTCCAGCTGCAGGTGGAGCTCCGCCCCTCGCACCTGCCGCCGAGCATGCGCCGTGCGTCTGCTGCACGGCGGGTCCACAAACGCAGAACCGAACCGTCAGAACGAAAGGAAGCATCAGACATTTAAGGTGGAATGACTCCAGCGGGTCCAGGACCCGGTCCGCGCGGACACACCCCCCGGTCCCGTTTCGGTTGAAGCTTCTCCGTGAATCGGTCGCTAGCTAGCAGCGAGCTAGCTCACCGTCTCACCTGAGCGGAGGTCGGCGGCTCCTCTGAGGCGGAGCGGGCGGGCTCCGTCCGGCTCCCGGGCCGGTACCGGGCGCACGCGCCCCGCGGCGCTCCTCTCCTCCGGCCGCGCGCGCGGGTTCGACCCGCGGGGCTGGAGCGGCGCTGCGGGCGGGCGGAGCTAGCCGGCCAGCGTCCCGGCGGCGCGCGGAGGCAGCTGCCGTCAGAGCCGCGAGGCCGCCGCGCAGAGGCGGGAGCGGAAGGCGGGAAACGCGGCGGAAAAATCCCCCCCGACGCTCACGCGCGCGCCTCCATCAGCGCGCCGGTCCAGAGGCTCCCGGAGGCCGACATGTTCCCGTAACCCTGATGCCACGGAGCAGCGGAGAGCCGACGCCGCGAGCGCAGCTGCGATTGGACGACGGCGACCGTCAATCAAACTGGCAGCGAATCGCTGCTCCGCCTTAGGTTAAGCCCCGCCCCCAACATAGGGGATGTCAGGCTCCGTGGAAATCGTGATTCCTGTGAATTCTGAGCGATTCGGGGAGTTGTAGAGATAATAAATGTTTTCGGATGAGTTTTATTTTTATGGTTGGTGAATTTTCCCGCTCCTAATCCTGTCACGTGACACTCTGTAATGTTTTTGGACAAACGTGTTTTCTAGGAAATGCTCAGGTGAGAGGACGCGGTCAGCTTTTGATCTGTGTTTCTGTCAGATCGTAGACCCCGCCCCCATTTATGTATTTATTTATGATGTTTGCATCCAGACCCACCCAACATGGAGGACCCCCCCCCCCCCCCACCATCCCATCCTGGGGGATTAAATGACAGCAGGGGCGGTGAAGATAAACCCAAACAACAGAGATCATCCTCACGCGCGAGAGCAACAAAACAAAACAAACAAAAACAGGAGAACACACGCGGGGTTCTGACGCGCGTGCGCGCGCGCGTGACAGGCATGAACCCGCCAAAGCGCCTCAGAGATGTTTGGTTGATGACCCGTTTCCCTCAGTAAACAGCTCCTCCATCTGCTGCACAGATGATAACAAACAGTTAAAAAGCGCTTCAGGGTTCACCTGTCCAGGTGTGAGGCGGGGGGGAGGGGCCACACCTCCGAACCGGCCTTTCATTTGTAGGATTCATATATGTTCTGCCGCTTCGTGTTCACACAGATGATTGGGTTTTTTTTCCTGATAGTTTAGAGAATTGTTAGTTTTTGAGCTGTACGCGGGAATTCCGAGCTTCCCTGAACTACTCACCGGTTTTCTGGTCCACCTGGGGGGTAAAAAACGGATCTACCGGATCCCTTCATGTCCAGATCCGTTTCACTGCTTTTGTGTCAAAACTCCTCTGGATTCAAACAATCTCCATCATCACGTCGATCAGATGAAACTGATCCTACAAACTCTCAGGTGGGAGGAGCCAGAGTTACCATGACAACAAACCTCCGATCTGACCGAATCTTTTATCCTGAGTTTACTTCCTGTTGGAGGTGAGTCTGGATTTGTTCCAGGTGTTTTTATTGGTCAGCAGAAAACCAAAAACATGGAGGAACCGGTCTGCAGAGGCGGTCCTGACGAGTTTGGTGCCCACAAGCCACGCCCCCAGGAACTCAAGACTTCCACATATACAAACACAAGAACAAAATGTATTTTATGTGACTTTTTAAACTATTGAAGGAACATTTACTCTTAGTTGAGTTAATTTAAAATGGGAGTTAGTTTATTTAAAGGGAAACCAAACAGGGAAGGTGAAGTCTGACTCCGCCCACAGCCGAAATGTGAAACTCCAGTCAGAGGCGGGGCTTGGGACTGTTCTCATGAGTAGGGTGTACCTGCAGGCCTGGAGAACCAACAGCGCTCACAGGACCGCACTCTCAGGACCCAGGGGGTTTTAACACAGCGCCTCCTACAGGGTGGAGTTTGTTATGTTAATTTCTGGAGACTTTACGAGACACATTGCACACGTGAGTAGTATGAGTAAGAGTTAAAAAATGATCCAAGCGCTGCTAAAGGATAAACAACTAGATAAATTATCACAGGAATCTTAAAATATAAAAAGTGAAATTACCAATTAATTTCCGTTTTTTGCAGAAACAGTGATGTTTATGTAGCTTAGCTTAGCTTTTATCCAAATTAATGTTCTTTGTGCAAAAATAAATTCATGATGGTTTGTTAGGATTACATCTTTCAGCATTTTACAGCATACTTACTTTTTGTATTTTTCCATCTTCATGTGTTATCATTTTATTTTGTGCAATTCATTACTATTGTGTCATTATAACCCAAATATAGTTGACATGTATTACAAAACAGGGGAAAATTAAATGTTTAATTTTTTTTAATGTTTTGGGTTTGGTTTTAATTTGATTTTCTGGCACGTTTTAATTTATTATATTCCATTTTTATTAATTATAAAATACATGTGTTTCCCATTGAGAATGTGTTAAATTAGTGCAACATAATAAGGACAAAATGTAAAGACGAATTTATATTAAAATCCAAATATTCTCAACTTCTGATAAGTTTTAGGTGGTTGGAAAACACCAGACTCAACTCTCTATCAGCAGTTAGATAAAACAATAAAGAGAAATCACTTTGGATTCTCTTGCCAAATGTTTCAAGATCCATATGTACTGAATGATATTTCCACTGAAAAACCCTGGTGCCTAAAGGGTTAAAATAAATCTATGATTCATCAGTAAGAAACATTAAAATATTCAGTCAACATTTGCAACACTTACTAAAAAAAATAATAAAATAAAGACAAACGGCACTCAGCAGCAAGGAGGCGCTGTCTCAAAAAACGAGTCCTTAAATCGTCCTGAGGGAGCAGTTCGTCCTCCAGCCAGTAGGGCGCTGTCTCAAAAAGACCTGGGTCCTGAGAGTGCGGTCCTGAGAATGTGGTCCTGTGAGCGCTGTTGGGTCTCCAGTTCTGCAGGTTTATATTACTGGTTCTCATTACTGGAGCAGATCAGATCATCAGTGAAATTCAGATGCAATACCTCGTTTCATCCTGTAGAGGGCAGCACATAGATGGGTTTTGACACGATTTTCAAGAATTAAACAAGTTTATTTTTATTCATCAAAAATTTGGCAAAATAAATCAGCTTTTAACGTGTCATTTATGGAAGTCAGCAGATAAAATAAGTTCATTTAGAGTTTGGTTTCCCTTTAACACACATCTGTTTGTGTCTTCTGGTAAACATCAACACAATTTTCCTGGAGATGAACCTAAAACTGACAGAAATCATGACTACATGAATGGATTTCATTCATTTCTATTGGTTTTGTGTTTGGAGAAGAAGAGATGGATTCTCCTGTTAAATATGCTAAAAGTGTCAAATATCTTCTTGAGGTCCAAGAAGATGCTAATGAGAAGGTTCTTATCGTCAATAACTTCTGACATTTCTTCTGTCACTTCCATCACTTTCTGTTGAATGTTTTGTTCTGAAATGTTCCTTCTTCCAGCTACATATACAGATCATCTTCTGATCGATCAACGTTTCCAGTCGTCTTTTCTATTATGATTATGCTGTCGTTACCCAAATAAAAAAAAACAAAACGTTGTTTTATAGGACATAGTTTCTGCAGAGCGGCAAGAGTTCATCAGAAATTCACTTCTGAGATGCAGACTGGACTGTTGGTGTGGAGTAACCCCGCCCACATTTCCCAGCATCCTTCACCTGCTAGCTAGCTTACAGCCACAAGCTAACGTTAAACAGCAGCAGAATCGTTTCTATCCAGTCGTACAGTTTAGATCCAGAATCCAGTTCAGACCAGGAAAACTAAACTGGATCAGAATGGGGCGGAGCATGGAGGTTATGGCCCCGCCCAGCGTGTTTTCTACATCACATCATTTCAAACAGCATTTCTTCATCTGCTCCTGATTCACATTTGAATTGAAAAATACTCAGAAAATACAGCTTAAAAGTTCTTTTATCCATGTCCTCCATCAAAATACCCCAGTTTGATCAGAGCGGGTCTTTGAATGCATCTCAATGTTCTCTATTCAATCCTTCCAACTCAGATTTAATCAAACTGTTTTAAATTGGTTCAAATAAACTAATCAATCAATCTAATAAAACCGTGAAAACTGTACAAAGTTCAAAGTCTCCTCAGAGTTTTAAAGTTTCTGATGAAATTCTCAAATCAATTTTTTAAGGAAAAAATATTTAAATCTTAAAAACTTCAGAGGATGAACTCTTATTTCTACACATAAGTATGAACAAAACCATTTCTTTCAATTCATTTATTCGTCTATTTCAGATTTGGAACTTTAGGATCATGAAGTTTAGGATTTAAAACAACGTTTATTTTGGAAAATTAAAACTTTTTCTGAGATCGAGTTGAACAAACAAACAAAACAAACAGAAAAAAACACGTCCTTGAAAGCAGCACACACACTTTTTTTAGACAATTCTAAACAAAAATCAGCTGATATGAACAACGTCAAGAAAAATGAAACAAAAAGTTGAAACAAGGATCAGGAAACAGCTGTCTTTGTTCGTCCCAGATGAACAAAAGCATCAACCGCCACAGCGAAGGTCACGTTTGAGGGTTCATGTTGGAGGAACACCAGGATGGAGTCGGGATTCTGAGTTCACGCACGCCGCTCCGTTTCCCGCCACAGCCCGACCGGTTCAAACCTCCTCGGCGGCGTCTTTATTAGTTCAAATGTGGGATTCTAATGTCGATTTCTGCGCCTGCACAGAAAGGAGGACGAGCTGGGACGTCCCAGATCCTCTGAAGCTTCAGCTCTGCAGCTCGGGGGAAACCTGGTTCCATGTTTTCAACCACTGGAACACATTTCATGCTTTTATTTTGGCAGGATATCTTCCTGTTTGCAGTCTGACTGCATAAAATGACAGGATCCAAACTTTATTTAAACTCCGTCGACTGACAGAGAGCAGACCAATGAGAGCTCTTATTTCTGTTTCCATGAGGAAGGAGGCGGAGCCAACGTCCCCGGCGCGTGAGCCGACCGCTCCGTCAGACTCGTTCCTCGTGAAACGTCTCACGCCCTGAACCCATCGGACGTCTCCTCCATCTCCAAGAGGCTGTTGACCTGGCCCGCCGCGGCGCCGGCGTCCGTCTGGATCAGGAGGGCCATCTCGCTCTCGGACTGGCTGGAGGGCAGCAGAGTCCCGGCCGCCTGCTCCCTCAGAAGGTTCCGGCGGTGCTGGAACAGGTAACACGGCAGCAAGAACCCGGCCAGGGACACCACCAGGAGGCCCACGTTGATCTGCCGGGAGAAAGCCTCGTCAGAGCGCCGTCCGTGGACCCGGAACCGCGGCGGATCTTACCCAGTGAGGGTCTCCGTCCAGGTGTCCCACCATCAGCATGAAGAGCGGCTGCTGGAGCAAGGCGAAGGCGGCGCTGATCATCGACTGGGTTCCTGTCAGAGACCCGAAGTGGTTGGACGGGTACCTGGAACGGGATCGGGCCTTCATTTAGAGAAGGATGACACTCGGTCGTCAGGTTCTGTTACCAGAACCTTTGGGTCAAAACAGAAACCCATGTGGTGGTGGGGGGTCATACTCGCTGGTTTAAAGAGAAGAGAACAAATTTTGACATCTGTGGAGATGAAGAAGATGAAACGTCTGAAACTCTGAACGTTCTATCAGATGTTCCGTTTGGTTTGGAGGTTATTTAGAAATGGTTCCAGTGGTGTGACGAGAATTAACCAGAGGAAACTCCAGGAGACATCTATGATCCATCCATCCCATAATAACCATCCATCCATCCATCCAATAATATCCATCAATCCATCCCATAATAACTATCAATCCATCCCATAATAACCATCCATCCCATAATAATCATCCATCCATCCATCCCATAATAGCCATCCATCCCATAGTATCATCCATCCACCCATCCCATAATAATCATACATCCATCCCATAATAGCCATCTATCCCATAATATCATCCATCCCATAGTAACCTTCATCCATCCATCCATCCCATAATATCATCCATCCATTCATCCCATAATATCATCCATCCATCCATCCAATAATATCCATCCATCCATCCACCCATCCCATAATATCATCCATCCATCCATCCCATAATATCATCCATCCATCCATCCCATAATATCCATCCATCCATCCCATAATATCCATCCCAGAGTCTCCCAGCAGAATCTCAGGACGAGGATGAAGCTGGTGACCAGACAGAGGAGTGTGTTTGGATCAGGAGGAGGTCTGAGGAGATCTGCTGGACCTCCTCCTTTGGGGGGTGGGCGTGTCACTCACACGGCGTGGTACAGGCCCCCGCAGCAGGAGTGGATGAAGCCCCTCACCATGGTGTGCAGCACGAATCCCAGCAGCTGTGAAGGACCAGAGAGTCCACATGGAATCACCCGGAACATCCCGGCTCTCTCTCTCTCTCTCTCTCTCTCTCTCTCTCTCTCTCTCTCTCTCCTCACCTGGACGGGCAGGTTGTCGATCAGAGAGACGACTCCGAAGACGACGAGGAGGAGGTTGGTGAAGATGAAGGCTCGGATGGCGTTGGTCAGCTTCTGGATCTTTTTGTCTCTCCCCGGAGGATCGGATCTGCTGCAGGGAGGGGTCGGAGGAGAAGAGGAGGAGCATTACCGACCCGTGAGGGTTCTGATTGGGTCGACCTGGTCCCGGCCGTACCTCCCTGCATCACCGTCCTCCTCGCACTCCTTCATCCTCCAGTCCATGATGTAACCGATGAGCGGACACGTCAGCAGGCACAGCAGCTGCATGGTGCCGAAGACGGACGAGTAGAAACCGACTGTGGGAGACGAGAGGCGGAGCTTCAGCTGTGATCTGGAGGATTCACCTTTCACCAGATTCATCCGATTCTAACGTTTGAATATTTGAAATGAAAACTGGACTGTAGTTCATAAACGGACCAATCAGAGGCCTCGATAAAAGTAGGTCACTCCTGATTGGTGAGAGTGGTTGCCATAGAAACTCCGACCAATCACTTCTTCCTAAGAACCGTCTGGTTCCAACATGGCGGCGTCCGTATCATGTAAAAATGAAGACTGGATAAACGGCTTCACCTGTTCTGATCACCTGGCAGGTAAGGACCAATCATCCGGATTAACACCAGAGGAGGCTGAGGAGCAGCCGGTCTTTGAGTTGGAGGTGTGGCTTGTTTGGTTCTCTCTCTATGCAGTCTTATACTGCTGGGTTTTGTTATTTTAGTTTGGGGTTGGTAGTCTTTATTTGTGGACTTGCTTTGACTCTTTTGAACTTTTTTAGATTTTTGTTAGGCAGACATCTTCCACTTCCTGTAACACTTCCTGTAACACTTCCTGTAACACTTCCTGGAACACTTCCTGGAACACTTCCTGTAACACTTCCTGTAACACTTCCTGTAACACTTGCTGTAAGACTTCATGTAACACTTCCTGTAACACTTACTGTAACAATTCCTGTAACACTTCCTGGAACACTTCATATAACACTTCATGTAATACTTCCTGTAACACTTCCTGTAACACTTCCTGTAACACTTCCTGGAACACTTCCTGGAACACTTCCTGTAACACTTCCTGTAACACTTCCTGTAACACTTGCTGTAAGACTTCATGTAACACTTCCTGTAACACTTACTGTAACAATTCCTGTAACACTTCCTGGAACACTTCATATAACACTTCATGTAATACTTCCTGTAACACTTCCTGTAACACTTCCTGTAACACTTCCTGGAACACTTCCTGGAACACTTCCTGTAACACTTCCTGTAACACTTCCTGTAACACTTGCTGTAAGACTTCATGTAACACTTCCTGTAACACTTCCTGTAACAATTCCTGTAACACTTCCTGGAACACTTCATATAACACTTCATGTAATACTTCCTGTAACACTTCCTGTAACACTTTCCTGTAACACTTCCTGGAACACTTCCTGGAACACTTCCTGTAACACTTCCTGTAACACTTCCTGTAACACTTGCTGTAAGACTTCATGTAACACTTCCTGTAACACTTCCTGTAACAATTCCTGTAACACTTCCTGGAACACTTCATATAACACTTCATGTAATACTTCCTGTAACAATTTCTGTAACACTTCCTGTAACACTTCCTGTAACACTTCCTGTAACACTTACTGTAAGATTTCATGTAACACTTCCTGTAACAATTTCTGTAACACTTCCTGGAACACTTCCTGTAACACTTCCTGTAACACTTCCTGGAACACTTCCTGTAACACTTCCTGTAACACTTCCTGTAACACTTGCTGTAAGACTTCATGTAACACTTCCTGTAACACTTCCTGTAACAATTCCTGGAACACTTCCTGTAACACTTGCTGTAAGACTTCCTGTAAAGGTTCAGCATCTTCTTCTGCAGAGTTCCTCTTCCATCACGACTCCTGAGGATTTCTTAACCCGACGGATTTCAGCTCCGTCTATTTTTAAGCGCAGCCTGCGTCTCCACGCCGCCTCCGGATGGTTACCTTGCTCCTCTGCCTCCCTCTGCAGCTCCTCCGAGGCTGAAAAAGACAACAGGAGATCAGCGTTGCCGTGGTAACAGCTGATGCTGTTCTCTTTTAGGGCAAAAATGAATTTTAAAGGTTCGATTCCCGTCAGCTCTGCTGCCTGTGTAGCGTCCAACCCTCAGTAGAAGGTTCACTTTAACAACCTGAGGGTTTCTGCTCTTAAGCTTTCAGGTGAAGCTCACCTGGAAAACCAGTTGATAGAGTAACCAGAGGAGCAGACAAACTCCCTCATTTGCTTTGGTCCTCTTTCACACACTGCCCTCCTGAGAGGGCAACTGTGTGTATCAGACACTGACACCCCCCTGAGATGGTACAGTCCACATCCAGACACTCCACTCTATCCTTTATCGTCTATTTTTAGTTCTCTGTTTGGTGTGATTCATGTGTTGTCCCTCTATCGGGAGGCGGGACAGATTCCAGGTTCCTCTGTGCTCCTGTTCCTGACGGTGGACCCCGCCTCTGGCTCCTGCTTATATTTAATGTTTTTGGATGTTTTGTGATATTGGGATAAATTGAAGTGAATCCTTACGGTGGGGGTCACCATGGAGGACCAGGAACTCCAACATCTTGTTCATCGCCCCCATGAAGAAGATGACCCTGAGCTGGGTGATTGCCATGGTGACCACGCTCCACAGGAAGATGGGGGAACACACGGAGCGGCGGAGCGGCACCGAGGCTGGGGAGGGAAGCAGGAACAGGTGTGAGGGTGGCAGATCTTCAGCTTTTCGTGTCTTCTGCAGACGTTTCTGCAAAGAAAAGGACGTTTCTTTCCAGAAACCGCATGCAGAGACGATCAGAGACGTCTGAAGACCTTCAGGAGGACTCGGAAAAGACAGCGGTGAAGAGCGCTACCAAACACGCAGCAGCTTCTGTAAACCTTCTGGAGGCTCATGCAGTGAAACGTTGGAGGAGTCTGAGGCAGGAACCGTACCGCTGGCTCTGCTCTGGGGGTCTCTCCGCTCACAGTCCTGCTGCCGGGCCCCCACCGTGTCCTTCATGACGGTCAGGTGGGTGACGTACCTGTCCCCGGTCAGCCGGTCCTCCGACACCACCCTGTCCAGCCGGAGCTTCTTCCTGCAGAGACGTGAAGGTAGACTGAGATCAGCTGATGCAACCGAACCCTCCAGAACTCAGGAGGTCCCGGCTCCGTCAGGCTCTAGAGCAGGAGCGTCCAGGAGGTCCTGGAGGGCCGGCCTCCTGCTGGTCCTCCAGAAATCCTGTCCCGTCTGCTGCTGATTACCTGGATCAGGTGTGTTCGGCCAATAAGGACCGACCATCCGTCACCATCCTGCATCTCTGAGTGGGAGTGATTCCTGGTCCTCCTGGAATTCCTTCCTCCTGCTCCTGGTCGTGGTCTGCAGTTCTGCCTCATCTGGACTATGGACTTAATCATCACTTGTCCCTCAGCTCTATATGAATGAACTCTACTCATATATGCAGTTTAGCAGCTAACTTTTTTCTTTAACCGTTCTGGTATCGCCTGTCCGTCCTGGGATGGGATCTCTCCCTCATGTGGGAATCCCTAAAGGTTTCTTTCTTTTTTTTCCTGACTCAGGTTTTTTAGGAGTTTTTCCTTACCGCGAGGGAGGTCTAAGGACAGGGATGACCTGTTCTTTATAGTCTGTTTAAGTTTTTACCTATTGTGCATATTTTATGACATCCATCTGTGCATCTGTAAAAACTGCAGGATGAAGCCCAATGAGGATTGTGATATTGGGCTATATAAATAAAATTGAATTGAATTGAATTGAATTAAGGAGCTTCAATGGAGAACATGAGGGACACCGGCCCTCCAGGACATTGGACGCTCCTGCTCTGGAGAAACGGTGCAAACTGTCAGGAATTCAGGGAAACTCTGTTTCCGTCTTCCTTCAGAGTCTCATGAGACAGCGCTTCAGGAGTCTTGTCAGTGTCAGTGACTTGTTATGCGTCAGTGACTTGTTTTAGCGTCAGTGACTCGTTTTTGCATCAGCGACTTGTTTTTTTTGCGCCATTTACTTGTTTTGCGTCAGACTCGTTTGGCATCAGTGACGTGTTATAGCGTCAGTGACTTGTTTTTGCGTCAGTGACTTGTTTATGTGTTAGTAACTCGTTTTTGCGTCAGTGACTTGTTTTTGTGTCAGTGACTTATTATGCGTTAGTGACTCATATTTGCACCAGTGACTTGTTTTAGCGTCAGTGACTTGTTTTAAATCACTGACTTGTTTTGGTGAAAGTGACTTGTTTTGCGTGGGTGACTCGTTTTGCATCAGTGACTTGTTTTTGCGTCAGTGACTTGTTTTTGCATCAGTGACTCGTTTTTGCATCAGTGACTTGTTTTAGCGTCAGTGACTTGTTATGCGTCAGTGACTCGTTTTTGTGTCAGTGACTTGTATTTGCGTCAGTAACTCGTTTTTTTGTCAATTTTTTGTTTTTGCGTCAGTGACTCGTTTTTTGTCAGTGACTTATTTTTGCATCAGGGACTCGTTTTTGCGTCAGTGACTCGTTTGGGTGACAGTGACTTGTTTTTGTGTGAGAGACTCATTTTGTGTCAGTGACTTGCTTTTGTATCAGTGACTTGTCTTGCGTTAGTGACTTGTTTTGCATCAGTGACTCGTTTTGCATCAGTGACTTGTTTTTGCATCAGTGACTCGTTTTTGCATCAGTGACTTGTTTTTGTGTCAGTGACTCGTTTGGGTGACAGTGACTCATTTTGCGTGAGAGACTCATTTTGCGTCAGTGACTTGTTTTTGCGTCAGTGACTTGTCTTGCGTTAGTGACTTGTTTTGCATCAGTGACTCGTTTTGCATCAGTGACTTGTTTTTGCGTCAGTGACTTGTTTTTGCGTCAGTGAATTGTCTTGCGTTAGTGACTTGTTTTGCATCAGTGACTCGTTTTGTATCAGTGACTTGTTTTTGCATCAGTGACTCGTTTTTTGCATCAGTGACTTGTTTTAGCGTCAGTGACTTGTTTTATGCGTCAGTGACTTGTTGGTCTTGCGTAAGTGACTTTTGTTTTTTTTTGCAAACTCGTTTTGCATCAGTGACTTGTTTTTGCATCAGTGACTTGTTTTTGCATCAGTGACTTGTTTTTGCATCAGTGACTTGTTTTTGTGTCAGTGACTCGTTTGGGTGACAGTGACTTGTTTTGCGTGAGAGACTCATTTTGCGTCAGTGACTTGTTTTTGCGTCAGTGACTTGTTTTTGCGTCAGTGACTTGTCTTGCGTTAGTGACTTGTTTTTGCATCAGTGACTTGTTTTTGTGTCAGTGACTCGTTTGGGTGACAGTGACTTGTTTTGCGTGAGAGACTCATTTTGCGTGAGAGACTCATTTTGCGTCAGTGACTTGTTTTTGCGTCAGTGACTCGTTTTTGCATCAGTGACTCGTTTTGCATCAGTGACTCGTTTTGTATCAGTGACTTGTTTTTGCATCAGTGACTCGTTTTTGCATCAGTGACTTGTTTTAGCGTCAGTGACTTGTTTTACCGTCAGTGACTTGTTTTGCATCAGTGACTTGTTTTGCATCAGTGACTTGTTTTGCGTCAGTGACTTGTTTTAAATCAGTGACTCGTTTTTGCATCAGTGACTTGTTTTTGTGTCAGTGACTCGTTTGGGTGACAGTGACTTGTTTTGCGTGAGAGACTCATTTTGCGTCAGTGACTTGTTTTTGCGTCAGTGACTCGTTTTTGCATCAGTGACTTGTTTTAGCGTCAGTGACTTGTTTTTGTGTCAGTGACTTGTCCTGTGTTAGTGACGTGTTTTGCATCAGTGACTCGTTTTGCATCAGTGACTCGTTTTGTATCAGTGACTTGTTTTTGCATCAGTGACTCGTTTTTGCATCAGTGACTTGTTTTAGCGTCAGTGACTTGTTTTACCGTCAGTGACTTGTTTTGCATCAGTGACTTGTTTTAAATCAGTGACTCGTTTTTGTGTCAGTGACTCGTTTGGGTGACAGTGACTTGTTTTGCGTGAGAGACTCATTTTGCGTCAGTGACTTGTTTTTGCGTCAGTGACTTGTCTTGCGTTAGTGACTTGTTTTGCATCAGTGACTCGTTTTGCGTCAGTGACTCGTTTTTGCATCAGTGACTTGTTTTGCATCAGTGACTTGTTTTGCATCAGTGACTCGTTTTGCATCAGTGACTTGTTATGCGTCAGTGACTCGTTTTTGCGTTAGTGACTTGTTTTGCATCAGTGACTTGTTTTGCATCAGTGACTCGTTTTGCATCAGTGACTTGTTTTTGCATCAGTGACTTGTTTTGCATCAGTGACTTGTTATGCGTCAGTGACTCGTTTTTGCGTCAGTGACTTGCGTTTCAGGTTAAAGATCAGGTGTGACTTGTGAGTGACTGACGTGTATCTGATGTCCTCAGGAGCGGGAAAGGACTCGGCGGGCCAGTTCAGCAGACAGTTGAGGACCACCATGCAGGCCAGGCCGGCCCACACCCACATGATGACCCGGAACGACACCCCCAGGTCGTAGATCAGCTGGTGAGGATGAGGAGGATGAAGACGCCGCTTTATGTTGAATCTCTGAATGTTCTTTAATGACAGAGCGTGCACGTGCACGTGCGCACCTTGACCCCGGGAAAGGTGACGGCTGAAGACGCGTAGGAGCCGATCATCAGGGAGAGGATGGTGGAGCGGATGTTCCCAAACATGTTCGGCAGCTGCAGGAGAGACAAACCGAGTTAGAACCGAGTTAGAATTGAGTTAGAATCAAGTTAGAATCAAGTTAGAATCGAGTTAGAATCGAGTTCAAACCGAGTTAGAATCGAGTCATTTCCAGTTTTTATGATCAAAGTTTCTCCGTCAGAGATCAATGCTGCTGATGCTGAGATGAAATAAAGTTTATTCTTGATCAAATGTTAATACTGACGACCACACACACACCGACATGTTTCTGAAGCTGCAGAGGAACAACCATGAACAGGAAGTCACCCAGAACAAGACATTTTCAAAATAAAGCACACAGCTTTCACGTATAAATTAAATTAGGTTTTGTTTGTTTGATTCAAATGAAACAAACGATTTTGATGAACACAAACATCTGATCACGTGTCAGTGTCGTCTCAAATGAGGCAACAGGGGTGTGGGGGGGGCTCACAGCTGACAATGACAGTTAAAACCCTCAACATGCCCCCCTCCCTCCCTTAACAGAAAAATACCAGAGGACATGAAAGCCCCGAGCAACCTGACACCAGTCACCTAAAAACAGGACCCCCCCCATTTAAGATGATCTCTAAGGTTGCCGGAATGTCAGGGACACCCCCCCAGCTGGGCAGCAGCAGATGAACCATTTCAGAATGCACTGACCCCCCCAACCCCTGTATCAGCTGTTCCGTCCCACACCCAATGAGAGACGCCAGATCAGTGTCACACCCCGGTCCACCACCCCTCCCACCGTCAGGCTAGTTTGGAGGGGCCTCCCACTCCCACGAGCATTTCAGAGGCCGCTCCAAACAGGAAGACACACCCCCCCGTCTTAGGATAGGACCAAGGACCAACTCTCACAATGATCTATAAGAGGCAAATGCAGGCCACGAGGGCCCAGCCTGCACCCCACTAACAGCCCCAACCCATTTCAACCTGCCCCAACCCGCTCCGTTCAAACCTGCCCAAACCAGCCCCAACCTGCTCAAACCTGCCCCAACCTGCTCCAACCCACCCCCAACCTGCCCCAACCTGCTCCAACCAGCCCCAACCAGCCACAACCAGCCACAACCCGCTCAAACCTACCCCAACCTGCTCCAACCCACCCCTACCTTAGACCCACCAGCCCCAACCAGCCAGAACCCGCTCCAATCTGCCCCAACCAGTCCCAACCCGCTCAAACCTGCCCCAACCTTCCCCAACCCGCTCCAACTTGCCATAACCCGCTCCAACCTGCCCCATCCAGCCCCTACCAGCCATAACCCGCTCAAACCTGCCCCAACCTTCCCCATCCAGCCCCAACCAGCCCAAACCCGCCCCTACCTTAGACCCACCAGCCCCAACCGGTCTCAACCCACTCAAACCTGCCCCAACCTGCTCCTACCTGCCCACCCTGCCCCAACCTGTTCCAACCCACGCCAGGCTCAGAGGCAGGAGAAGCCCAGAACCTGGAGCAGAATCTTAAAAACACAACTTCCTGTTTCTACACATCATCTCATGCAGCAGCGATGACATCAGACACTCACTGGGCCCGCCCAGTCCAGGCTTCGCTCACTGGGGGGGTCAGAGCGGTGGGTGTGTGGACAGGCAGGTTCTGGATTGGCTGGAAGGCCTCATGAGAATGCGTGACATGTGGAACAGCATGTGCTGGATGTTCTCCAGAGCATCGGGGTTGATCCATCAGAACCAGGAGGGATGTTCTGACAGAGACCAGGTTCTGAGTTTCTGCTTCGCCTCAGTGTTTTGGGAGGTTTTTAGTGAAAAATCTCCTCTCTAGCGCCCCCTTCTGTCCTTTAAGCCACAATTTAAAAAAGTAATCATCCAATCAAATTGAAAAAACCCCCAACAATGGCACAGGGGTGGAGCGGTCAGCCTCAGAGGCAGGTTCAGTTCTCGTCCTCGGGCAGACATTGAACCCACAGCGCCCCCGGTGGCCGGGTACAGGAACTGCTGTGTGTGAAGATGCTCCGCAGACGAAAAGCAGGTCCAACGGGTTCATCAGAACCAGAGCATGCCAACGCGTAAACGGGCCAAAGATGGAGGAGGCGTCGGCTCCTCGCAGTGTTTACTGCTGTTTAGACCCGAGGAGGAGCGTTTACAGAACAGCTGTCAGCTCAGATTTACTCTGCAGGAACACCAGCAAACCCAAACGGACCTCAGGTTCTGGGTTCTGGCTGGGTCAGGAAAACTTTCCCCTTTGAAAGACTAAAACCCAAATGAGGCGTGTTTGCGTGTGTCAGCAGAACCTCACAATCAGAGAGGTGAAGGTCAAGCAGATTCCTCCGAAACCGTTGAGGCAGACGGCGAGGAAGATGAGGATGGAGAAGACTGAGGAGGAAGAACAGCTCAGATCAAGACACCATGAAGGAAATCTGTTGGTTCTTTATTTTACCTCAACCTTTTTATTCTTATAGAACCAGAACCAGTTTGGGTTCAACGATAGTTTTGTTCATCAATAAACCCAAAAGAATCAATAACTGGATCTCAGGAAGGAAAAGGAAAAGATCCTTGACATCAGAATCATCTCGGTACCGGAGGGTTCTGGATGCTGGTCGGACCCCGTAAAGCACGTGTGTTAAAGTCAAGGCCCGGGGGCCAGATCCGGCCCTCCGGATCATTTTATTTGATTAATGACCCGATATTATCTTGTTCTTATTTCTAACTTGTATCATTTTGACAAAATATATTTTTATAGAGAGTAAAATATTGAAAGTTATTTAAGGTTTAAGTTGATTTATTCTGGAATAATATTCCTGAACTTTTATTATTACGGTTTTAAAGTTTTAAAAATCAGCATTCTGTTAGCTTTTTGGATTATTTTGGTATTTACTAAAAATTTTTAGGCTAATTTGGAGTTTAGCTAATATTTACACACTAATTGGCTAATTTAGGCTTTTTTTTTTTTTTTTTTACCTTTTTTATTATATTTTGAAGTGTAGTTTTTTTTTTCAGCTCCATCCTAGTTGTTTTGGCTAACGTAAGTTTTTGTTTTTTATTTTTTTGGTTTTCAGGCTAATTTGGCATTTAGCTAATATTTTAGCTGGCTAACAGCTAAAGTCATCAGCTTCAGTGTTTTCAGTTATCATTTTCAGGATCTTTAGCAGCCATATTCATCTTCCAGCGTTCACACTAGCATAATCACAGGTAATACTATATATGTAGTTCATAAATATGTTACAAAGTTACAGTTTTAAAGTTTTAAAAATGTAGTTTTAGAGATTTCTATAAATATTTCTCCTGTTCGACCTCAGGTGTGGTTTGGATTTTAGATTGAGTTTGACGCTCCTGATCTCACGAAGGTTCACGCGATAACACGCCATTTATTACGGTTTAGGTGGTTAATAGCCCCCACCTTCACAAAAAGTGCTTTGGATTCAGAGCGCCGGAGAGGCCGGACGGGATCGTCTGCAGTTCCTCTCGCACTATTACAGTCACGTAAAAACTCAGAGGGTCCCAATTTTGAGTCTTTGGATTTGAACCCACAACCTTAAAGTCTCAGGGTGGACGCTCCACCACTGGGCCACTGAGTTTACTTCTTTCTAAAGGAGGTAAACACATAACTGTCTCTGGAGTTGATGGTGAATGTTGAGGTTTTATTTCTTCTCAATCCTGAGCTGCAGTCAGTGACTCAGCCCCTCCCACAGCAGAGTAGGCGGGGCTTCATGTACCGGCATGAGGCCCAATGAGAGGCTTGTTCTGTCATATAAATAAAACTTAATTGAATTCCGTCGCAGATAAACAGGAGTTCATTCTTTGGTTCAGTCGTTTCCACCTTCATAGATTCTCATTTCGATGCAGTTTTTAGTTGAATATTTTTGACCCGGAACCGCCTTTAAACCGCTAACGTTAGCGCGCTAGCAGAGACGGCGGCGGAACTCGGAAACCAAAGATGATCTGAACGAGAACACGGGTAAACGTTTATTAAGGGGTAAACGTGGGCTTGGCCTGTTATTGTATCGGACACACGCGTGTGTGCGCGTGCACGTGGGCGCGTGCACGTGTGCGCGTGGGCGCAGCGTCCGTCCTCTCACTTCTTTTTTATTTTTTAATTGAGCTCTTAATGAAAGACGATTCAATCAACACATTAGAACTCGTTCTCAAACAAAGAGAAACAACGAAAAAACGATAAAAAAAATTAAGAATATACAGAACAGTAAAAATTAAAATAAATAAAACATTTAAAATCATGTAGAAAGTTTTGGTTTCTTCATGTTACTAATTCCAGAGATTCCCATTCAGAGTCCTCTCACCTCTGGGGTTGTAGGCGGCGACCGCCATCACCGCACAGGAAGCTGCAAAGCAGGAACTGAAAGAGAGAAAAGGGGCGGTTCCTGTCAGATGAATCCAAACGATCTGGATTTCATGACAGGTTTTATCATCAGAAGAGAAGGAGCTGAAGGCCACTTCAGGACCTGCAGGTGAGCTCCACCAGGTCACGGGGTCATTGTGGAAAACGCCCTCTCACCTGCCCACCAGCCTGACTGGGCGGGGCCCGAACCTGTCCATCAGCAGGCCCAGCGGCATGGTGGCGGCGCTCAGCAGGAAGGAGCCCACGGTGAAGCCCAGGTTCAGGACCTCCTCCTGCTCCACGCAGCTCGGCCAGCCGTTGTAGTCCATGAACGTCTCGTTGGTGGCTCCGGTCAGGTTCTCTGGACGGGGTCAGAGGTCAAATCAGACTAAAAAAATCACACCCGTCCTCGGCTTTGGGAGGAAAATCAGGAGAAACATTTAAATGTCTTTTTTAAAAATCGTATTTGCGATGTAGAAAATACGGTGGGCGGGGCCATAAGCTCCCTGCTCCGCCCCCTTCTGATCACGTACAGACAAATAGATCCATGAACGTCTTTGTTTTCCTGGTCGGATCTGGAATCTGAATCTGTTTATTTGTTTTCTGGAGGTAGTTTGTTTATGAGGAGCTGCTGATGGTGGACATGCTGGATCAGAAGACTCCATGGACAGGATTTCCTCTATTAGATACTTTTACTCTTAATGGTGTCCAGTTCTGATGTTATTGTCCCCTGAGAGACGTAACGGTCGTCCACTCCACCACAGCCATCATCAGAAGGTGGAGTTTTTCCTCTAAATAAGGCAGGAGTTTCTAACAGAGTGAATTACCTGTGCAGAGGTGGGAGTAGAAGCCCTCGCTCTTCAGCATGATGAGCAGAGAACCCCATCCCAGCAGAACCGCAGAGAAGAACAGGTTCTCAAAGATGGAGGTGACGGCCATCCACCACCTCCGCCTGTACGCCAGAGCCAAGCTGGGGGCCATCGCTGCTGGGGGGGGGGGACGACGGCACTGGACGGGTTCCTCTGACGAGTCAGAACTTCTCTGAAGATCAAACCAGAGTTTGATCCAGCAGCTTTCAGGTTGAAAGATTACTCATGCACTGAAACTCTATGAAGCTCTATGAAGCTTTATGAAGCTTTATGAAACTCTATGAAGCTCTACTGACGCTCCATGATGCTCTACTAAATCTCTATGAGACTCTATGAAGCTCTATGAAACTCAACAAAACTCTATGCAGCTCTATGAAGCTCTACTGGAGCTCTATGAAGCTCTACTGGAGCTCTATGAAACTCTATGAAGCTCTACTGAAGCCTGTTAAAGTCTGAAGCAGCTGCAGCATGTGTGTGTGTGTGTGTGGGGGGGGCTTCAGAAGCTCAGCTATCGAGTGTCATAGTGGCAGACACGTGCTGCAGCTTCTTTCTGGAGGTGAACCTCAAACGGATCCGGCCCCCGGGCCTTAACTGTGACGCATGCGGTTCACGGCGTTTCCTCTGCGGTGGTCAACACGCCGGAGGACCTTCTGTGAACCTCAGAGAACCTCCGTGAACCTTCAGCCTCGTGGAAATGTCAATATTTGAAGACAAACACGGCAGATCACCACAGGATCACCTGATCCCCTGCAGTGAATCTTCGGGCCGTCTCCTCCGGCTCCGGCGAGCGGCGTCAGCTGGCGGGACGCCGAGGTTCCTCAGGTTTGTTAGTTTAATGTGTCAGACGCACGGAATGAACAGAGTGGCAGTGAATGCATCACTCAGAGTCTGCACAGCTTCACCTTCACCCCCCCCCAACCCCCCCAGAGCCAAAAGCAGGCAGGAATGACCAAACACTTACTGAACGGGACGGGGCTGCCCCCCCACCGGGGAGAAGAGCTCAGAGGCAGAGCGGGACAAACTGGAGAAGGAGAAGTCTCTGCGGCGGGACCGTCACCGTGAACGCCGGCTGCATCTGCGGGCGCAGCGGCGTCACGTCATCGACCCCTTCTGTGTCTAAAAATGGAGTCCACCCCCACCCCACCCCCCCCCCCCAGCCGGTCTTATCTTAGATCCAAACACACGTGCAGAAACTCAACACTCATGTGACACGTTTGCCTGCAGGAGAGGAAGTTCTCCAGAACCTCCAGAACCGTTCAGAGGACGACATCAGCAGCAGCAGGTGGTTCTGATGGGACGTCCTGGAGAACAGAACCTTTTCTGGAAGAGAACCTGTGAGCATCGATCCGTGCACAGAAATGAAGTCAGTCTGACGGCGTCGTTCAAGTGAACCTTTATTTAAACGGGCAGGTGGTTTGGGAGCCAGAGCCGCCCTCCTCCGTCCCACGAGGGGCGCCACAAACCCGGAGCAAAAGTTTCATAAATACCACAATTAAAAAAATGAATTTTTAACGCTATAAAGATCGTTTGCCTTCATATAAAACAAATAAACTGCAACAGAAATATTTCTTTCACCTTTTAGGCAATAGCACAAAAAATTAAAGAAAACAGGCAGACACGTTTTTACAACAACAAACAAAAATATTGAATTTGAACTTCTTTGTTTTTGAAACCATTTTGGAAATAAAAATATTCTCATAATCTGTTCAATTAAAACGGAAAAGTTCAGTCACCTGAGCCTTTATGCTGAAAAACAACAGAAATTCCCTTCAAACGCCGTTCAAACCCGGCCACCGGGGGGCGCCGATCGGTCACTGACATCTTAACGGATCGTTTCTCCTGCGTCCGACTGAAGTCCATGAGGAGAATCCATCAAACCTTCAGCAGAACAAAAACAGAAACACCAGAATCCCAGCAGATTTTCAAAATAAGAGCCGAGAGGTTCTGCTTCAAGCAGCTAAACCGGATCAGAACCGTAGCAGAGCTTCTGGAAGGCGCCGGCCGACCCGCTTTTCTAGGTTCTGACTGAGAACTACCAAACTGAGCCGGTTGAAAGGAGATGGAGGTTCTGGGAGGCGCCGGATGAAAACGAATGAAGTTCTGCAGGAAACGGCGTCGCCGGTTCTGTATTTCGGCGTGCTGCTGAGTCCGCAGGGGACCATGGGAACGTGTTCGGGTTTCAGGTTTGGATCTCTTCATGAACTTTAGCCAGAAACAGGAGGTTCTGCTGGTCTGACGGGAACGTCGGGAATGGTGGAGCTTCTCCTCCGAGGAGACCTTCTGTTAAACTGACCTTCACTTTTCTGTCTGATTGTCCGTTGGCAAAGCGTCTCCCTCCTCCTCCTCCTCCTCCTCCTCCTCCTCCTCCTCCTCCTCCTCCTCCTCCTCCCAAACCAAACGTTTTCCGTTTTCACTCCCAGAAGATGTTGGTGATGTCAGAGTCCAGGCTGAAGATCCAAATCACCAGCGGCGCCGAGATCAGCACAAACGACCAGGACACGCCCCTTAGCGACTGGCGCAGCTTCAGCACCCCGACCTGGACGACGCCCCCGCCCGACCTCTGCAGCTCCTCCTCCTCCTCCAGGGTCTTTAGGGGACAGAGGGAGACGGGTCAGAGCAGAGGAACGAGCGACAGCCGGAAGACGCTGGAAGCTCCGCCCACCTGCATCTGGCTGCCCGGTTCGATGTAGTTTCTCGCCAGAAACTTGAGCGCCTCGTCCATCAGGATGACGGGCAGCGACAGCTTCAGGACCACCACCCACTGCGTCCAGGAGAGGGGCCGGATCTGGAAGATCACCTGCAGGCGGGGGGCGCCGGGTCAGAGCGCCGAAGCGGCAGAGCGGGCCTCCGGAGGTTCTGCGGGTTCTTACCGGAAGAGGGTCCACGTACAGGATGAGGAAGTGCAGAGCCATGGACAGGCAGATGGCCCCCACCAGCCAGGGGTTGGCCCAGGGGGGCATCTTCAGCAGGGACTGGTTCTCTGACAGACTGGGACAGAGCAGAAGAGAGGACGTTTCTGAGCGGCGCCGCTGTCTGGGTCAGAACTAACAGAACCGGGTTTCAGGTTTCATGCTTCAACAATCACACCTGCTAAATTAGCCAAAACAGCTAGCATGTAGCTGAAATATTAACTAAGCTTTAAAATATAATAAAAAAACTGAAAAAAGCCTAAATTAAACAAAACAGCTAGCATGTAGCTGAAATATCAGCTGAACTCTCCTAAAAAAACAACCTGAAAATTTTTTTTTTTTAAAAGCACAAAACAGCCTAAAAAACGAACTAAGAAAAACCCAAATTAGCCAAAATAGCTAGCATGTACATATTAGCATAACCCCTAAACAGCCTAAAAACTTAAAAAGAAAAGCCTAAATCAGCCAAAAAAGCTAGCATGTAGTGGAAGTATTAGCTAAACTCCAAAACATCTTAAAAAACAAAACAAAAAAAGCCTAGATTAGCCAAAACAGCTACCATGTAGCTGAAACATTAGATAAACTCCAAAACAGCTTTAAAAACGAAATAAGAAAAACCCAAATTAGCCAAAAATAGCTAGCATGTAGCTAAAATTTTAGCTAAGTTTTAAAATATAATAAAAAACTGAAAATGCCTAAATTAAACAAAACAACTATCATGTAGCTGAAACATCAGCTGAACTGAAAAAAACATCCTGAAAATCTTTTTTAAAAAAAAAGCACAAAACAGCCTAAAAAACAAAGAAAAACCCAAATTAGCCAAAATAGCTAGCATGTACATATTAGCATAACTCCTAAACAGCCTAAAAAAACTTAAAAAGAAAAGCTTAAATCAGCCAAAACAGCTAGCATGTAGCGGAAGTATTAGCTAAACTCCAAGACAGCTTAAAAACAAAATAAGAAAAACCTAAACTAGCCAAAACAGCTAGCATGTAGCTGAAATTTTAGCTAAGCTTTAAAATATAATAAAAAACTGAAAAAATCCTAAATTAAACAAAACAACTAGCATGTAGCGAAAATATTAGCTAAACTCCAAAACAGCTTAAAAACAAAATAAGAAAAACCTAAACTAGCCAAAAACAGCTAGCATGTAGCTGAAATTTTAGCTAAGTTTTTAAAATAATAAAAAAAACCTGAAAAAATCGTAAATTAAACAAAACAACTAGCATGTAGCTGAAATATCAGCTGAACTAAAAAAACATCCTGAAAATCTTTTTTTTTAAAAAAGCACAAAACAGCCTAAAAAACAAAGAAAAACACAAATCCAAAATAGCTAGCATGTACATATTAGCATAACCCCTAAACAGCCTAAAAACTTAAAAAGAAAATCTTAAATCAGCCAAAAAAGCTAGCATGAATTGGAAGTATTAGCTAAACTCCAAAACAGCCTAAAAAAACAAAAAAAAGCCTAGATTAGCCACAACAGCTAGCATGTAGCTGAAACATGAGATAAACGCCAAAACAGCTAAAAAAACAAGAAAAAAAAAAAAACGAAAACTAGCCAAAAATAAGCTTTAAAATGTAATAAAAACTGAAAAGCCTAAATTAGACAAACAACTAGCATGTAGCTGAAATATCAGCTACACAAAAAACAACATTTACATTTATAAACCAGCTATGAAAAACCTCCAGCAGCTCTGATGAACAGACGAGTTGCTCAAAGTTCTGCAGGACCCGCGGATCAGAACCCGAGCAGCTTCTGGTCTCACCTGTTCAGGGCGTTGCACATCTCTATGGTGACCAGCACAGACAGAGCCATGGTCATGGGGTACGGAGACTCAAAGACGGAACACTGGACCCCGGCGAACTCGGCGTGGCCTTCACTGCACTGCAGGTAATGAGACTGCGGGCACAGAGGAGGTACAATCATGATTAATGACCAAAACCTGACTGGGACTGCTTTGGTTTTCTGTATTTTATCAATTAATAATCAAAATGTGATCATGAAATCGTCTTCACGGCCATAAAAGCTTAACAGAAGAAATCTGCTTGCAGCAAATGAAGAAAAAACAAACTGAAATCAAGAAGAAATTAAGACGATCACCAGCTGGTAGAAGGAGACTTTAGGTCCATCGTGAGCCGCCATGAACCACCAGGCAGCAGCTCCGACCGTGGCTCCTCCCACATAACCTGCAGAAAAAAAAACATGGTAAAAATCATTCTTTGATCATTTGGTACAAAAAAAAAGAAGAAAAAAAATCAGAAATGGTGTCCCACAGGGCTCTGTGTTGGGTCTTTTCTGCTTTCTTTGTTCATTTTTATGCAGATGATGCTGAACTATTCTTCTACTATTCTCTATTTTGTCATTGCACACTGTACAATGAAATTTAAAAGCATTCCAAACCAGTAAAGTTTTAAAGTTTTTGAACTTCAATGAGACGTATAGAAAAATACATTTTTTAATCAACTTCCTGCGAGCAGAATTGGAACTTCCTGTCTCGAACTCTATAGTTCGTCTGATGGTAAACATTCTAAATCACATTCATTTAATCTTTTTGATTTCCAGAGGAAATAATTGAACAAATGTGGGAATCAGTTTAAACAAAAGAGAAACTCTTTTTTTAAAAAACTTTTGCCTGAAAACAAACTATTGTGGATAAACTAATTGTGTGAATGCATTCATTAATTGTTTTTCACCTATTTACATTTTCTTCCGTACGTTTTTTGACACGTAAAAGCACACTTCATGCAATTTCAGCAATCTTGGTATCAAAACGTTTGTCTCGTTAAGGACATTACTGCTTGTATTTTTGGTTTTCGCAAATTTTACGGTTTTTGCGATTTTGCGCAATTTATGCTAATTTTTAGCCCTATGTTAAGTCAATGGGAACATTTTTCAAATCGTTATAAAACTTTCTGCACTTATGCTTTTTCGGCTAATTTGGCAACTTTTTAGGGTTTTTTTGGGCTAATTTGGAGGTAAGCTAACATATTAGCAACGTGTTAGCATTTTTGGCTAATTTGGCAACTTTTTAGGTTTTTTGGTGCTAATTCAGGGTTAAGCTAATATATTAGCAACGTGTTAGCTTTTTTGGCTAATTTGGCAACTTTTCAGGTTTTTTTGGGCTAATTTGCAGTCAAGCTAACACATTAGCAACGTGTTAGCTTTTTTAGCAAAATTGGCAACTTTTGAGGGTTTTTTTGGGCTAATTCTGAGTTAAGCTAACATATTAGCACTGTGTTAGCTTTTGGCTAATTTGGCAACTTTTTAGGTTTTTTGTGCTGATTTTAAGCAAAAATCTTCAGCATTTTCAGCAATCGCATTCACACATGCATTATCAGAGGTAATGCACTTTTCTAGTTCATATTTGCAGGTCAGTCCCAAATCCTGAGACGCATTTCCTCTCGTTTAGTTTAATGACCTCGCTCAAACGAGCATTCAAAGCTCAAAGAACGGTAAAAATAATCTGAGAAGCTCTGATCGGGTTTCTGGACGGTTCTGCTGCACGGACGGCATCGAACAGAACCGGGTCATCGGGACCCAGAACCTTCCGGACCTCAAACCCGTCAGAGGCTCCGTTAGCTTCCGGGATGGCGGCGGCGGCGGCGGACTCACATCCGATGATGAGGTAACGGCAGAACAGCCAGTTGGAGATCAGCGGCTCCTTGGGGGAGCGGGGGGGGCGCGACATGATGTCCAGGTCGGGGGGTTGAAGCCCAGAGCGGTTGCCGGGAAACCGTCGGTGACCAGGTTGACCCACAGCAGCTGGACGGGGATGAGAGCTTCAGGCATGCCCAGAGCGGCCGTCAGGAAGATGCTGAGGAGAGACGAGCAGAAGGGTTGAAGCTCCGCCCCTCAGCGGCCGAGCGAGCCCGCCTGCTCGGAGCCACACCCACCACACCACCTCCCCGATGTTGGAGGAGATCAGGTAGCGGATGAACTGCTTCATGTTGTTGTAGATGGCCCTGCCCTCCTCCACCGCCGCCACGATGGTGGAGAAGTTGTCGTCGGCCAGGATCATCTCAGACGCCGACTTGGCCACGGCCGTCCCGCTCCCCATGGCGATGCCGATCTCCGCCTTCTTCAGCGCCGGCGCGTCGTTCACGCCGTCGCCCGTCTGGAAGGGGAGGAGGGACGGTTAGAGGTGGGGCGAGCGGTCTGGCGTCTGGATGGGGGCGGGCGGGGGCGCCGGGTGGCCTCCTGGTCCCGGGTGTAGGTGGTATGGGGTGCTCGGCTGGGGGGGGTCTGGCGCGGCCGGGTGGGGTGGTCCGCCTGCTTGTGCTGGGGGGGCTGGCGTGGGGCCCCTCCTGGGGGGGCCCGCCTCCGTCGGGGGGGCGGCTCGCCTACGCCTGGGGGCCGGGATCACTCCCTCTCTGGCTCTGGGGCGGGTTGGAGTAACCCCCTTGGGGCCCGCCCTGGCTCCGGGCGGCGCCTGTCCTTGCCGGCGGTCGGGGTGGCGGGGGGTGGGCGGTCTGGCCCGTCTTGTGGGGGTGTCTGTGGGAGCGGGGGTCCCATTAGATACGGGACCTGGGGGGTCTGGCTTGTCAGGTTCTCCGCTGAGAAATCGGTGGGGGCCGCGGCCGGTCTGGCTGCCTAGGTCCCGTTGGTGCCTGACCAGTACACCCACAGGGGAGGCTCTTGGGGCGGGGACTCGGATTTGTCCCTGGGACTGGCTCCTTCTTGGCTCCTCCCTCCTTGTGGGGGCGGGTGCTGCGCCTGGCGGGTCGGCTCTCGGGGGGTGGGACGCCTGGGCTGGGGGAACTTGGGCCCAACGCGGGGGGGGCGGGGGACAGGGGTCTGCCATCGGGGGTCAGTCTGCCAACTGACCCCAACATATCCCCTTCCTCATACAAACATGCAATAGGGAGAAGGGGGGGTGTCTGTATTGCGGTGCGCTGCGGGGGGTGGACTACCTGCCAGTGGCCCTCCTCCTGTGGCCGCTGCAAGGATTTGCCCCTCCCCTCGATTTTATTTGCACCTTAGACATTTAGGACCCTTGGTGGGGGGGTGCTTGGACATCACTGCCAGCAAACAGTCGATGTCCTTTCAGTGCCCCTTCCGCCAATTTTAACCGCACCATAGACATGTAGGGCCGCTGGTGGGAGGGTGACGGGGCATCTCTGCGAGAAATCAGGAGATGCCCTGTTAAGGCCTTCTCACCAATTTTAACCGCACCCCTTTAGTACACACACCTCTAACACCACAAACATACACTCTAACAAGCAAACACGCACGCATCACACAAGGAAGGTGGGACCTTCGACCTTCTGTCCCTACCCCATCCCTGGCGGGGGTGCGGGGAACCTCGGCCTGGTGGTCTAGTCTCTTGGGTGCCGGTCTCCTGGGCCCGGCAGTCTCCTCCCCACGCCGGGAGTGGGATCCCCGAGATTTAGCAGGGGATCAATCTACATCGGAGCCGGGGGGTGTCCAGGTCTCGGTGGTGCGGAATCCGGTCCCTGCTTTCGAGAACTAGTCCTCTCCTTAACTCCATCAGTGGGTGTGCCTGGTCGGGCCTTGTTTTGTACATCACTCCTTGGGACCTCTGTTTCTCTTGGGTTCTCTTCTGCTCGGCGGGGGTGGGCGGCCTCTGCCCTGCTTCTCCGCTGGACCTTCGCGGTGGGGGCAGGCGGTTGTCTGGAGTGTGGGGTGGGTTGCCCTTGGGGGGCCCTGGCTCGTACCTGGGGTGGGGCGGGGGGGTCCTCTGCGCCACTGGGTGGTGGTGGGCTGCTCCTCGGGGGTGGGGGGCTCTCCGGGGGTGGGGTCCCGCGTTGGCCCTCCTGGCGGGGTGGGGGGGCTGCTCCTCTGGCTGGGCTGGGGCCTGCACTCTCCGTGTTCCTGTGCCTTCCTGCTCTTGGGTGTGGGGGGCCTCTGCGGCGGTCCCGCGTGCCCCGGTCTGGGTGCTCGGCGGGATTGCCCGGCGGGCGGTCTCTCTCCGCGGCTCCACGGCGGGTGTTGGGGGATCTTGGCTGCAGCTGCTGCCCCGGCGGGGGGTCTTGGCGTGGGGATGGCCGGGCGCTCTCCCCCTGAGTACATTCCATCACCACCCACCTCAGTGAAACATAAACACTCACCTGAGCACTAACCGTTTGTGTGACAGAATGAAAGTCTTTATCTGAATGGGTTTGTATGATGGAGTGTGTGAGCTGCTGTTATAGCTGAATTGCGTACATGTGTAGTATATGTATAGTATATGTGAGTATGTTTAGTTTAAATGTAGAGACTATTTTGGCCAACAAGTGTGTGTGTAACTATAGAGCGTGTGTGTAGACAGGCCCCGCCCATTCTAGTTTATCACTTCGTCCTGGTTGTTTTATGATGTTGCTTCCCTCTGTTGCCATCTTATCTCCCCCCCCCCCACCCCTCCCCCACCCTTTTTCCGTCCGGTCCAACGACAAAGAAAAATAAATAAATAAAATAAAACATAATCAATATAAATAAAGTTTAGCATTAAATACAACAGGAGTTTATACTCAATAAATCCCTGTTGTGACAGTAACATCTGCCCAACACAAGAAGCTCTCAGCCCACATCTGTTGGCTCAGCTGTTGGACAGGACAAGTTAAAAAAAAAAAAAAAAAAAAAAAAAAAAAAAAAAAAAAAAAAAAAAAAGAGGTGGGGCGAGCTGAGGGGAGGAGCCGGAGGAGGAGGAGCCTCACCATGGCGGTGATGTCACTCAAACTCTGCAGATACTCCACGATGCGGCTCTTGTGGGCGGGCTCTACGCGGGCGAAGCAGCGCGCCGTCTGGCAGGCCTGCCGCTGCAGGGGGGGGGGCAGCTCGTCGAACTCCCGGCCCGTCAGGCCCCCCATCACGCCCGCCCCCTCGTGCTCCTCCTCCTGCTCCGTGATGATGCCCACCCTCCTGCAGATGGACAGCGCCGTCCCTTGTTGTCACCTGGAAGGAGGAGGTGAAGAGAGGTTGGTGGTCGTGTGAGGAGATCCTGATGGGTTCTAGAGGAACATCGTCTGCAGGAACGTCCGCCGCGTGACCTTTGGTTTGAATCTCTTCACGTTTCTGCGGTTGAATGTTTTTCTGATTGATAACCTTTGAGGTTTTTTACATAAATGTTCTAATAAACCTGTGGCTCCAGAGCCACATGCGGCTCTTCCAGCTCTCCATCATGGTTCTCTGGATGAAGATACATAAAATAATAATACATTGAAATAAATAAATGGAGATTAGCTATTATTTGAGCAACAAACTAATGTTTTTGGTTAATGTGTTTTCTACTGGGTTTTTAGGCTAATTTAGAGTTTTAGCTTCCATTTTAGCAACATGCTAACGTTTTTGACTAAGTTAGTTTACTAAGGAATTCTGTGCTAATTTGGAGTTTAGCTAATATTTTAGTAAAATACTTATGTTTTCAGCTAATTTTTTTATCTACTGAAATTATTTTTTTTGATAGTTTAGAATTTAGCTTCTATTTTAGCAACATGCTAGCGTTTTTGACTAAGTTAGTTTACTGACGATTTTTAGGCTATTTTGGAATTCAGTTAGTAATTAAGCAACAAGCTAGCTTATTTTTTTTTTTTAGCAGATTTGGCCTTGAATTAGTTTTTTATGCTAATTTGGAGTTTAGCTAATATTTTAGTAAAATACTAATGTTTTCAACTAATTTTTTTATGTACTGAAATTATTTTTTTGATAGTTTAGAATTTAGCCTCTATTTTAGCAACATGCTAACGTTTTTGACCAAGTTAGTTTACTGAGGAATTCTGTGCTAATTTGGAGTTTAGCTAATATTTTAGTAAAATACTTATGTTTTTAGATAATTTATTATCTATGGAAATTTTTGTTTGGATAATTTTAGAATTTAGCTTCAATTTTAGCAACATGCTAACGTTTTTGGCTAAGTTTTCTGAGAAATTTTATGCTGATTTGGAGTTTAGCAAATATTTTCATAAAATACTTATGTTTTTAGCTAATTTGTTATCTACTGAAATTTTTTTTGATAGTTTAGAATTTAGCTTCTATTTTAGCAACATGCTAACGTTTTTGACTAAGTTAGTTTACTGAGGAATTTTAGGCTATTTTGGAGTTCAGCTAGTATTTGAGCAACAAGCTAGCTTTTTTTAGCATATTTGGCCTCGAATTAGTTTTTTATGCTAATTTGGAGTTTAGCTAATATTTTAGCAATATGCTAACATTTTTAGCTAATTTGTTATCTGCTTGGGGTTTAAGGCTAATTATGAGTTTAGCTTCTATTTTAGCAACATGCTAACGTTTTTGGCTAAGTTTTCTGAGAAATTTTATGCTGATTTGGAGTTTAGCAAATATTTTCATAAAATACTTATGTTTTTAGCTAATTTGTTATCTACTGAAATTTTTTTTTGATAGTTTAGAATTTAGCTTCTATTTTAGCAACATGCTAACGTTTTGACTAAGTTAGTTTACTGAGGAATTTTAGGCTATTTTGGAGTTCAGCTAGTATTTAAGCAAACAAGCTAGCTTGTTTTTTTTAGCAGATTTGGCCTCGAAATAGTTTTTTATGCTAATTTTGCTAAGGTTTAGCTAATTTGGGGGTTTTTAGGGGCAATATGCTAACATTTTTTAGCTAATTTGTTATCTTGCTTGGGTTTAAGGCTAATTTTTGGTTTTTTAGCTTATTTTAGCAACATGCTAACGTTTTTGGCTAAGTTTTCTGAGAAAATTTTATTGCTGATTGGAGTTTTAGCAAATATTTTAATAAAATACTTATGTTTTTAGCTAATTTGTTATCTACTGAAATTTTTTTTTGATAGTTTAGAATTTAGCCTCTATTTTAGCAACATGCTAGCGTTTTTGACTAAGTTAGTTTACTGAGGAATTCTGTGCTAATTTGGAGTTTAGCTAATATTTTAGTAAAATACTAATGTTTTCAGCTAATTTGTCATCTCCTGAAATTTTTTTTAATAGTTTAGAATTTAGCATCTATTTTAGCAACATGCTAACGTTTTTGACAAAGTTAGTTTACTGAGGAATTTTAGGCTATTTTGGAGTTCAGCTAGTATTTAAGCAACAAGCTAGCTTGTTTTTTTTAGCAGATTTGGCCTCGAATTAGTTTTTTATGCTAATTTGGAGTTTAGCTTTTATTTTAGCAACAAGCTAAAATTTTTGGCTGATTTAATTTACAGAGAAATTTTATGCTAACTTAAAGTTCAGCTAGTAATTAAGTAGCAAGCTAGCTTTTTTGCTTCTAAAGTTAAAAACGAAAAAAAAAAATCCCATTTTGACAGATGCTAGTTTCGTCTATATATATTACTTTTGTTGGTGCCAAAAATAAACATTATTCACATTTATTTAAAAAAAAAAAAGGTTATGAATGCAAATTTCTCAAAGGCTAACGTAAGTCAGCGCGGCTCCTTCTAGGTTCTGATCAGTAGAAAACGAGTCCAAATGGTTCTTTTACTCTTAAAGGTTGCTGACCTCTGATCTAAACTGATGGATCTTCTGTGAAAAACTTTAGTTTCTCACACGAATGTAAAGCTTTAACTTTTTAAAGTTATTAGTATTTCATAGATTTAAACGGGTCAGCGAGGGTGGACCAGGAGAAGATCCCGACGTTGACCTTTGACCTGTGGGAACACGAGGACCCGGTACCCTCCAGAGGAACCATGTTTTTACTTTCAGAAACTGTCAAGATTCTGTGGGAGGGATGGGTGGTGGGGGGGTCTGGGGGGGCAGACGAGCAGAACCTGCAGCTCGTCTCGTTCGGGTCAGGAGGACGTTCACCTGTGATCATGATGACCCGGATGCCGGCCTGCCGACACATTCGAACGGCTCCCAGCACCTCCTTCCTGGGGGGGTCCAGCATCCCCACGCAGCCCACGAAGGTCAGGTCCGACTGGGGGGGGGCACAGGAGGAGCAGGAGTTAGTCTGAGGAGGAGGTTCGGGTCTCCGTTCCCGTCAGGATCTTCTGAACCTCGTAATCAGCAAACGCCGCAGAGTTCTCCAAGTTCAGGCTGTTGATGTCAGGGGGCGTGTCCCTGGTCGCCATGGCGAGGCAGCGCAGGGTGTCCTTCCCCGAGCTCCACTCCCTCACGGTGGACAGCAGCTGCTCCCGCGCCGCCATGCTCATGGGCGCGCGGGCGGAGCCTCTGACGCGGACGTAGCCGCAGCGCTCCAGGACGCTCTCCGGAGCTCCCTGAGGAGACAAGGCCACAGCGTGAGGTCCGGCCGGCGCCCGCGCTCACGCCGTCGCACGCCGAGGGAGGGGGGGGCACCTTGACGAACATCTTGGCTCCGGACGGAGACCGGCCCAGCTTGTTGGTGGAACAGAAGACGGACATGGACTTCCTGTCTCTGGAGAACTCCAGCGTCAGCTCCTTCCTCATCAGCTGCTTGATCACCTGACAGGAAGACAGACGGAAGTCCTTTCAGAATAAACTCTGGATCTGGAGATCCATTTCTCTGTTTTGACGGAACCTCAACGCAGGAATTTATGGATCGATGAGGAAACAATTTCCTGATAAATGATGGAATTCATCGTTTTATTCATTAAAGTCAAAACTTGTTCAGCTTCCATCATCACTTATGTTATCAAAACTGTTTTTTTTAATAGTTTGAATAAATTAAAGTTGTTTTTGGCCCAAAGAAGCTACCATCCCCCACCCTCACTCCCCCTTTAGGCCCGCCCTCATTGGCTGCCACACGCCCCTCCCCTCTATTTCTGTCAATAATTTTTTTTTTTTAATCGTTTTAAAAAAAGCAGATTTTCAGCTGGATTTATCACCATCAAGATGGCGGCCTCTTCGAGAGGTCAAAGGTCAGCAAAACTTTGGTTGTGGACGCAGACTTAACCTGGAGGGTTATATTCACATTTTGACACAAAACGTTCACCAAGCCGTAGATCCTGTTGCCATCCCATAATAACAAAATGAAGTCAATTTTAGTGGTGGAACAGAAATCAGCAGATTTCTTCATTTTGGGACCAGACGACGTTAGTAAGCAGTGATTGGTCCAAGAAACTGTCACTCAAACGCTTCTAACGTTTACTGAGGAATCTGATTGGTCAGTTTACAACTTGAATATTTATCGTGAAAAAAAAAAAATTGATTTAGTAAGAAGATCCAGAACGGTTCTTCTGACAAACAGAATAACTGAGGAACTGTTTACAGTCGATGGGATTTTGGCTTCTGGAACCAGCAGGTACTTCCTGTTTGGAACGTGAGGGGGAGGGGTCGATCAGTCCCGTTCTCTCTGTGTCATGTCTATGTAACTATCAGGGCTGTGGATCGTTGCTTAGGTGGCGATCCGAGACGATTCACGAGTTGAACCACGATTCTTACTTTTCAATATAATGTTTATTGCTATGAGAATATTTACTAGATGGAGGAGAATTGAAATTATTTGTATTAAATCACCAACATTTATACATTTATTTACAACAGTAGATCAGAATCAACAAAACTGATTTAAAAAAACCCAAAAAGATTCAGATAGAAAGAAATTTTGTCATTTTAAACTTTTTTTTTTGTCAGTCTTCTGGTTGTTCAGCAGTAACAGAAACAACATAAAGAGGATAAAAATTACTGCTGTTTTGGATCATTTAACAACAAAACTTAAAAATGTTTCGAACATTTTTTTTATCCTCAAAGTTCTTCAATATGTTTCGGCGCAGAGCCCGTGTGAAAAAGTATTTTTTTCTGCATCAGAATCATCTGATTCACGTTGTTTACATCCTCCTTTCAGCAGTGAGGCTGCGTTTCTTCAGAATAAGATGGAGTTTCGTTAATTGCTTCAACTGTTGAAGAGTTATCATAACCAAAAGAATGTAAACACTGAGATAAAGCTCAGATGTTAAAGATAATTCATTTTTTCAGAAGTTCTGTCAGTGAACAGAACTTCAGTCTCAGTTTTTGAACGGAAAATATGTCTCGCTAGTTTTACTTTGAAAACCGGAAGTTTCTCCGCAACTAAAAAGTGTTTACTTTCAGTTACTAACGCGGCTCTTTCGACTTTGTTTTAGTTCGTAAACCTAAAATAATACATTAATCTGAATTCCAGAAGAAAAATACATCATTACCAGATAATATTCTGATCATATTTTACTACAATTTACTATATTTATAAAGATCGTGAATCTTGGACGTCGCGAATATTCATACTCGGATTTTCAGGAGCAGATCGCGAATCCCCGAGCACCCGGATACTCGTTACAGCCCTAGTAACTATGTCTATGACTGGGCAGAGACCCCGCCCTCTTCCGTTACAGACCGGTTCTGGTTCTGGATCATGTTTTGGACCGCGGGACGGCGTTCAAACTCACGGAGCAGCACGCCGTGGCCCTCTCGGCGCGGCTCAGCCCTCTCAGGTCCGTGTCGAAGACGTTCATTTTCTCCACCAGACAGCAGAGGGCGGTCTCCGTGGCCTCGCCCACCTTCTCGTACACGCCCTTAGACTGAACGCACACGGGTTAGGGCCTCCCGGGCGGGACGGGTCGTCGGGTCGGGGACGCCGCAGCGGGTCTCACCTCGTTGTAGTCCAGAGACGAGTCGTTGCAGAGCGCGCAGATGGACGCCATCTCCACCAGACCTTCGTACCGGCTGCACCTCACCGCCGCGCCGTCCCGGAAGCTGCAAAGACGGACAGGCGTCCCGTGAAAGACCGACGGGCTGCGGCGGCAGCCAGGGGGGCGGGGCTACTGTTAGAGACACTCACACGTCCCCTTCAGGGGCGTAAGTCGATCCGGTGACGGAGAACTCGTTCAGGCTGCAGGTGTCTCCTGACACACTGTCTACGATGAAGATCTGAACACATGCAGTTAGAAACAGAGAACTCTCATCACACAGACGGTCTCTGACAGAATCCTGAAGGATTGTTCTGAGAATACTCCTCTCTGATTGGCTGCTGGGTGTAGATGATCATTTCTTTTGTAAGAGACCATGGCATGAACATGATAATGTCCTTCAAAGAGCGCATTATCAGAGGTTAACGCACTCTTTGGAATGCTGGGATTGATTTCCAGCGCGGGTCCTTGAGACCCTTCAATCTACTGCTTATGGAGCCACAAGGAGGCCCGGGTCTCCCTGTGCCGGCCCCCACCCGGATGGAATACTGGGGGGGAATCCGGCATTAAAGCTGATTGGCTGAGGCGAGCCCGACAGGAAGTTAAACAAACAACATGAAAAGTGTTTAGAGTTTTAGTGAAGCAGACGATCCGACATGCCGTCATTCATATCCAGCTTACACCGAGTTTGTAGATAAACGGATTCAAAGGATTTCCTGATCGATCAGATTCTCAAACCGATCATGTATAGATCAGATGTATTGATCAGATGTATTGATCGGTTGTCTTCATCCTACAGAACTGGAGTTAGAACCAAACGCCGGTGGATCTATCGTTCAGCTGACTCGTTTATGACAAACCAAACCTGAAAACCTGGAAGTCTTCGTGACAGACTCGCTGTCCTCACTCGGCTCTCTGACTCGGCTCCGTCTCGGTCCTGGACTCCGCTCATGTATGACTCGGCTCATCTCACTCGTCTAGAACTCAGTTCTGGATTTGACTCTGACTTGTCTAAACTTGTCTGTGACTAAGTCCTTAACTTGGTTCTCGACTCATATGTGACTCGTCTTTGACTTAGTCTGACTTGTCTACGACTCATCTATGACTCATTTCTGGACTTGACTGACTCGGATCCATCTCGCTTAGGATTCGATTGCGATTCAGTTCTGGTCTTAGCTCTTGACTCAACTATGACTTGTCTTTGACTCATCTGCGACTCGTCAAGGACTTGTATGTGACTCGGCTCTTGAGTTGGCTTCATCTTGTCAAGGAGTCGACCCCGACTCAGTTCTGGACTTGACTTTGACTCATCTCTGACTTGTCTGTGACTCGGTTCTGGACTGGCTGTTGAGTCATTTTAGACTTGTATCTGAGACTCGGCTCCATCTGGTCTATTGGTTTTAGGACAAACGTTTCAGACGCTGCTGTGTTACAGTGGATCAGAGCGGATCAGAGCGGATCAGAGGGGATCAGAGTGGATCCGAGCAGATCAGAGCGGATCAGAGGGGATCAGAGGGGATCAGAGTGGATCCGAGCAGATCAGACCGGATCAGATTGGATCAGAGCGGATCAGATTGGATCAGAGCGGATCAGAGTGGATCAGAGCGGATCAGAGTGGATCCGAGCAGATCAGACCGCATCAGAGTGGATCAGAGTGGATCAGAGCGGATCAGAGCAGATCAGACCGGATCAGAGTGGATCAGAGCGGATCAGAGTGGATCCGAGCAGATCAGACCGGATCAGAGTGGATCAGAGCGGATCAGAGCAGATCAGAGCGGATCAGAGTGGATCAGAGTGGATCAGAGCAGATCAGAGCAGATCAGAGCGGATCAGAGCGGATCAGAGCGGATCAGAGCGGATCAGAGCGGATCAGAGCAGATCAGAGCGGATCAGAGCGGATCAGAGCAGATCAGAGCGGATCCGAGCAGATCAGACCGGATCAGAGCGGATCAGATCAGAGCAGATCAGAGCAGATCAGAGCGGATCTCGTCTTTTTTATTCCTTTAAAGATTCTTTTTCATCTTTTTTATCCGTTTTTGTTTCCTGAACTTGAAGATTCCTAAAACCTTCATGAGGACTGAAAGACGGAGGACGACCCCGCCCACAGAGGCCCCTCCCACATCTCACCCGGCACACGGACATCTGGTTGGTGGTCAGCGTTCCGGTTTTGTCCGAGCAGATCACGGAGGTGCAGCCCAGCGTCTCCACGGACGGCAGGCTGCGGACGATGGCGTTCTTCCTCGCCATCCTGCGGGTGCCCAGAGCCAGACAGGTGGTGATGACCGCCGGCAGACCTACGGAGGCGGAGACGTCATCAGAACCAAGCCCGGTCCTGGTCCTGATCGGGCGGAGCCTCCTCACAGAGGAGGTTTCTGTCTCCTGGCAGAATTACCTTCAGGAATGGCGGCGACAGCCAACGCCACGGCTATTTTGAAGTAGTAGACCGCGCCCCTCAGCCAGCTGCCGCCGTGGACCGGGTCGTTGAAGTGACCCACGTTGATGGCCCACACGGCCACACAGATGACACTGATGACCTGCGGGAAGTGACACGCGGCGAGGACGCCCGGTGAGCCCACGTGGACCCGCCTCTTCTTCAGAGTCTGGGTGGCCCCGCCCCTCACCTTGGACAGCTGCTCTCCAAACTGATCCAGTTTCTGCTGGAGGGGGGTCCGCTCGGGGTCGGTGGAGGCCATCTCGTCCCGGATCTTCCCGATCTCCGTCTGTACGCCGGTCGCTATGACGACCCCAATGGCCCGGCCCGCTGCGATGTTGGTCCCCTGCAGAGACGGCGGCGGTTCAGAACCGACCGGACCTTCAAACGCTTTGAGGTCCGGTTCAGACAAAGACGGTTCTGAATAAAACATCAGAGGCTCCGGCGCTCTGACCGGACGCCACCCGCTGACCCCGCCCTTTCATCTACAGATACACAGGCTCCACCCCTCTGACCTTTGGGCCGACCAGATCAGCAAACGCACAGATTCAGAGGATCAGTTAAGTCTCTGAGGATCAGAAGTCTGCTGGTGGTGAAACTCAAAAACCTGCGTGAACGTGACGCGTTCGACCGATCCAGGTTCTTCCTGTGACCGCGATGACCACAGATCTGGATCAAACCATAGTCAGCTAACGGTGGGGGTTTCCTCCGCTGCAGGTTCAGACCTGATGGAGAACACTCACAGAGAACAGCATGTTCTTCTTATCCTGGTTCACAGCTCTGGGATCGGGGACCGGGTCGGTGTGTTTGAGGACAGACACCGACTCCCCCGTCAGAATGGACTGGTCCACTCGGAGCGTGGTGGAGCGGATGGACGTCAGCCTGATGTCCGCCGGGACCTTATCGCCAACTGAGGAGAGAACAAACACGTCAACACTTGGTTGACCGCCGTCGACCGCCCGTCGTCGACCACCCAGCATCAAAGGCCCATCATAGGCCCATTGTAAAGCCTCAAAACGTTTCTCTTTACATCAATGAACTCCCAAACATCTGCACAGAGGCTGAGTGCCAGCTGTATGCTGATGACGCTGTCATCTATGTCTCAGCCAAGACTCCAGAGAAGGCTGCAGAGCTGATGAACAGGCAGATGGTCAGTGTCGCTCAGTGGCTTGAAGATAACTGTCCAGCTTTAAATTGCTCCAAAACTGTTTCAATGTGTTTTTCTTTACGAACAAAACTCACAGATAACTTTGAGATACAAATTAATAATCAACCAATTAAAAAAAATGGATGAATTCAAATATCTGGGAGTGGTTTTAGACTCACATCTAAAATATGATGCTCATATAAAGAAAACCATCCGGACCAATATGAACTGTTTCCGTCTTTTAAGGTCTTGTATTTCAATAAATGCTGCTAAATTATATTTTCATGCAATGATTTTATCTCATTTTTCCTACTGTGTTGTTGTCTGGAGTAGAGCTGCCACAAACGATTATTTTAATAGTCGACTAATCCCCGATTATTTTTTCCGATTAGTCGACTAATCGGGTCATGCACAAACTGGATGTAAAACACACATCTTAACCATTATTAGCTTTAAACAAACTAAAAACTAAATATATCCACACAAGCATTATCTGTGAAAATGCTTGTGTGAATGCTGTAAGCTGAATTTTGAAGCTGAAGCGAGTGACGACAGCGAAGATGCTGAAATTGATAGCTAAAAACACTAAAGCTGATAGCCACTAAAATATTAGCTAAATGCCAAATTAGCCTAAAAAAGAATTTAAAAGCCTCAGCTGGCCAAAACTGCTAGCATGTAGCTGACATGTTAACTTAACTCCAAAATAGCCTTAAAAAAAAACTGAAAGAAATCGTTAATTTTTCCAAAATAGCTAGCATGTAGCTTAAATATTAGCTAAATTCCAAAACACCCTGAAAACTTTTTTAAAAAAAGCTAAAGTTAGCCAAAACAGCTAGCATCTAGCTGAAATATTAGCTAAACACCAAGTTAGCCAAAAAAACTGAAAAAAGCCTAAATTAACCAGAATAGTTAGCTTGTAGCTGCAATATTAGCTAAACTCCAAATTAGCCTAAAAAATAATTTAAAAGCCTCAGCTAGCCAAAACTGCTAGTATGTAGCTGACATGTGAACTTAACTCCAAAATAGCCAAAAAAACTGAAAAAATCTTAAATTTTCCAAAATAGCTAGCATGTAGCTTAAATATGAGCTAAATTCCAAAACACCCAAAAAAAACTTTTTTTAAAAAAAGCTTAACTTAGCCAAAACAGATAGCATCTAGCTGAAATATTAGCAAAACATCAAGTTAGCCAAAAAAACTGAAAAAAGCCTAAATTAACCAGAATAGCTAGCTTGTAGCTGAAATATTAGCTAAACTCCAAAATAGCTTAAACGAACCTTGATAAATGCCAAAATAGTCTAAAAAGCTAGCATATTTTTATTATAACTTTCAACTTTACGACACTCTAACTCCATATATTATAAAGTAACGACTAATCGACTATTTTAATAGTCGATTAGTCGTCGATTAGTCGACTAATCGTGGCAGCCCTAATCTGGAGCCAGGCCAGTCAGTCAACGATGAAAGGTGTGGTTTCTCTTTTTAAACAAGCTTTAAAAGTGCTGGACCAAAAGCTAATGAAATGGCACCACTGTAGTTTGTAATTTTATAAAGTATTCTATTTTAAAATTAGTTTTTAAGTGCATTAATGGTCTAGCTCCCAAACTTATAAGCAATCCCATTGAAAAGTACAAATCCAGAGGAGTTACCACAAGAGGAGCTGCTAATGGTGACTGCAGACCGGCCAAATGTAGGACAACATTTGGTCAAAGCTCCTTCAGAGTAAAAGGTCCACAGATCTGGAACACCAGACCTGCCAAATTAAAAGCTCTCCCAGAGCTTTCGATCCATTGTTTTTGCTAGTGTTTTCTTGTGACTGTTCTGGATTATATGTGTGTTGTAAGATGATGTTTGTGTCTTTGTTGTTTGCTGTTTTTTGTTTATTGTTTATTGTTTACATTTGAAAGTGTAACAATGTCTTTTTTTGTCCTGTCCCTTTTAAATAAATAAATTGAAATTGAGAACGTTCTCTTCTGCTGCTGAAGGAACAGAAGCTGAACTGAAGTCCACTGCAGATGTTTCCACCGTTACACTCATCCAGCCTGGAAGATCTGAATGTTCTGGAATGAAGATGAAGATGAAGATGGACGTCTCTTTGTTTTTGCTCGTCTGATGCGGATCAACAATCAGATTCTTCTCACAGAAACGGTTTAGAGTCACTGATTTCCCAGGACCTTCATACCAAACACACACACACACTTGTAACCCCATTTCCTGCGTCTGCAGAGCCTAAAATATCCGAGCCCCCAGAGGGTTTGGAGGGTTTCTAGCTGGATGTGTTCATGTGTGCAGACCGCTGAACCAAATGCACAACGAGGTTCTCCACAGAAGTCAAGACGCTCGCGTGAAGCAGAACGGGTCAGACATCCGTCCTGAAGCGGCAGAAGAACTCTGCTTTCCACGCTCCGTTTCCATGGCGACCAGCAGGAGGAGGACGGAACGGGGAGCAGGAGGAGGTGTCCAGGGAGGGGTTAAACCGGATCCTGTCAGATCAACCCTTCCCTCGGGTCCTGAGGAAGGTTTGTGGAGGTGGGTTCTAGACCCTGAAGATCCTCCAGCTTCTTTAAGCTCTAAAGAAACTAATAAAGTTTTCTTTGATAAAAACTGCAAAAAATAAGAAAATATTTCATTTACCTGCAAAAACTGCTTTAATAGCAGTTAAAATAGTTAAAGTTCTGAACGTTAAATAATAAAACTGATTGTTTTTTGTCTATTTATACGACGGAGTATTAGGGTCACCGAAAAAAAAAAAAAAGTACTATTACAAGTTTTTTTCTCGTAGATATACGACTTTAAATCTCGTAAATGTATGAGTTTTAATCTCGTAGATTTACGACTTTTTTCTCATAACTTTATTAAAATCGAGGGGAGTCTACATTCCAGTGAATTTATGCCGTGAACTGAAGCAGACCAACCAAACTGTGAAAAGCATCTTGGATTTCATCAGGTAAACTGAATGTTTAAAATATTTCAAATATTGGAAGTTCCTTTATTTGATTTACAGTGTATTAATGTTTTATTGGTTGATGCTGCTTGCAGGATCTCTGCAGATCCCGTTGATGAAGCGGTCCATATCCTCCAGCTGTCCACTTCAGTCATTTCTTTCTCTGACAGACCAGATCTCCTCCAACTCTGTGATGCTTCGTCTGAAGAGGACCAGTTTTTTGGAATTTTCAATGATCTTGTGCTGCTAACGTTGTCATTTCTCAATGTTGTTTTGTGTCGAGACGGGACGTTTCATTTGGGGAAGGAGGCGTCCGGAGCTCTGTTTACATTCTCTTTTGGTTTCTGAGCATGACAGAGACATGATGTAAGGTGGAGAAAGGAAATGAAAGATGTAATAAAGTGACGGTCCTGATGAACGTGTATCTCTGAGCTCTTTATTTTACATATGAAACTCCGCACTGTTGTGTATTGAAGTTAGCTGTTTAAGAACTGCATTACCCAGAAGGCCAAGCGACTGGTCACATGTTCGGTGCACGGCAAGTAGTAAGCTAGCAGATGAGTGCTAGTCATGCACAGTGCAGCAGTATGAAGAGACTGTTAATAAAAAGTCTGTTTAACACAATAATAGCGCCTCTTTTGCTTACTTGAAGATACACAAGACAACACACGCACTACCGAACCCGGAAATAATTTGATTTTGAATCGCCAAAAGGTTCAGAATTTCTTTGTTTTTAACACCGATCTGGACATAATCTACACCAGATTCTCCACGTCTTTCATCTTCAAGCACGGCTCTGATAAACAGACAACTTTGGTTCTTTTCTCATTAAATTACGACTTTTAATCTCGTAGATTTACGACTTTAAATCTCGTTGATTTACGACTTTTAATCCCGTAGATTTACGACTTTAAATCCCGTAGATTTACGACTTTTAATCTCGTAGATTTACGACTTTTAATCTCGTAGATTTACGACTTTAAATCCCGTAGATTTACGACTTTTAATCTCGTAGATTTACGACTTTTAATCTCGTAGATTTACGACTTTAAATCCCGTAGATTTACGACTTTTAATCTCGTAGATTTACGACTTTTAATCTCGTAGATTTACGACTTTAAATCCCGTAGATTTACGACTTTTAATCTCGTAGATTTACGACTTTTAATCTCGTAGATTTACGACTTTAAATCCCGTAGATTTACGACTTTTAATCTCGTAGATTTACGACTTTAAATCCCGTAGATTTACGACTTTTAATCTCGTAGATTTACGACTTTAAATCTCGTAGATTTACGACTTTAAATCCCGTAGATTTACGACTTTAAATCCCGTAGATTTACGACTTTTAATCCCGTAGATTTACGACTTTTAATCTCGTAGATTTACGACTTTAAATCCCGTAGATTTACGACTTTAAAATCCGTAGATTTACGACTTTTAATCCCGTAGATTTACGACTTTTAATCTCGTAGATTTACGACTTTAAATCCCGTAGATTTACGACTTTTAATCCCGTAGATTTACGACTTTTAATCTCGTAGATTTACGACTTTTAATCTGATGGAAACTGATCCTCCCAAAACTCCAGCAAACCCAAGAGAACCAAACTCGTCCAATGACAGGACACGAGGAGGTTCAACTCTAACGGGAATCTCACCGGCAACCTCCACGATGTCTCCAGGAACGATGTCCCGCGCCCGGATCCGCTGGACGCTCTTCTTGTCCTGCCGGTACACCTTCCCCATCTCGGGCTCGTACTCCTTCAGAGCCTCGATGGCGTTCTCTGCGTTCCGCTCCTGAGGACGGTCAGAGAAGGTCGGCGTGTTCACCTCCAGGTTCTGACGGGTTCTGATGTCCGGAACCGTCTCTGGTAGCTATGCTAGAGGAGACTCCTCACCTGCCACACCCCCACGATGGCGTTGGCGATGAGGATGAGGAGGATGACGAAGGGTTCTACGAAGGCCGTGATGGTGCCTTCGCCTTCTTCGAACCACGCCAGCGTCTGCAGAGCAGAGAGCATGGGGTCAGAGGTCGTGTTGGGGGGGAGGAGCTTCGGTTCTGATCCGCTGGGATCCTCACAAAGGAGATGCAGGCGGCCAGCAGCAGGATCCGGACCAGCAGGTCCTCGAACTGCTCCAGGATCAGCTCCCACAGAGACTTTCCTGCAGAGGGAGGGAACAGAACCGAGTCACTGCTCGCTAGTGCTGCCACAAACGATTATTTTAATAGTCGACTAATCACCGATTATTTTTTCCGATTAGTCGACTAATCGGGTCATGCACAAACTGGATGTAAAGACGCATCTTAATCATTATTAGCTTTAAACAAACTAAAAACTAAATATATTCACACAAGCATTATCTGCGAAAATGCTTGTGTGAATGCTGTAAGCTGAATTTTGAAGCTGAAGCGAGTGACGACAGCGAAGATGCTGAAATTGATAGCTAAAAACACTAAAGCTGATAGCCACTAAAATATTAGCTAAATGCCAAATTAGCCTAAAAAAGAATTAAAAGCCTCAGCTGGACAAAACTGCTAGCATGTAGCTGACATGTTAACTTAACTCCAAAATAGCCTTAAAAAACTGAAAGAAATCCTAAATTTTCCAAAATAGCTAGCATGTAGCTTAAATATTAAATTCCAAAACACCCTAAAAACTTTTTTTAAAAAGCTTAACTTAGCCAAAACAGCTAGCATCTAGCTGAAATATTAGCTAAACATCAAGTTAGCCAAAAAAACTGAAAAAAGCCTAAATTAACCAGAATAGCTAGCTTGTAGCTGCAATATTAGCTAAACTCAAAATTAGCCTAAAAAATAATTTAAAAGCCTCAGCTAGCCAAAACTGCTAGCATGTAGCTGACATATGAACTTAACTAAAAACTGAAAAAAAATCCTAAATTTTCCAAAATAGCTAGCATGTAGCTTAAATATTAGCTAATCTCCAAAACACCCTAAAAAAAAAAAAAAAAAAAGCTTAAGTTAGTCAAAAATGCTAACATCTAGCTGAAATAATAGCTGAACACCAAGTTAGCCAAAAGAACTGAAAAAAGCCCAAATTAACCAGAATAGCTAACTTGTAGCTGAAATATTAGCTAAATTCCAAATTGGCCTAAAAAATAATTAAAAGCCTCAGCTAGCCAAAACTGCTAGTATGTAGCTGACATGTGAACTTAACTCAAAAATAGCCTTAAAAAACTGAAGAAAAATCCTAAATTTTCCAAAATAGCTAGCATGTAGCTTAAATATTAGCTAAATTCCAAAATACCCAAAAAAACTTTTTTTAAAAAAGCTTAACTTAGCCAAAACAGATAGCATCTAGCTGAAATATTAGCTAAACATCAAGTTAGCCAAAAAAACAGAAAAAAGCCTAAATTAACCAGAATAGCTAGCTTGTAGCTGAAATATTAGCTAAACTCCAAAATAGCTTAAACAAACCTTGATAAATGCCAAAATAGTCTAAAAAGCTAGCATATTTTTATTATAACTTTCAACTTTACGACACTCTAACTCCATATATTATAAAGTAACGACTAATCGACTATTAAATTAGTTGTCGATTATTTTAATAGTCGATTAGTCGACTAATCGTGGAAGCCCTACTGCTCACGCCTCAGAACCCAGAAACCTCGAAAAACGGGACCAAAGAGCAAAAAAAAAACCTGAAAAACTAAACGAGAATTCACGGATGTCAGAATTTAGAGATTTTAAAGAAACGTCAGCAATAAAAAAAAGGTGACTGACCTTCTTCTGCTGGAAGCTCTGGACACAAAAACACAAGAGACAAAGAGAGATCAGGTCACGACTGAGAAAATAAAAGCATTTAAAGCAGCAGAACGGGAGTTTCAGGCTTTTAATATGAAAACACATTATGCACTTTAAAATTCAATATTACAAAAAAATGTCTGAGTGGAATATGTAATTGAGAAATGCATAATACTTTGAATTATGGCTCATAAAAACTTCCACGCATCAGGAATATGGAGCTACATTGGAGTCAATATTAACCGAAACCCAAATGAAACGACTTAAAAAACAGGTTTTATATGTCCAGAAGTTTTTGCTGAAATGTTCTATTATTCAATAGAACATTTCAGCAACATGTCAGCTCTATTAATTTTTTCTTCTATTTTGAATTTTTAAAAAAATCAGTTTCAAAAATGTTTGTCCTATTGTGGCGTGTTGGGTTGGGCTAAAAAAAAAAAAAGAAAAAAGATTTGGAACTGGAAAAAAGTTTTGACATTAAAATTTTTAGTTTTGAAACCTAAAAAAAAAAAAAAAAAAAAAAAAAACATTTGAAGCTGAAAATAAATTATTTTGTTTTAAAATAGGACAAAGTTCCAGACATTTTATTTTATTTTTTAAGTTGTTTTATTCGGGTGTCAAATAATATTGTCTCTAATGTAGCTCCATATACATGCCCCTGCGTGGTGGATGTGGGCTGCAGAGGTGGAGGCGGTACCGTTGGGCCCCCACTGCTCCCGGTTCTTCTTCAGCTGCTCGCAGCTCAGACCTGTGGATTCATTCACGCCGAAGAAACACAGCACCTCCTCCACGGTTTTGGTGTGAGCGTTCTCCATCCCTGCGGAGGAGAGGCTTTTAGACTGAAACTCCGGCACTTCCGGTCCCCGCAGGAGCAGAGCTGATGCTCTCCAGCATCAGCAACAGCTGACGGTCCTGCAGGTCATGGAAACTTCTGCAGAATCCCTGGACCGCTCCATTACACTCCGGGAGGGGGGGGTCGGTCAGATTTATTTGATTCATATGTAAAATAATAAACATTCTGCGCGCGCGGCTCCAACTGCGACAGTTTATCCTTAAATCAATATTTCAATTGAATCAAGTATAAACAGGACTGAGGCGTTCAAAGACGCTGGGAAATGTGAGTTACAGCTGATCAGCCGTCACAGGTGCGGAGGACAGGTGAACGCACCTGTGCGTGATCACACCTGTAACTGCGCATGTCAGGCTTCTCCATTCAAATCCGACGGACTTCTGTTATCCAGAACCACTCGACCCGTTTAGACCCATTTGGACCGGTTCTGCTGTGGTCCGGGGTCAGCCCGACAGGAAGCGGGTTATTATACAATCCCGGTGGTTGGGAGGGAGGGAGGGAGCTAGCGGCTAGCCCGGGATGAGGGGCGGCGCGCGGGGAGCTAACGTTAATCCTCCGGGATGAGCGGCTCACTCACCGGAGCTCGGCGTCCGTCCGTCGGTGGGTCGGTCCGTCGGTGGGTCGGTGGGGTCCCGTCGCTGTCAGGAAGGCGGGATGGATCACGGCAGCATCAATTTCAGAGCCGGTTCCTCCCGGAGATGATGAAGGCTGTTTCCCTCCTCAATAAATCACGTTTGTGGTTGAAATAAAGGCGCGAGCGAGCGTCTTCAGAAAAACCTGGAACCCGAAAAAGCTCCTCCCGGAAATAAAGGCTCGTTTTAAGGCAAAGGTTGCTCGGTCAATGTGGTTTGAGAGCGCTCATTCAGGCTGTTTTATTACACTTCATCCTGTCAGATGTCCCCGCGGTCAGCACGGAAAATCCACCGACACCACTTCCGGTCACGTCAAAATAAAAGCCTCGGCTTTAGGAAACTCGACGATAATGGAGAATAAAACCTTTATTTTACATGTTAGGGATTTAATTATACACGTTAACAATAATTTAAACCACGTTTTCATGATTATTTTGTCTTAATTTGCATGAAAAGTGCTGGTTGTGGTTAAGAATGACATATGATACCGAGAGTTAAAAACGATCGTCCTATTTATTGGTTTTAATTTTTTTATTATTTTTAAAATAACTTAGCAAACTCACATGAATTTATCTTAAAGGTTTTTCTTTTTAAAAAGAGTCTGAAGCTGCTCGGTAACGAACGTGATACGCACAGAAAGAACTGACCAATGAGAGGCCACGGAATGACGCCTCCGCGCGCGAGCCCGCCTCTGGCCTGTCAGACTGACAGCTATCGTAGCCAATCAGCTTTTGAGGTCAGAGTGTGACCGACGGGACAGCCAATCAGAGGGGCTAGGAGGCGGGACTCAAAGGGATGTAGTTTCTTCAAGTAAAAATCTTCAAAATGTCGAACAAAAAAACACATTTCATTCTTAGAAATGAAATAATTTTGTGGCAAACTACTTTTAAGAATATAAAAGGCCAATTAGAAGTTTTAGAACACATTTCTGAAATAGGTAATAGACCTAAATGTGCACATTTATTTTCATAAAAAAACTGAAGGCTGTATAGTAACATTTCCCTGCTCTTTTAAAAAAAATATGTTAATATAGACATACTTATATTTTTTACTGACGTTGTTTACTGTTAATGTTTTCTCTTATTCTGATTTGAGATCTTGTTTATGTTTTCTGCTTTGTTCTAAGACATTTAATTCAATAATTATTGTATTTTTTAAATATTCATGCAATATTGTTGAAACATTTGGGCAATAAAAAGAAAAATCAATGAATTTCACGGCGTTCCTGCTCACATTTGATTTAATTTCTGACTTTCATAGAATAATTTTGATCCTCCAAACTGCAGGAGGTGAAGAGTTTTGGTGTCATTTACAGAGCTGATCCTAAAATAGATGCACCGCTTTTTTCTTCTTTTGGTTTTTTTTTTTGGGTCAGCTATAAAAAGTCTCAATGTGTGTCAGTGAGTGGAGCTGGTGGACGCCATCACGCAGCGCTGGGTTTATCTGGGTTTTTTTAATTCCTCCTCCTGATTCTAATCCCACACATTCAGCAGGTGGGATTACCTGATGAAAGCCCCTCCCATCCAACACCAGAACCAGCCGGAGACTCGGCAGAACGTTTAATAAAAACAGAACCTAAAAACTTAAAGGTGAGGAGATGCAGAAACATGATGGTGAACGGCGTGAAAACGTGGAGCGCTGAAGGTTTTGGCTCCTCCTCCTTTGGACTCACAGAGGATACTCGCTCCAGAGGCTGAGAAGAAACGACAATCAGTAAATCAAAATGATTAGAAAACTGGAAATAAATAATGATTTAATCCCTTATAGAGTAATCAGTATTTTCATGTTTAGAAAGAAAAACAAACTCCAGAAAAATGGGATTTAGTTTAATTTAAAAAAGAAAAATTATCAGAATTTAGTGAATGTGAAATAGGCAGACGCCGTCATGCAGACGTCGTCGAGCAGACATTGTCGAGCAGACACCGTCATGCAGACGCCGTCATGCAGACGCCGTCATGCAGACGCCGTCATGCAGACGCCATCATGCAGACGCCGTCATGCAGACGTCGTCGAGCAGACGTCGTCATGCAGACGCCGTCATGCAGACGCCGTCATGCAGACGCCGTCATGCAGACGCCGTCGAGCAGACGCCGTCATGCAGACGCCGTCGAGCAGACGCCGTCATGCAGACGCCGTCATGCAGACGCCGTCATGCAGACGCCGTCATGCAGACGCCGTCATGCAGACGCCGTCATGCAGACGCCGTCATGCAGACGTCGTCATGCAGACGCCGTCATGCAGACGTCGTCATGCAGATGCCGTCATGCAGACGTCGTCATGCAGACGCCATCGAGCAGACGTCGTCATGCAGACGCCGTCATGCAGACGTCGTCATGCAGACGCCGTCATGCAGACGTCGTCATGCAGACGCCGTCATGCAGACGCCATCGAGCAGACGTCGTCATGCAGACGTCGTCATGCAGACGCCGTCATGCAGACGCCGCCATGCAGACGCCGCCATGCAGACGCCGTCATGCAGACGTAGTCATGCAGACGTCGTCATGCAGACGCCGTCATGCAGACGCCGTCATGCAGACGCCGTCATGCAGATGCCGTCATGCAGACGTCGTCGAGCAGACGTCGTCATGCAGACGCCGTCATGCAGATGCCGTCATGCAGACATGTGATTTGCAGACGTGTTCTGCAGGCGTTTCACCTCAGGCTGTTCTCTGAGTCTGCGGGGGCTTTCAGCAGCAGCTCCCGGACTTCCTGGGGGGGGCTCAGGCCGTGCAGCTCTGCTCTCTCCCACCTCTGCAGACGAGTGATCCCTGTAGACGGAGAGACGTCAGGAGGACTTATTTTCCTCTCCATTTTTTCTCAAATTTCTGCTCATTTGTCCGAATTAAAGCAAAAAATAAGGATATTTAATTTGTTAAAATAGATAGTATTAGTGTGAGCCACTAAATAAAACAAATTTAATTTGTAAATCATGGATAAAGAGGCTGGCTTGTTTCTCTGAAGATCTTTCTGGATCTCCTTTCTGGACACCCCCCCCCACCCCCCATGTTTTAAAGGACTCACATCATTTCATTCAATGCTTTTTTTCCATACCTGTGCACGGCCCAAATCTCCAGTCCAAGTCGAAATGTCTGAGCTTCTGCAGCGCCTCCTGCTGGACGGGATCTGCTACCTCCTCTGCAGACACAGAACTCTGATTTCAAATGACCAAACATAGAAGTCCAGATCTTAAAACACGTGGTTTGTTGTTCTGTTTTGAATGTCTGAAACAAACTTCTGTTGTTGTTTTTAATTCACAGTTTGTCTTCAATATTTGTCCAGATTTTACTTTTTTTTCTCTCTTTGATCACAGCTGCAGGTAGAAACAGAAGCTGTCGGTCTAATGACCAATCAGATGATGCCGTTCATCTGGACCTCCGGGTCCACGTGTTCGTATAGAGGACGTCATGGAGACGCCTCTGGTGTTTGGGTCATCAGGGAACCCCCCCACCTGTCTGAGGGGGCGGCGGCGTGGGGCTCTTCTCCTGCTTCCTTCCTCTCTTCTTTTTCTTCACCACCTTGAAGGAGTCGGTGATGAGTCCCCGCTTGGTCGTCATGGTGACCGACTCTTCTGATGACAGAAACTTCAGATGTTTCATAACCTCTAACAGAGACTGATGGTTGAAAGTTCTGTGTTAATGGAGGCAGTCTGCTCCTCCTAGTTTAACGTTTTCTTTAAAATAGATTTTAATGTAATAAATTTGAATTTTGTAAACAGAGTGATAGAATCTGAAACCACGCCCCTTTTTGCTACTGAGCCTTTATTACAGTTTAAACCTGTAATTACACATTTATATCAGGGATCTATTAAACACGATTCAAACTTTAATATAATAAATTCAGTTCATTATCAAACTAAATCTTTTATGATTAAATCTGCGTGATAATACTTTCACTTTAGAGCTAAACACGGCGCCCTAGTGCGCCTGCGCAAACATCGTGCTCAGAAAAACGGACGAATATGAAAGAAGCTCACCTGGGTTTGGAGAAAAGAAAGATTCAATCGATATGTATCGATGTTTAACGAATCTGCAGCAAGTAAAAGAAGCGCAGGACCAAAACAATGACGGGGGGGGACGCGTTCTTCTTCGTGGTTTTCAGCAGCGAGCGCGCGCGCGCGCCTCTGCTGCCACCTGGTGGCGTCTTACGTGAACTGCAGTTCCCCACAGAAATATGAAAACCGTCATGAGAAGGTTTTGGAGCGAAACTGAGGACATGAAACGAACCAATTATGAACATGTTGGACATTACGGTCAAAATAAAAAAAAACAATAACAGATTTATCTGGTAATAAGTCTCCTGTCTGCTCCTTAAAGCGGTTTGAAAGCTGCAACTTTTGCATTTAAACTGCTGGAATCTTCATGGTTGTGTCATATCTTAATTTATGTAATTATTTATTGTGCTGCAAAATGTTTGTGAAGCACTTTGATGAAGCTGAAAATGCTAAAGCTGAAAACTTGCTAAAATATTAGCTAAATACCAAGTTAGCAAAAATACTGGAAACATATCAAAATATCCCCATGCAGCTAGCACAATGCTAAAATGTTAGCTTGACTCCAAATTAGCCAATAAAAACGGAAAAGTGTCTAAATTAGCCAAAAATAGCTAGCATGTTGCTAAGATGAAAGCTAAATTCCAAATCACCTTTAAACTCCAGTAGTTGCTGATCATTTCAAGTTTGAATGGTGTTTCCATCTGGAAGTATTCAGATATTCACAAGTGTCAAAGTGCACAAAGTTTTTGGAAGATTTGAGGAATTTCTCGTTCATTTCTTATATTTTCTCAATATTTCAAAAACTATAAAGTTTAAGAAAACTGAAAAACAAGCAGTGATGTCCTGAAAGATTGTTGAAATGTTGAGTTTTTATGAGACCAAATGAGCTGGAGAGATTTCTGTCAGGCATGAATAAAACACGAGAACGTCCTCTTACTGGAACAAAAGCTCACACCACGACAGCTGAACTCTCAAACCTCAGTCCTTCTCTAAGTGAACAGAGGACACTTCCTGTGGACGTCCATTAACTTCCTGTGAGTGCTTACAGACCCAGGAGAGCGATGCGGCGGCGTGACCTCTGCGGTCCGCTCTTTAGTAAAAGACTCTTCAGCTAAAACGCGGCTGGAGGTGAAGCTGTAATGACGGCTGCCTGGAAGGACAGCAGAGGGGACGGCCGTTCCTCTTCCTCTCTGCTCCCAAATGTCCAGATCAATACAAACCAGTTTGACTGGTTTTCTCTGAGAGTCTCTCCATCAATCTGCAGTTTCTCATGTCAGGACGCTTCCGTGTGATCTGCTCGGACATGTGACGGCGTGGGACGATGGGAGGATGTGGTGATGTAACACATCCATGATGGCGAGGACTTGTTCACTTCTGGTGGAAAACAAAACAAAATCTAGTTAAAAAAAAACTGAGAGGCGACCGACAGGACAAGGTTGATAACATCAGACTGGAGAACATCAGCTGAGACCATCAGAACATCAGCTGACCCCGTCAGAACATCAGCTGACCCTATCAGAACATCAGCTGACTCCATCAGAACATCAGCTGACCCCGTCAGAACATCAGCTGACCTTAACAGAACATCAGCTGACCCCCTCAGAACATCAGCTGACCCCATCAGAACATCAGCTGACCCCATCAGAACATCAGCTGACCCCAACAGAACATCAGCTGACCCCGTCAGAACATCAGCTGACCCCATCAGAACATCAGCTGACCCCGTCAGAACATCAGCTGACGTCGTCAGAACATTAGCTGACCCCATCAGAACATCAGCTGACGTCGTCAGAACATCAGCTGACCCCATCAGAACATCAGCTGACCCCATCAGAACATCAGCTGACCCCGTCAGAACATCAGCTGACCCCGTCGGAACATCAGCTGACTCCATCAGAACATCAGGTGACCCCAACAAAACATCAGTTGACCCCATCAGAACATCAGCTGACCCCGTCGGAACATCAGCTGACGTCATCAGAACATCAGCTGACCCCATCAGAACATCAGCTGACCCCGTCGGAACATCAGCTGACCCCATCAGAACATCAGCTGGCCCCGTCAGAACATCAGCTGACCTCATCAGAACATCAGCTGGCCTCATCAGAACATCAGCTGGCCCCGTCAGAACATCAGCTGACCCCATCAGAACATCAGCTGACGTCATCAGAACATCAGCTGACCCCATCAGAACATCAGCTGATGTCATCAGAACATCAGCTGACGTCATCAGAACATCAGCTGAGACCATCAGAACATCAGCTGACCCCAACAGAACATCAGCTGACCCCAACAGAACATCAGCTGACTCCAACAGAACATCAGCTGACCCCGTCAGAACATCAGCTGACACCATCACTGGTCAATGAGTCATTCTCAATGTTTTCTTCCACTCTTCTTCTGTTCCCCGTTCAGGTGTTTGTCAGTATTTCTGCACGAGTTGCTAATCCTAGATAGATTGATGCCTGCAGTTCCTCCCCCTGACCTCTAGAGGGGGCAGTCCAGAATAATTTGGGGATTTTAACCTATTCTTGTGGTACAGAAATAAAGGAAATTAAACCTAAGATGGAATTTTTGAGTTTATAATTATTCAAATTGCTGTGATTTTCATTGAAAAATGTCGTATTTGAGACGTAGAAAACACGCTGGCACCGAACAGGTGAGGAAAGGGGGTGGGCCTCCCCCTCACACACCTCAGACGAGGATTTCTGATGAACTCCTGTAGAAACTATGTCCAAGAAAAACAACTCAGGTGTTTAGATTTCAGCTAAATGAAAAGACCAATGGGGATGCTTTGGGACGGGTCGGAGACGATCCGAGTGGGACTTCAAGGAAGCTCGGCTGGTCAGGTGTTCGAGTGTTCGGGTGGGCAGGAATTTTGGGAGGGAAGTCCTGGAGCTCATGGAGAGCCACGCAGAGACTTTAACTTGAGCGTTTGTTCTTTTCTTCCTCTGTTGGGTTTAGTTATTTTAGTTTGGACCTTGCTAATCTTACCTACAGGCTTTATTTACTGGTTTTCTTAAGGTAGTTTTGTTAAGGGGGACCTGCTGACGGTCGACACGGCCGGTCAGCAGGTCCAGGACTTGTTTGGTGTTTGGCTGAAGTTCTAATTCTCTTTTAGAACATCAATTATTTGATTTTGTTCTTTTGTATTCCTGTTGTTCTTCCTGGTGTCCAGTTTTTGTTGTTTTCTAACTCTGGACTCGAGCCAGGCTGACCCGTCGGGGACACGACTTGAGGTTTTGAATTCATGTTTGAGCTAAAATGTTTCGTTTAAAAAGATGAAACAAAACTGACAAACAGATTTCCCGGAAGGCTCATGTTTGGGGAGTTTTAAGGAAGGATGCTGCTTCTGTCTCAGCTTCTGATGAGGAGAAGCTGTAATTCCACCTTAAGAGAAGCTCTGATCCACCAACGGAACCGGATCGACCGTAAACGGACCCTAGGTTCTGCTCAGAAGCTCCTGCTGCACATTTCGACCCGATCCTTTGAGCTTCTAATCTGATTCCCGTCCAGATCCGGTTGCGTTTCCACGGCAACGGGACGTTAAAGCCGAGAAAATGAAGACGAGAAGATTTGTTTATGAGTCATTTAGTAAAGTGGAAGAAGATTACAGATCTGATGCAGATTCAGACGTGAGCGTCTGTCCTGAATTCAGATCTGATGTCAGAACCGTAAACATGGTCCCGGTCCTGTTGGGACTGGCCACCAGGTTTGATCGGATCAACACGTTTCTGGCGGTCAGCTGCGGTTCTTCAGCCTCACCACAACACTTCCTCCCAGCACTAATGGACCTGCAGACAGAAAGCCTTTCACTCGCTCTCCCTCATTGTCGTCGTCTTGGTTTCCAATAACTCATCTTGTCGTTTTTTTACTTTGTTCCTCATCAAGTTTCCTCATCCCATCATCTGCAGGAAGCAAACCGAGTCACGGGACGTCTCCCTCGGTTCTCCCGCTGCAGCGGTCCGGCATCGACCCGTCTTAAGTGACTGGAGCTTAATGGAGCCGGTCTGAACAGCAGCCATAAGTGAGTTAGAGAGTAACTGGAGCCGCTGAGGAGGTCCTGATGGAGGAATCAGAGCTGTGGGCTTCTAGGAGCTTTTTATACGAAGGATCCTCCACTCTGCGGTCAGCCTGCTTTGTGGTGGACGTGGTTGAAGTCATGAGATGTTCATGGTCCGGCTGCATTATGCCGGCTGTTTAGCAGACGGTCATAGAGAAGGCCCTACACTCTGCTGCAGTTCCATGAATGACCACCAGAGGAGAGGAGGAGGAGGAGAAGAAGTCTTCTTCATGAAGAATCCTGATTCAGTTCCACGCTACACTTCCTGTTTGTAACAGGAAGTGGTGGTGATGATCTCATCACCTTCTCAGGTTGATCCTCCCACAGGTGAGGTCACAGCTGTGCTGATGAGGAACACGCTCAGCCGCACAAGATCCCAAACCGACCGGAACTGTTTAACATAAGAATAAACTAGATATATAACACGACCTGAGATGATGCTAGTGTCAATGCTGGAAGATGAAGATGAAGATGCTGAAGCTGAAAACACTGAAGCTGAAGCCAAAGCAGCCAGCATGTTCCTGTAAAACAATAACTAAACTCTAAAATAGCCTAAAAATGATCTTAAAAACTTCATAAAACGATCAGAACGACGTTCAGAATCTGCTGGAATTATCGTGTTAACGGTTGAAAAGTTCCAGATTTAGTTCTGGTTTTTCCTGCAGTCTGATCCGCAGGAGTTCAGGAACCGAGACCCGGATCTCTGGTCCCTCTTTCCCTGTTTGACCTGCATCTGCTCCCACTCTGAGAGCTGCTCCCAGCAGAGGGAGGGGCGCTCCGGGGGCTTTGAGACGGCCCCCCCGAGTGGGAGGAGAGCCGTCAGTGGATGGGATGGAATCGTCCGAAGCCTCCCAGATGTCGGGAACGCTCCTCTCCGCTACCATGTGGTCCTGCATCAAGAACTTCTTCACCTACGAAACCACCAAGTCTGTGGTGGTGAAGAGCTGGACCATCGGCATCATCAACCGGGTCGTCCAGCTGCTCATCATCACGTACTTCGTCGGGTGAGTGTGGACCTTCAACTGATTCTGCAGGTTAGGAGGAACATTTAGGATCATCTCAGCTTCATCGAGAGGATCCAGAGACTGAAAGAGAAACCATGAAGTGAACTAAACCAGAGATCAAACTTCCTCTGGATTTAGTTTGAAAATGTTTTTCTGTTAAATTAAAATGTTCAGATGGATCCAATAATTCTGCTTTTAGCTGCTGAGTCCATTTATTTAATGTAAGAAGAAGAATCTTCTCGTCTGCTGCTGATGAAAAACAAACATGTTTGATTTATTTACACACAAAACTGTTTTTAGGCTTTATTTAGCAGAAAATCCTTTAAAAACAGGAATATTTAAAACATTTAATGTTAAAAATATCAAAATGTAAACTTGTTTTGGATCAAATAAATGTCAGGTTTTTCCTCTAAACGGGAGGAAAACGTGTTTTTCCATCATTTTAAATGTTTGGATTCTTTACTTGAAGCTTTTCAGAATAAATGTTTTTAATCGAGAAGCATCAGAGAATCTGAGGTACGGAGCGTCGGAGAGGACAAATCCCTGCGGTCTCCATCAGAACCGGTGATGAAGATGTTATCTCCAGCAAACGAGGACGAAAATCCTGGAAACATTTCCAACAGATCAGCTTCTGTAGAAGAACAGAAACAATAAACGGTTCATTAAATGAGGAGGAAGTTTAGTGAATTTCAAACTCAGACGATGAGAAGAAAAACGTCTGGAGGGAAATAATATTTCTACATTCTACTGTGAAACTCTTAGATTTGTGATTATTATGGGATGAATCTATATATACATATATGCAAATGCAGAGTGTGAGTTTTATCAATGAATTCATAACTAATTATCTGAGTTGATGTATCTGTGCATGGACGCGTTTCTCTTCTTTTATATTTATATCTTGACATAAACTCACTCCGATATCTGAAAGTCGACATAAATATTCGATTAAAACTCGTGAGCAGAAAGTTCATCCAAACGTGTAGAAAATCTGGAAAATCTGGGACAGATTCCGGAGGATCCGGAGAGGAAAATAAAGAACAATAAAGAACTGGAGAAGAAGAGTAAAACAATAACTCGGGTTTGTTTGTTTATTTTAAAGCTTTATTTATCCGGGCAGAACATATTAAGAAAAAGATTCTTATTTTCATTTCTTATTGGACCAGAACAACACAAATAAACAAACTAACACAAACTTCCCTCAAAAACCTACAAAATAAAACTTACAGAAATGTCTCTGTCAAAAAAAAATAAATATAAAAAGATTTAAAGTGAAACAAATCAGAGATTCTTCAGGGAAAGCTGTGATGTCATTTCCTCTGAAGACAAAATAAAAGCTTCAAATTGGCCAGAAATGCTCAAATTTATTGTAAATATGATTTCCTAAAACAATAAGTTTGTTTTGCTTTCAGATCCTGTTTGTGTTTCTAAAGCAAATACATTTCTACCTTTTTCTTTTCTAGACTATAAACCTCAGAATTCCTTAAAAACTGAATTTATTTTCAGTTATAAATAAAAATCTCTTCTGTTGTTGCTTTTAAGTAGACGCTATATTTTTATCATTTTGGAGCCAGAGTGGTTGGAGCTATTGGGCATTGATAGAATAGAATAGAATAGAATAGAATAGAATAGAATAGAATAGAATAGAATAGAATAGAACAGAATAGAACAGAATAGAAATTTAAGGGGTCAAGTCACGACCTGAAACAACTGTAACATAATTTAGATGTTCTGTGGATCAGATAAAGTCATTCTTTCTGTTTCAAACAGGAAGAAAACTTCAAAAAAAGACATTTGTTCAAAATCAACCAGAAACTTCAGATTTAGAGTTTTAAACTCAGTCTTTGAATCTTCATTATAACTTTTTAGTGAGTCTGAATTTTCTCATGAGACATTCAGAAACTAGACCGACACATTTGGAGAATTTCAGGACCAGATTCTTTCAGATCTTTGACATTTTTGTCTATCGTCCACGTCGAGTCCTGAGGTTTGAAGATCCAACGCTTTCATCGACTCTCAGGACTTGTGACTCGAGGAGTCTTTTCAGCTGCTCCTAAACTCTGAATGTTCTGTCAGCTTTTGAGACACTTTTAAAAACTCGTCTTTTATTCAAGCTTTAACTCCAGTGAGCAGATCTAGTGAGTCTGCTTCTACATTTGATTCTTTTATTGTTGAATGAATTGTTTTGTTTTACGTTGTTAGAGATTTTATTTATATTAGATTTTATGTTCAGCTTCTGCTTGAAGTGCTTCATAAATAATAAATTGATTGATTGATGGAGACTCCTCCCACTACGCTGTCAGACATGCGTCCTGAACATGGGGTCAGGATTCCACGGTCGCAGGAACGTTTGGGGCGGCGGCGGGATGCCACTCCCACTCCTCCTTTAATCTAGTCACCAGTCTAACCACCAGCAGCTGGTTAAGGGTGAACAACACGTGGACTGCAATGGAGCCAAGCAGGGGCGGAGCTACCTGGAGGGGGTGCGGCTATTTTAACCCTTTAGCTACCCATGAAAAGGAATAAGAAAATCAAAAACATTTTTGATGCTTATACTCCCCTAAGTTGAAGTACTAGGGCCAATTTATAAAACTTTGTTTTTTTTTCATATTTAAATCTCATAAATGTAGAAGTTTTTTTCTTTTAAATTTACAAGATTAAAAGTCGTAAATTTAGGAGATTTCAAGTCATAATATTTTTTATTTTTGTATTTTTGCCCTAATACTCCGTCGTACAAAAGGAAATCGAAGCTTTAAATAAAACAAATTAAAGTGGCGTTTTTTTTTTCTTCTAAAAACACATAAAGGTTCTGTAAAATACTAATAATAATAATAATACATTTTATTTATTTAGCGCGTTTAAAAGACACTCAGAGACGCTTACAAAACAAATGACACTAAAAACAGTATAAGAAGCATTTAATTAAAATAAATAAATAAATAAATAAACAATAAATAAATAAATAAATAAAATGCAAAGTATGGAGTAAAATTAAAGATTAAAAGCAGTTTTTAAATAAAAAAGTTACTATCCAGTAAGTAACCAGAACAAATGTAGATTTTTACTTCAATTTTTGGAAAAAATGTTCTTTTAATTTTAATTTTTTTCCCTTCAATGTCCCTTTAGGGCCTCCGTACCTAAATGTCTTCCCCCCCACACACACACACACATCATCATCTTCTAGCTCCGCCCCTGGAGCCACTTCCTGTTGTGTTTTTATGGACTGACTCAAATGTCTGATGAGGCTCCGCCTTCAGACTCTGAGAAATGACAAAAACGCGGACAGGAAGTGGCGGTCGGTGAATGACGGCGCCGTGTTTTCTCCACATGCTAGCTGGGTGTTCCTCTGCGAGAAAGCCTACCAGACCAGAGACACGGCCATCGAGTCTTCAGTGATGACCAAGGTCAAAGGCTTTGGGGTCCACAACGGCCAGATCATGGACGTGGCCGACTACGTGACCCCCACGCAGGTCCGGCTGGTTCTGATCTTCCCTCGCGGGTGGTCGTCCAGAACTGACGCGTGGTTCTGTCTGCAGGGGGCGTCGGTGTTCTGCATCATCACCAAGACCATCACCACGGAGAACCAGGTCCAGGGTCTGTGCCCGGAGGTCAGCTGACCCCAGACTCCGCCTCCGGTCAAGCTAAGCTGTCATTGAGTGTAGATGAGAAGGATGAGTGACTCCGCCCCCCAGGGGTTCCAAACAGGAAGTACCTGCTGGCTCCAACAGACTTCTAATAATCAGTCATTCTATTGGTCAGAACAAACCTTCTTGCTCTGATACATTTTTAATGTAATTCAAGTTATTCGCGTTATAAACTGACCAATCAGATCTCTCAGTTAAAGTAGGCGGAGCCTGCTGGCCCCTGCGTCCGACGTTTAAAACGTTTGACAGATTTTTGTGTCGGCAACTGTGAATTGAAAGGGGTGTGGCCTTCTTGCAAGCTCACTCCTGATTGGTGAGAATGGTTGCCATAGCAACTCGTGCAGAATTGACGCCATCTGACTCCAAAGCTTGAAAATTGACTTGATTTGGATGGAGCAGGAAGTGATCCACTGTCTACGGATGATGTCACTCTCACTCAGTCCAGTTCTCTTATAATGTCGTGGTTGTAGCGTACGAAGGAGGCGGGATCACAGTCACCTGACAATGCGGTCACCTGAAGAAAAGTCAGAGTTCTGTTACAGACAGGTTCACCTTTTCAGAATAAAAGCGGTGTCATCTCAGCATGTCCCGTGAGAATGATTGACAGCTGGAGAGAAGGTTTCAGGTTCAGGAGTTCAGGCAGATCTAACTCTCGACTCCCGTTTGTGGCAGAGCGAGAAGAGACTGATCTGTCACAACGACAGCCAATGTGAGCCCAGGAAGAACAAGCCGGGAGATTACGGTAACACCCTCCCCTCATGCCCCGCCCCCACTCGATCAGACGGTCAGCTGTCTGTCTGTCTGTCTGTCTGTCACCGCAGGTATCCTCACCGGCAGGTGCGTCCCCTTCAACGACACCAAGAACACGTGTGAGATCAAAGGCTGGTGTCCCGCCGAGATCGACACCGTGCAAATGTGAGATCCGGGGTCTCCTGGGGGGGTCGTCCGGCTCCATGAGAAGTTCATGGATCCCTTCTTCTGTCTTCTCAGAACACCAATGATGGAGGTGGAGAACTTCACCATCTTCATCAAGAACAGCATTCGCTTCCCGTTGTTCAACTACACCAAGTAGGACCCCCTTACCCCCCGGACCGGGCCGTCGGCCCCAGCCCCTGACCCGTGTGTGCTCCTTCACAGGGGGAACTTCCTGCCCTCCATCAACCAGAGCTACATCAAGAGATGTAACTTTGACATGGAGAACAACACCTACTGCCCCATCTTCAGAGTGGGAGACGTGATCCGCTACGCCGACCAGGACTTCACCAAACTGGCAGAAAAGGTAGAAAGTCGTCGGTCCCTCCAGGACTTCCTCTGGTGACCTCAACGTTGGTCAAAAACTCTCATGTTGAACAAGTTCTACTGACTGAAAGTCCACAGGGATTTGTTTGAATGAACCGTGTGTGTAAATGTATCACATGTGTGAATGTACCGTTACCAGGAGTGACATACACTGGTATGATGAGTGTGAGGGTACCCTGTGTAACCAAATGTGTGAATACATCATGTATGTAAATATACCATGTTTTATGAATGTTTAATATGTGTGAATCTAGTGTGTGTGAATGTACAGTATTTGTGAACATACCAGTAACATGTATATGAATGTGCCCTGTTTTTGAGAATATCAAAAGAGTGTGAATGTACCATGAGCCACCACCATTGTTTTTGTGAATGAATGAATGAACGAATGAATGAATGAATGAATGAATGAATGAATGAATGGGTCTGAGACAGTAAAGCGCTATTCAAGTAGACGCTTTTTACGAGTGTGACTATACCGAGTGTGAATGTACTACAAGTGTGAATGTATCAATTGTGACTGTACCAATTGTGACTGTACTGTGTGTGAATATATCATGTGTGAATGTACCAATTGTGAATGTACCACTAGTGTGAATGTACCATGTCTGAATGTTTCATGTGTGAATGTATCAATTGTGAATGTACCAATTGTGAATGTACCAATTGTGAATGTACCAATTGTGAATGTACCATGTCTGAATGTTTAATGTGTGAATGTATCAATTGTGAATGTACCAATTGTGACTGTACCATGTCTGAATGTTTAATGTGTGAATGTATCAATTGTGAATGTACCAATTGTGACTGTACCATGTCTGAATGTTTAATGTGTGAATGTATCAATTGTGAATGTACCAATTGTGACTGTACTGTGTGTGAATATATCATGTGTGAATGTACCATTTGTGAATGTACCACTAGTGTGAATGTATCAATTGTGAATGTACTGTGTGTGAATATATCATGTGTGAATGTACCAATTGTGAATGTACCACGAGTGTGAATGTACCATGTGTGAATGTACCATGTGTGAACTCCACAGCATTACATGTGTTCCTCACAAATAGACTTCTAGGTTTTTTTCCTAATGTTCAACATTGTAAAGCAGTTCTCTGGAGAAGCAGGTGTGAATGGATGAGAGCTTGATGGCTCCAGATTAGACGCTGAGTTAGCTTCCCCCTTTCTCTTCCAGGGAGGGGTCATTGGTATAAAAATCAGCTGGATGTGTGACCTGGACAAGGCAGACGAGCACTGCAAACCTTCGTACTCTTTCAATCGTCTAGACGCCATGTCGCAGAAGACCGAAGTCTCACCTGGATACAACTTCAGGTATCTAATGGATGGATGGATGATGGATGGATGGATGATGGATGGATGGATGATGGATGGAGGATGGATGGATGGATGATGGATGGATGAATGGATGGATGATGGGTGGATGGATGGATGTATGGATGGATGGATGAATGGAATGGATGATGGATGGATGATGGATGGATGAATGATGGATGGATGGATGGATGGATGAATGATGGATGGATGAATGATGGATTGATGGATGGATGATGGATGGATGGATGGATGATGGATGGATGGATGATGGATGGATGGATGGATGGATGATGAATGGATGGATGATGGATGATGGATGGATGATGGATGGATGGATGGATGGATGATGGATGGATGATGGATGATGGATGGATGATGGATGGATGGATGATGGATGGATGGATGGATGGATGGATGGATGGATGGATGATGATGGATGGATGATGGATGGTGATGGATGGATGGATGGATGGATGGATGATGGATGGATGGATGATGGATGGATGATGATGGATGGATGGATGATGGATTGATGGATGGATGATGGATGGAGGATGGATGGAGGATGGGATGGAGGATGGATGGATGATGGATGGGGGATGGATGGATGGATGGATGGATGGATGGATGGATGGATGGATGGATGATGGATGATGGATGGATGATGGATGGAGGATGGATGATGGATGATGGATGGATGATGGATGGATGGATGGAGGATGGATGGATGATGGATGGATGGATGATGGATGGATGATGGATGGATGGATGATGATGGATGATGGATGGATGGATGATGGATGAGGGATGGATGATGGATGGATGGATGGATGATGGATTGATGGATGGATGATGGATGGAGGATGGATGGATGATGGATGGATGGATGATGATGGATGATGATGGATGATGGATGGATGGATGATGATGGATGGATGATGATGGATGGATGGATGGATGATGGATGATGGATGATGGATGGATGAATGATGGATGGATTGATGGATGGATGGATGGATGATGGATGGAGGATGGATGGATGATGGATGGATGGATGATGGATGGATGATGGATGGATGATGGATGGATGGATGATGGATGGATGGATGGATGGATGATGGATGATGGATGGATGAATGATGGATGGATTGATGGATGGATGGATGATGGATGGATGGATGGATGGATGATGAATGGATGGATGATGGATGATGGATGGATGATGGATGGATGGATGGATGGATGATGGATGGATGGATGGATGATGGATGGATGATGGATGGATGGATGATGGATGGATGGATGGATGGATGGATGGATGGATGGATGATGGATGGATGGATGATGGATGGATGATGGATGGATGGATGATGGATGGATGATGGATGGATGATGGATGGATGGATGATGGATGGATGGATGGATGATGGATTGATGGATGGATGATGGATGGAGGATGGATGGAGGATGGATGGATGATGGATGGATGGATGATGGATGGATGATGATGGATGGATGGATGGATGGATGATGGATGGATGGATGATGGATGGAGGATGGATGATGGATGGATGGATGGATGATGGATGGAGGATGGATGGAGGATGGATGGATGATGGATGGATGGATGATGGATGGATGATGGATGGATGGATGGATGGATGGATGATGGATGGATGGATGATGGATGGAGGATGGATGATGGATGGATGGATGGATGATGGATTGATGGATGGATGATGGATGGAGGATGGATGGATGATGGATGGATGGATGATGGATGGATGATGGATGGATGATGGATGGATGGATGATGGATGGATGGATGATGGATGGATGGATGGATGATGGATGATGGATGATGGATGGATGAATGATGGATGGATTGATGGATGGATGGATGGATGATGGATGGAGGATGGATGGATGATGGATGGATGGATGATGGATGGATGATGATGGATGGATGGATGATGGATGGATGATGGATGGATGATGGATGATGGATGATGAATGATGGATGGATTGATGGATGGATGGATGATGATGGATGGATGGATGGATGATGGATGGATGATGGATGATGGATGATGGATGATGGATGATGGATGATGGATGGATGAATGATGGATGGATGATGGATGGATGGATGGATGGATGATGGATGGATGGATGGATGCATCAGGAATAACACCAACTTACTGATGAAGAAAATCATTTGCAGTAGAAAAACAATCTTCTTCACACCTTTTATCTTTTTTCATATCTAATGCGATTATAACTGGGCGGCCGTGGTGCAGTGGTAGGGCAGTCGTCTCATGATCGGAAGATAGTGGGTTCGATTCCCTGCCCGCCCATGTGTCGAAGTGTCCTTGGGCAAGACACTGAACCCTAAATTGCCTCTGGTGGGAGGTTGGCGCCAGTGTTCGGCAGCGGAGCCACCACCAGTGTGTGAATGGGTCTGTGACTGTGCAGCGCTTTGAGCCCTCGAAGGAGGGTAGAAAGCGCTATATAAGTATACGCCATTTACCATTTACCATAACTGATCGACACTTTGGTAAAATACATTTCCTGCATTTGTTCTTATGTACAAATATATATTCAGTAGTTTCAAATACTGTATGGATAAAGTTTTCCTTGATTTTTTCAGGTTTGCCAAATATTACAAGATGGAGAACGGAACAGACTATCGCACTCTGGTCAAAGCCACCGCCATCAGGTTTGATGTCATCGTCAACGGAAACGTGAGTCCATGACAGGAAGTCTCTCCCAGACTGTTTGGTGGATGTCCTGGATGTTAACTCCTGGTCTTCTTCTGCAGGCGGGGAAGTTCAACATGATCCCCACCCTCATCAACATGGTGGCAGCCTTCACGTCGGTGGGAGTGGTGAGATCTGAGGCCACGCTTTGTCTTGGGATTCAAAAACAATCAGACTCTAAATGTTTGCCTATAGTTATGACTGAACGACCCAATCAGGTTATGATATTATCTTAACTAATTCCACAATAAGCTGTGATATGCAGCCACAAGGGGGCGCAATCCAGTGCTTTGTTGTTGGAAGAACATCTGATGAAAAACCAAGGAAAACTCAATGATGAGAAGCTCAAACAGAAGTTTCAAACCTGGTCAGAGGACACCCGGGTCAATGACAGAGATCAGGGTTGTTTGGTTAGTTAGGAGAACTAAAGACAAGGATGGAAATGTGAAGACAGGATGCATAAGAGAACTGTGAAGACCTGAGAAGAGCGTCAGAGATGTTCAGGACATGGATGAGAGCTTCAAGACAGCGTGAGATGTTCTGTAGGACGGACAGAGGAGATCAAAGTGGTTCCATGGTGATGGACAGACGGACAGATGAGGTTAGACAGAAACCTCTGTGGATCATCATGTTTGCAGATGATACTGTGATCATTAGTGAGAGCATGGAGCAGATGGAGTGAGACGCTCTCAATTTGAGAGATAATTCCTCACAATATGGGTTAAAAAGAACAGGAGAAAGAATGCTCCCTGTATCATTACTGATCTTAAAAGGTTCTGAAACCTTGTTATCTCAGTTAACATGCATCGTTCGAGCGTACCAAAATACCCACAACACACACGGGTAAACCTCTAGTTCACGAGTTCTCTTGAAGAGTGCATGTCAGTACCAAACTGTTCTGTAAACCCAGATTATCTGTTGATTCTACAAACTCGGGTTCTGTCCAGTCGGATAATATCAAGGAGTTTCACATTACACTGGCCAAGGCTGTTGGGAATAACTGTCAGAGATACCAACTCTATTAGCTTTGTTCTTCAAGACTGAAACTACCATGAGAAGAACATAGAGTTTATTTAAAAAAAAATCATGAACAAGAAAAGCTGTGAAGCTCAAGGGAAGCAATGGAAACACCTTAGGACCCAGAACCCAGTGGTCTGTTGTCTGATGGTTTGGTGGTCGTCCTGTATAGTGACAGCATCACAGGTAACATCATTTATTTGATACACTTTACTCTGGACACAGATATTCTACTCCAGAGATGTCGCCATAGATCTAAGACGTTACCAGAGACTCCGCCTGTCACTCGTGGAAGAGTTTTCTCCCAGAATCGATGGATTTGACTTCTCTCCAGAAGTCTCTAGTGTTACGACTAAAGAGACTGCTGACCATAGAGTCTGCTCTCATCACCGGATCATTTCTACTAGAGCGTACAGCATACCTGTATCTTGTGTCAGTACCCTGTTTTTCCTCACAAATGGGCACATCTTGATTGGCCAGAGAGAACAAGGTCTTTTGTTACCAGATTTGTTTCTAAGAAGAGTTTCTTTCCAACCTGGTTTGTGGATGTTGGTTTCTAGAGATTCACTAGAGTTCTCACACATAGATGAGAAAACGTTTTTACTATTAGCATTACTACATGTTGCTGCTTCTCATAAATAGACAGGTTAGCTCTTATGAATGCAGACACAATGAGATTACTGAACATTAAGTTTGTCTAAAGGAGTTTAGATAAAGCGAGGGAGAGGAAGTGATCTTAGATAATCCGACCCTCTGATCTGAGACGTGTTTAAACGCCGTAATCATGGGACTTCTGGGATTTCAGAGTCACTTCTTGAACAGTTAAGCCTCATCTTTTGTTGTCCTGGTTCTCCAGGGAACGGTTCTGTGCGACATCATCCTGCTGAACTTCCTGAAGGGGGCGGAGCAATACAAGGCCAAGAAGTTTGAAGAGGTGAAATGTCAAAGTTTCTAACAAAAAATGAAATGAACTCATGAAAGTCATTATTTTGACAAGCATGCATCAGAGGAATCTGTTAGAACTGTTTGCTTTTGTTTCTAGTAACTGTTGGTGAATTCTGCAGGAGATCCTGACACTCAACAGTCTTTCTATCAAAGAGAAACTCAGAGACGACCCCTTTAATACTCTGATACCAAAGAAGGATTGCATGAACGAGTCTCAGTCCCAGCTGTTCTGATACGGGTGGAAATGGTCAAACCTGTACAGGCTCTGTGACAACGTTTTTCTACGGGTCGTAGAGATACTTTATCCAATCCTGCGGGATGCACATGGATCCGGGTAGTGCTCTGGTTTGACATGGAGGGAACAGCTCTCTGAAAAGCTTCTTTCTGACCCTGTGACCTTCAGGTGTCGGACAAGCCGAAGGAGTTTGAGAACGACAGCTTGTACCTCTCCCAGATGTCGCTCAGGCAGAAGTCCAGTCCTCTGAAGTCCAGCGACTCCGGAGCCTTCTCTCTGGGACGTTACAGCTGAGTCCATGGAGGCAGCAGCTGCAGTCTGGGGTTTGGTCCGTCCAGGACGTCCTGCAACCAAACCTTCACTTCTGATTTGCAGCTCAGAGCATCTGGACTGAAGCATGGCAGAGTCTGCATGGTGACAGTTTGGGCTGTCTGTAAACTCAGGGTAAGAAATCAGTTTGGGATCATTCATAAAGATAAGCTCAGGATAGAACCACTTCTTCTTCTATGGTTTCTCTAATTCTCGATTTCTCGAACTCTCAGCATAACTAAAGCAGAAACATCTGATTTAGTTTGAACATTGTACAGAACTGTGTTTGTCCTCTAATAGAAACAGTTTGACGGGATTTGTTCTTGATGTGGATGTCTTTCCTCTGAATCCATGATTGTTTTTACTGTTGATGTCATTTATTTACCAGGAAAAGACTGAAACAGAACCGGGCCAGACTCAGTTTTCTGCAGGTTTTCAGATGTGGTTTTACAGAGGATGTAGATTCAAACATGAGGAATGTTTCTGATTGGCGGTGACCTCAATAACGCCCTGGATACCTCGTTGTTCTCCTTTGGTCCATGGCTTCTCTGCCGAGCACGAACGTCATTCTCCGCAGGATTCTCAAACCTTTGAAACTGTTTTTGATCAATTCAGACGCGTCTTTTGGAGGGTCGAATGTTTGGACAGGAACCTTAAACATAAACTAATTAAAGATAATTAGCATTATTTCTGGATACACTTTTCTTCATGCACATCAAGAAGATTCTCCGACTGCAACCATAACCGGCTCCACACCATCAAACTCCCACCTCCGTGTTCTAGGGGTTCTTCTCAGTTTGATCTGAAGAGTTCAGGTTCTGCTGTGATGACCCCAAAGGTCACCTGGTGGAGCTCCTTTTCAGCTCAGCTGCAATTATGGTCCCAAAATTCCAGATTTTCTTGTTAAGTTTACATATTCTTCCCATTTAACCATTAAAGTGAAGCAACGACGCATTCATCCTCAGATGTGTAGCATGAATTTAAAGTTTCATACTCCATGATTATTAAATGTATTCAAAACAAACATATTCAAATGGTTAAAGATGTGTATTTAAGATATAAATAAGATTTTCTGCTCTTTTTGAAATGTGAATGTGATTCATGTGAAAATAAACATACATGAAAAGTAAATTGTTTCATCAAAGTTCTTGTTCTGGTTGAAGCTGCAGAATTCTGTCAGACTCTGTTGTTTTGCTTGTTGACTTCCTTCTTTACATCGTTTCTGGTCCTGGAAGTATCTGGAACTCTTCATCAACTCAGATTAGAAAGTATTTGCAGCCAAGAAAAGTGACAAACTATTCTTAAAATACACATTCCCTTCAGTCCTGAAGAAAAAGAGCTCAAATATTCAAACTATAATTATAGAGAGAAAAAAAATTGTTTTTTCTTCTTATGGTTTAGTTAAACACAACAGACAAAAAAATATTAAATAGATTATTTTTGGAAATATTTATTGATGTCTTAATTTGTGTGATGAATTCTATGTTTATAAATAATAACATATATAAATTTTATTGATCTTTATTTGTAGTTTCTGTGTGTTGGTGTTTCCACTTTTTGTTTGATGCACATTAATTATATTTTGAGGCTCAAAATAGTTAAATAAATTAAGCTCTTGATGATATTTTAATGTAATATTTTTAACTAATTCATTCTTACAAGAAATTTATGAAAAATGAAAAAATAAAATTAGACAAAAAATATGAAATTAAATCAAAATGATTTTATTCTTATATTTTCTGCATTCCATAACATCATTGTCTGCAGAATGATCAATTAATTAAAGTTTATTTATAAAAATGTGATTTTTATTCAACATCGCCTAAAGCATTTTACAATTAAAAACAGACCCAAAAAAAATCCAATCAAATTTTCCTCCTCCTCCTCCTTTCTTGTACCCCTCTGCCCCCCATATCTCTGATACCCCGCTCTCTCTCTGCCTGTGGTCTGAAAAGAATTACTCACAATATTAAAAAGGTTTTTCCTCGAATACAAAAGATGTTTATACAAATAAACTCCTCATGTGTCTGAAGATTCTAAACTCCCTGCTGTGACATCTGTCCACCACTAGAGGGCCTCAGCTCTGATCTGATGGACAGGACGAGTAAAGACAGTGAAGAACTTCTCTGTAGGAGGAGCTCCAGCCCATCTGGACCAGAACCATCTCAGAATCATTCCTGCCATCTGTGAAGAAGAAGAAAAAGACAACAGGTGAACGGCGTCTACGATGGCGGTGGAACGTACAGTTGGACAGACATCAGTAGGTTAGATCACTGGATGAGAAGATGTTACATCTGGATGGAAAGACTTCTGTCTGTCTTCAGCCTCTGGGATGTGTTTCAAAGAGAGAAGTCTCTTCATCCAAACACCATGACACACCTGAAGGCATCATCACCTGGAGGAATCAGAACCTTCACCGACACCGGAGCAGACCGGAGTTCAGGCCTGAAGCCTCCACTGACCTCAGAGTCTGCAGCTTGTGGTGTGGACTCTCCACCAGGTCGAACAGCTGCTTCAGCATCGAGTCCTGCAGGTTGTTGTCCCGCAGGTCCAGTTCTCTCAGCTGGGACGCCGGGTTGGACTTCAGAGCGGCGAGCAGAGCCGAGCAGCAGGTCTTGGAGAGCCGGCAGCTCTGCAGCCTGAATCCAGGATGGAAGGTTTGATGTTCGGCTCAGGGAGGAAGTTCTGCATGAGAGATGGTGGACGTGCTTACTTCAGAGTGTCCAGGCTGCAGAGGGGACCCTCCAGCACGCCGCACAGGTGCTTCACACCTGCATGGTGGAGGTCGTTGTTGCTCAGGTCCAGGTGAGTCAGACAGGAGGGGCGGGGCTTCAGCGCTGCAGCCAGAGCAGCACAGCTGATCTCTGAGAGTCTGCAGAGCTGCAACCTGCAGGTTTACAAACGATACTTTCAAAGCAGCTGTGGTCTAGTGGTAGAGTGTCCACCCGCAGGCTTGGACTTCAACAGAAACATCTGAAGCTCCAATAGATGGACAGAAGCTGCATGTAACGCAGGCACATTCCCACCTCAGAGTCCTCAGGCTGCACTCTGGACTCTCCAGGAGACCACACAGGTCCTTCACGCCCAAATCCTGCAGCTCGTTGAAGCTCAGGTCCAGTTCTGCCAGAGAGGAGGTCCTGGACTTCAGAGCTGAGCTCAGAGCAGCACAGCTGACGGGGGATAAACTGCAGTGCTCCAGTCTGGACACAAAACAGCATCTTCAAAACTTCCTCCTTCAGGACCACATGTTTAGTCCAAGCCAAGAAAAACAAACTCAATGTGGTTCTGATTGTGTTCTGCACGCAAACAAACTGAACCGTAAAACCCCGGACACAGTGAACGCACCGCAGAGTCTTCAGTTTGAGGTCTGGAGCCTCCAGAAGCCTGCAGAGATGCTTCACTCCTGAATCCTGGAGCTCGTTGTTCCAGCTCAGGTCCAGGTGAGTCAGATGGGACGGGTCGGACGTGAGAGCTGAAGCCAGAGCGGCACAGCCGGTGCCCGACAGGCTGCAGTCCTTCAGCCTGAGGAGACGTGCAAACATCTGAGCAAACCTTACAGATTCAAACGGATGAGATTCATTTAACAGAAACATTTGATTCAAATCAACATGATTTTTCTCTGATAGAAGAAAGAAAACTGTTTGCTAGATGATTTTACTGATTCTTTGGAGATTTTCAGAGGAAGGAGCTCCACAGCTGTTTCTATTTTATGCTGTGATACTCTGAGATGTGGGAGGGGCTAACAGCAGCACACACCGCTCACTCCACTCTCTTCTCTGATCTCCAACCTAGTCTTTAGTATGTGAGACGTTCAGGGACACTAATCACAATCTGCCATCTTATATCAGAGCTCAGGTGAGAAGAATTGTTGGTGGTGGTCCAAACATCACCAAACAAAAATGGAGATCTGACCTGAGGTTCTTCAGTCTGCTTCGAGGGCTCTCCAAAAACCCACACAGCTGCTCCAGACCTGAATCCCGAAGGTCATTGTAACTCAGGTCCAGTTCTGTCAGATGTGAAGGGTTGGAGGTCAGAGCTGGACCCAGAGCAGAGCAGCTGGCGCCGGACAGTTTGCAGTTTTCCAACCTGAAGAAAACAAGTTCAGGATGTTTCTGCTCGGGAAGACTGACATCATCTCAGAAGGATATCACAGCCAAAAGAAAAGAACGATTCAACGATTCTACAACAGTCAAAGAGGCTCCTCTGGAAGGAGGCGGGACTCAAACCCACAACTTCATGACCTGACCTCAAAGCCTTTAGTTTGCATTCTGGGCTCTTCAGGAAACCACACAGATGGTTTGTCCCTGAATCCTGCAGCTTGCTGTCTTTCAGGTCCAGTTCTGTCAGATGGGTCGGGTTGGACCTCAGAGCTGAGAGCAGAGCAGAACTTCCAACCTCTGACAGCCTGCAGCCCCTCAGCCTGAAACGAGAGGATCTGTCAGGAGGTCCGGAGCGTGTGCGTTATAGTTCTTCATTAAAACAATCCAGTAATGTTTGATTGGATACAATCAAATCCAGAACTAATATAATCACGGGCAAATCCAATCCAATCAAATCCAATCATATTCAGACAAAATAGAAAAACATCAGTGGACATCCAATCATTTTCAACTACATTTTAAAATTATCCAATCAAATAATTTCAAATCAAATCCAATCAAAACAAGTCAACTAAATCAGATCTTTCTTCCAGGTCTTCTCCACTGACCTGAGCATCTTCAGTCTACTGTTTGGACTCTCCAGAACATCACACATCTGCTTTACTGCTGGTTCCTCCAGAACATTGCTGCTCAGGTCCAGTTCTGTCAGGTGGGACGGGTTGGACTTCAGAGCTGAGAGCAGAGCTGAGCAGCCGGCCGCAGACAGTCTGCAGTCCACCAGCCTGAGGGACACATGAAGACGGGTGGAGGTCAGAACTTCTGCGGGCTTCATCCAAACATCTCCTGCACTCTACCTGAGAGCTGCCACGTTACAGTTTGGACTCTCCAGTCCAGCGGACAGATGCCGGACCGCTGGATCCTCCAGAACATTGTTGCTCAGGTCCAGTTCTGTCAGGTGGGACGGGTTGGACATCAGAGCTGCTGCCACAACCTCACAGTGAGTCTCGGAGAGTCCACATCCAGAAAGTCTGCACGACAGAAAGAAACCGAGAAGACCAGAGCTGAGACGGATGTATTCAACCAAAACCTCAAACGTGAAGACGAGTTCTGAGCTCACCGAGCTGCTCTGCAGTTCCTCACAGCTGGCACGAGTCTCAGCCGACCTTCATCTGACGTGTTGTACGTCCTCAGGTCCAGCTCCTCCACGACCTGCTCCGACATCTGCAGCATGTGGGCCAGAGCCGAGCAGTGGATCTCCGAGAGGTTCCTCGTCGAGCCGGTTCCGGATGTCAGGAAATCTTGGATCTCCTGCTGAACGGAGAGATCCTTCATCTCCATCAGACAGTGGAAGATGTTGATGCTTCTGTCCGGAGACACGTTCGGACTCTTCATCTCCTTCAGAGAGCTGATGACCTTCTGGAGGGTTTGGGGGTTTGGATGACCCAGCAGGCGCAGAAGTCTCTGGTTGGACTCCAACAGCAGCCCGTGAAGAAAACGAGCAAACAGGTCCAGATGTCCGCTTGGACTCTGCATGGCTTTCTCCATGACTCTGCTCAGAAACACGTTCAGAGGTGGAACATGTGGATCTTCTTGTCTGGACTGCCTAAATATCTTTTTTATGATGGACGGCTGAGCTGAGCCTTCGTGGAAGGACCCGATGAAGTCCTCCAGAACCTCCATGTTCCTGTTGGAGTAACAGTGGAACACATAGACTGCAGCCAGGAACTCCTGAACGCTCAGGTGAACAAAGCTGAAGACCGGTTTCTGGAAGATCTCACACTCTCTTCTGAAGATCTCAGTGCAAACTCCAGAGCAGAGCGAGGCCCCGGTGACGTCCAGACCGCACTGCTGCAGGTCCTCCAGACAGAACATGATGTTCTGGTTCTTCAGGTGTTCAAACGCCAGCATCCCCAGCTTCAGGAGAACGTCCCTGTCCTTCTCCGTCAGCTGGAACTTCTCGTTCCTCCTCTTTGACTGGACCATCAGGAAGTGCGAGTACATGTCGGTCAGAGTCTGAGGCAGCTCTACCTTCTTGTCTGTGGTCAGCATGTTCTCCAGAACCACAGCCGTGATCCAGCAGAAGATTGGGACCTCACACATGACCTGAAGGGTCTTGGACTTCTTCACGTGGCCGATGATTTTGCTGGACAGCTCTTCATCTCTCAATCTCTTCCTGAAGTATTCCTCCATCTGGGCTTCACGGAAACCTCGCACTTCTGTCACTCTGTCCAAACAGGAAGGCGGGATCTGATTGGCTGCCACGGTCCGAGACGTGATCCACACCAGCGATGAGGGGAGCAGACGTCCCTGGATGAGGTTTGTCAGAAGAACATTGACTGAGGTCTTCTGCGTGACATCAGACACCACAGGACTGCTCTTAAAGTCCAGGGAGAGTTTGCTCTCGTCCAGACCGTCAAAGATAAACAGAAGTTTGGAGACTCCCAGATGCTCCGCCGGGATTTTCAGGAATGAGGGATGGAACTGCTGGATCAGTGTGAGAAGACTGTGCTGCTCATCACTGATCATGTTCATCTCCCTGAAGGACAGAGGAACCACGGCCCTGACGTCGGACTTCTCCACGCCTCCGGCCCAGTCCAGCGTGAACCTCTGCACCAAGAAGGTTTTCCCGATTCCAGCGACGCCGCTGGTCAGAACCACTCTGATGGACCCTGGACGGTCACGCAAAGGCGTAAACATCTGGTGGCAGCTGATCGGAGTCTCCTGGGGGGTCCCGGGGCTTCCCCCCCCCTCATGTTGGGCGTGGATCTGTTTGGGGAGTCCTTCTGTGATGTACAGCTCCGTGTAGATCTCATGGAAGAGCGTTTCATTTCCTGCTTTCTCAGTTCCTTCAGCCACACTTTGGCATCTTCTCCTCAGGTTGGTCTGATGTTCATCAAAGCCTTCCTTCACAACATCTGATAAAGAAGAACAAGAGAAGAGTGAGATGCAGGTTGAGATGAGATGCGGACGCTTTCTTCAGACCGTGACCTTTGGTGAACGAGCGCCTGAGATGTTAAATCAACGGCTTATATCCATGATCAGCTGCAAAAACAGGATCAAAATGTGGATTTATGCAAATTTATGACTTTACAGTCCCTCCCACTTTCTTTATGGAACATGTTTTTTCATACATGGACCTGCTGGTTACCGTTCATCTGGAATAAAAACAAGAGAGACTAAGAATGTCCGTTTGTCAGTGATACTATGTTACCGTTAGTGCTGCCACAAACGATTATTTTAATAGTCGTCTAATCACCGATTATTTTTTCTGATTAGTCGACTAATCGGGTCATGCACAAACTGGATGTAAAACACACATCTTAACCATTATTAGCTTTAAAACAAACTAAAAACTAAATATATCCACACAAGCATTATCTGCGAAAATGCTTGTGTGAATGCTGTAAGCTGAATTTTGAGCTGAAGCGAGTGACGAACAAGCGAAGATGCTGAAATTGAATAGCTAAAAACACTAAAGCTGATAGCCACTAAAATATTAGCTAAATGCCAAATTAGCCTAAAAAATAATTAAAAAAGCCTCAGCTGGCCTCAAAACTGCTAGCATGTAGCTGAACATGTTAAATTAACTCCAAAATAGCCTTAAAAACTGAAGAAAGAAATCCTAAATTTTTCCAAAAAATAGCTAGCATAAGCTTAGCAATATTAGCTAAATTTCCAAAAACACCCTAAAAAAAATTTTTTAAAAGCTAAAGTTAGCAAAAGCTAGCATCTAGCTAAAATATTAGCTAAAACAAAAAAGCAAAGTTAGCCTAAAACTCGAAAGCCTAAATTAAACAGAATAGCTAGATTATAGCTGCAATATTAGCTAAACTCCAAATTAGCCTAAAAAATAATTTAAAAGCCTCAGCTAGCCAAAACTGCTAGCATGTAGCTGACATGTTAACTTAACTCCAAAATAGCCTTAAAAAACTGAAAGAAATCCAAAACTTTTCCAAAATAGCTAGCATGTAGCTTAAATATTAAATTCCAAAACACCCTAAAAACTTTTTTTTCAAAAAGTTTAAGTTAGCCAAAACAGCTAGCATCTAGCTGAAATATTAGCTAAACACCAAATTAGCCAAAAAAAGGAAAAAAGCCTAAATTAACCAGAATAGCTAGCTTGTCGCTGCAATATTAGCTAAACTCCAAATTAGCCTAAAAAATAATTTAAAAGCCTCAGCTAGCCAAAACTGCTAGCATGTAGCTGAAATATTAACTTAACTAAAACTGAAAAAAAAAATCAAAATTTTCCAAATAGCTAGCATGTAGCTTAAATATTAGCTAATCTCCAAAACACCCTAAAAAACTTTTTTTTCAAAAAGCTTAACTTAGCCAAAACAGCTAGCATCTAGCTAAAATAATAGCTGAACACCAAGTTAGCCTAAAAAACTGAAAAAAGCCTAAATTAACCAGAATAGCTAGCTTGTAGCTGAAATATTAGCTAAACTCCAAAATAGCTTAAACAAACCTTGATAAATGCCAAAATAGTCTAAAAAGCTAGCATATTTTTATTATAACTTTCAACTTTACGACACTCTAACTCCATATATTATAAAACTAATGATTAATCGACTATTAAATTAGTTGTTGACTGTTTTAATAGTCGATTAGTCGTCGATTAGTCGACTAATCGTGGCAGCCCTAGTTACCGTAGAAAAACATTAGAGGCTGGAGCTGCAAACACCTCCGACCTGCTCACCTGACTCACGTCAGGTGGGGACCAAACCCCGCCCACCACCCTGCTCCACCAGGTGTGAAACACTTGTTTAAAGCTAGCAGACTTGATCAAATATCTTCTGACATTCCAGACGTCTGTGGGAAGTTCCAAGAGGATGATGGGAACTTGAGTCCGTTGCTTTGGAGGAGTGTCAAACCCCTCCAGAAACATGATATGTAGATATGTAGGTCATGTAATCAGAGGGGGGGGGGGGGGGGGGGGGGGGGGGGGGGGGGGGGGGGGGGGGTGTAGACTCTGTGTGTTCCATGATTTCTTGTGATGCATAAACAATCGTCTGTCATTGATTCTGGATTTTTACGAGCCAGAAGGATAATTTTATTAAATCGCTTTTTATTGAAATGTGGACAAAAGAGCAGATGACATGAGTCCATGAGATTCTAACCTCATCTGTGTCTTTACATTTGATTATTCTTGACACTAATGTGTCTTAATAATAATAACAGCCGACAGGTCTTACTCTCCACAGCTGAGGCGGGAACGTCTTCCTGCGGTCCGGAGCAGCCGGAGCGGCCGGAGCAGCCGGAGCAGCCGGAGCAGGACGGGTCCATGGAGGCGGAGACGCGGTGCACACATGGTGGATCCTCCAGATCGCTGTGACGTGAGGAGAGTCGATCTTCTCCAGGAACATCTCTTCTGGTCATCTCTCTGTGGACAAACCATCATCTGTGAGTCTGGAGCTGGGATGCAGCTTCTCCTCTGATCCTCTGATGTCTCAGCAGATCTCTGGAAACTCTTACTTTGGGTCTGAAGCAAAATTTTCAACCAGGTCATGGACCAGCTGCTTTTGGTGGACACAAATCCTGGTTCTTCTTGGGGTCGCTGACGTCTGCCGACACAAAGAGAATGTCTCACTGTACGGTCAAACACCCGCCCCCGCACCCCACCCCAGGAATAATATTCCTGCCTGTTGTTATTCATAATTATGTTCAAAAATTGGCATTCTGCAGCTTTTTGAACTATTTTGGCATTTACTACTACATTTTTTATAGGATATTTTGGAGTTTAGCTAATATTTCAGCTCCATGTTAGCTATTTTTTCTAACCTAATTTTTTTGTTGTTTTTTAGGCTAAGTTAGCATTTAGCTAATATTTTAGCCAGCTATAAAGCTTCAGCATTTTTCAACTATCAGCTTCAGCGTCTTCTTAGCTATCAATTTCAGACATCTTCTAGCTTTAGCAACTATTGCACAGATGTTAGCTTCAGCATTTTCAGTTTATTTAGCTTGAAGGCATTTTAGGCTATAATTTTCAAGCATTTTAGAAATCAATTTGAGCGTTTTTGGCCCTTTACTTTCAGTGTATTTAGCTATCAAGTTCAGCATCTTCAGCTATTAGCTTCAGCCTTTTCAGCTTCTGCTTTTTTTTAGCTATCAATTTCAGCATCTTTAACTACTAGCTTCAGTGCTTTTAGTTATCAATTTTAGCATTTTCAGCTATTAGCTTCAGCATTTTCAACTATCAGCTTCAGCGTCTCTAGCTATCAATTTCAGCATCTTCTAGCTTTAGCGCTTTCAGATGTCAGCTTCAGCATTTTCAGTTATTAGCTTGAGCATTTTAGCTATCAATTTCAGCATTTTCAGCCATCAATTTGAGCGTTTTTGGCTCTTAGCTTCAGTGTATTTAGCTATCAAGTTCAGCATCTTCAGCTATTAGCTTCAGCCTTTTCAGCTTCAGCTTTTTTTAGCTATCAAGTTCAGCATCTTCAACTACTATCTTCTGCGTTTTCAGCTTGAGCATTTTAGCGTTTTCAGCTATTAGCTTCAGCATTTTTAGTTATCAGCTTCAGTGTTTATACTTTTCAATTTCAGCATCTTCAACTGCTAGCTTCTGCGTTTTCAGCTATTAGCTTCAACATTTTCAGCTATCAGCACTAGCCTCTTCAGCGGAAAAATTCAGCTTCCAGCATTCACACTAACATTATTACAGGTGATGCTGTATATCTAGTTCATAATTATGTTAAAAAGTTACGGTTTTCAAGTTTTAAAACTTTCGTTTTAGATCGTATAAGTGAACGTTTCTCCTGTTCGGCCTGCGACCTCAGTCAGGGGTCACCGACCTGGTGCCCTAGAATTCAGTTTTATTCTGTTGGTATTTTGTGATGACACTTGCATTTACACAGATTTAAAAATGAAAATGTCTTAAAAATATGTTGACGACACATGAACTTTAGGTTTACGTGACCTTTGACCTCCTCCAGTTCAAAGATTTGGTCGTTCGGTGTCAGTAGACGTCACAGTCCTTCAGAATAATGAAGAACTAGTAAACAAACGTGTTGTTAAACTGAATGACTCAGTCCTCATGAAGAAGCTCTCCGGTCATGAAGGTCGGTCGGATGTTGACCCCTGACCTGAGGGCAGTTTTAGATTTTAGACTCCTGTTCTTTTGGGTCAGAACTGATGTTTACAGACAAACAAATCCAGATTTTACAGTAAATAACCTGCCCCCCCCCCTCCCCTTTTACAGAAGTTCTTACTTTGAGTCTGAAGGATCAGAGTCAGAACTGAAACACGGAGGTTCTTCTGATGAAGACAGACGTCCTGCTGACGAAGCTCCCCGCTCCTCCTCCTCTCTCCACCTCCTCCACCTCCTCCTCCCTCCTCCTCCTCCTCCTCCTCCTCCACCTCCTCCACCTCCTCCACCTCCTCCTCCACCTCCTCCGTCTCTTTTGAGACGCTCATCTTCAGCTGTGAGTCTCAGGTTGAACCAACATCAGAGACTGAAGGAGAAGAACATGGAAGTTATTCAGCATGACATGTACCTGAGCACACGGACAGGTGAACTCCGTGTTCCTGAATCCTGATGGATCAGCATGAATCAGCATGAATCCTCACCTGAGTCCTGCAGGTTCACTCTCTGTCTGTCTGATCTTGTTCTACCAGCACAGAGAGGCTCCTCCTTCCATCGTGTGGGCGTGGCACCTGGTCTCTGTTTCTCTCGGAAACATCTCGTAGAACGAGTTTGACCAAACATTCGGGGATGACGTCTCTCCTGAAATGCTGAACATTCTTCTTCTCGTGTGTGAGTGGAAACTTTTCAGCAGCTGAAGGACGGATTCCTGTCGTCCATCAGGCATAAAAAGGAGCTTCTGCTCTGAAATAATCCTGTTTTTAAGGACCACAGTTCTTCTCCGTCCCAAACTGAATCTCCTGGACTCCATGATGATGTTTGCAGACAGATCAGAAGACGTCAGAGTTCTTCTCTCTGATGAGAACAAACCAGAATCTGATGCTGCAGATGTTATAGTTGTTATAAATCAGATTCAACATGTCAGGATGAAGACATGCGACACAGAGAGAGGAAGAGAAGAAGATCTTCAGTCAAAGTGTAGCAGAGATCTATGTTTATTATTGTTTTTAGTTATTTCTTTTCTCCTTTAATTATATATAGTTTTAACATGTTTTAACTCTTTTGTTTTTACTGTGTTTGTTGTTGTTGTTTATCTCATTTGCTGGAGAAATTATTTTAAAGGAAATTGTCCTCAGGACACAAATACATTTATTCTATTTTATTCTATTCTATTATAGTCAAATCTATTCTATTCTGTTCCATTTTTATTCTAATGTATTCTATTCTATTCTGTTCTATTCTAATGTTTTCTAATTCTATTATACTCGAATCTATTCTATTCTCTTCAATTTTTACTTTAATGTATTCTATTCTTTTTTATTCTACTCTAATCTACTTTAATTTATTCTATTCTGATTCTATTCTATTCTAGTCTGTTTTACTCTAATCTATTCTACTGTACTATATTCTACTCTAATAGAAACTATTCTGTTCTTTTCTACTCTACTCTATTCTCTATTCTGCTTTTATTTGATTCAGGCAGCTCTGCTCTCCAGACTGTTACCACACTCACAGCTTTATCCGAGATTAAATCAGATCAGGATCAGGATCAGGATCAGATCTGAGCAGAACTAACGGCAGAAACCCTTCAGAGATGTTTGACAGACAGTCGGCGTGTGCTGCTGGGTTTTTCTCCTCCAGAACCTGAGAGTTCGGATCTTCCATCTCTGTTCCTCCTGGATGATGTGAGGGCAGATGCTGCAGGGAATTCTGGGACTTTTCTGTGATGACACACGGCAGCGACACATCTCTCTGTAGATGTTTTGAATTCAAATCTTTTACAGAACTTCAGCATTTCTGGACCAAATGAAACGACCCGCTCAGATCTGATCAACCAAAACAAAATGGAGTCAGATTCTAGAAGAAACGTTCTATATTTTATTAAACGGTCCAGTTCCATGAGATCAACCAAACCAGAAAAATAACAACATAAATTGTTAAACGAATGTTAAAAATCTGGTTCTTTCTTTCAATCCAGAACTTTCAAACAAAAACTTTTCCCACAAACCAAAAATAAATAAATAAAAAATGGAGGTTTTAAGGGAAGCTTTTTCTCATGGAAGTGTTTTTCACAGCTGGGTTCCGGTATCGGTTCTGCTGGTTCTGCAAATCCTGTGGGGATTCAAAGGAAAAGTGATGGTTTGGCGCCATCTGGTGGTTATTTTATTTATTTATTTTTAATTGATGAAAAATAAATGAAATCACAGAATTCTGATTCAACACGTCAGAAGGTCAACAAACTTCTGGAAGCTTCCCGCCACCAAACCTCTTTTTTATTTTTTATATAGAAACTTTATTCACAATAGAAACACTTTCCATCAATTTTCTTTTGACAGGTGCCCCGCCCCCAAGTGGATGTAACAATTTTGTGTTTTTTTTAAACTTTATTGACAAACAACATAATACAAAAAAAAAGTCAATGACTCAGGATACGTTAAAATGAGTTCATATTGTAGAAAAGCAAAACAAGAAAAACAAATAGAAATGTCATACAATTTATATAAAATGTGACGTCATGTTGGGGTGGGTTTGGGGGCGGGGCATCTGTCAAAATGACTTTGATGGAAAGTATATTTCTATTCTCTCTCAGAATGACAGTCAGTACAGATTAAATAACAGATTATTAAACATAAAAAAAATAAGAATTCAGATAAATGTAGATTTTTATGGCTGAATTTGGTGTTTAGAATATAATGCTTTATTCATTAAATAGATTCATTAAATAGAATTGTGAAATCAGAAAAAAAAAGTTAAAACCACAAAGTGGATTTTTTAAATTCATCTTAGGACTAATTTCTGTCATTTATTGTCACGGACTGGGATGTTTCAGCAGAAACTGTTGCGTTTTATTTTATTATTTTTATTTTTTTTTAAATCACGGATAGAAAATCACCGTCAGATTTCGAGTTTTCCGCCGTAAAAACTTAGATTCCGTCTCAGTATAAAACAGAATTAATGTTTTTGGCACAAACTTGATTCCAGCTCTAATCCTGACCGGCAGCAGCTCGCACCAATCACGCTCGGCTCTGTCCCGGGTCGGAGCCAATCACAGCCCGCGTCAGCTCGGTGGGCGGGAACACGGCGGAAGCTGCTGGCATCCTCGGCGGCCATTGATGAACGCTCGTTCCAAGAGGACGGAGCGACCGAAGCCCGCGTGTCTGCGTGTTCGTGCGGGCGGCAGCCATGGTGTCCCACTCGCTCGCGCTGCCCATGATCTGCTTCACCACGCTGTGGGCGCTGGTCGGGGTGGTGGCTCCGTTTCTGGTTCCGAAAGGACCGAACCGAGGGTAGGCTGCAGCCGCCGCTGATTGGACCCAGTTAAGGCTTTTTATGTTCGGTTCCGATATTTTTACGTTCATTTCGGGACGTAAACACGTGACCTTCTCTGCTGGCGGGATCCGTCGCGGGGGTTTTCGCGCGCGCGTTTCTGTTCGCTGGAGGCCGTTTCTCCATCCTCACCTCCGCAGGGGCGTACCCGGATGTTTCCGTCAGGGGGCCCGCGGGCCCGCTGCGCGTGGGGGCTCCTTCTGTGTCAGGAAGGGGTTTGAAAGAGAAAATGTTGCATTATTGCACCAGCACCATAAAAAAAAACTAAATGTAAATGTTTCTGATTTTATTTTCATTTTAGATCTATTTATTTGTTATTTTTTAGGCAAAATGTTTGATTGTAAAATGAACACACCTAATAGACTCACTGGTTTTCAATTATATATTTTGTCGTTTTATATGAACCTTTATTATGGAGCCAAATTGAAGCCGACATTATTTGAAACCAAAATGAAAAATAAATGTTGTTGTTTGGCCAAAAGAAATTAACTTGTCCAAAACCTTTTGATCTTTGAAAATAAAGTCATTTATTTTTAGCTTCAAATGATCTGTACTAAAGGTTTCAAAAATCCAAATTTCAGTTTCAAATCTTTTTTTTTTACCTTTGAATCTTTTCTCCATGTTTTGAATCTGAATTTCTCAGTTTAGAAACTTTTGGCCCCATTGTGGTGTGTTGGGGCGGGGCTAACCAAAAGAGTTATGGTCACCTGTCGTTATGTCAACCTTTTGATATGTTTTAGCTATCGTTACGGTTACCTGTCGTTATGTCAACCTTTTGATATGTTTTAGCTATCGTTACGGTTACCTGTCGTCATGGTAACCTGTTGATATGTTTTAGCCTTCGTTACGGTTACCTGTCGTCATGGTAACCTGTCGATATGTTTTAGCTATCGTTACGGTTACCCGTCGTCATGGTAACCTGTCGATATGTTTTAGGTATCGTTACGGTTACCCGTCGTCATGGTAACCTGTCGATATGTTTTAGCTATCGTTACGGTTACCCGTCGTCATGGTAACCTGTCGATATGTTTTAGCTATCGTTACGGTTACCTGTCGTCATGGTAACCTGTCGATATGTTTTAGGTATCGTTACGGTTACCTGTCGTCATGGTAACCTGTTGATATGTTTTAGCTATCGTTACGGTTACCTGTCGTCATGGTAACCTGTCGATATGTTTTAGCTATCGTTACGGTTACCCGTCGTCATGGTAACCTGTCGATATGTTTTAGCTATCGTTACGGTTACCTGTCGTCATGGTAACCTGTCGATATGTTTTAACTATCGTTACAGTTATCCGTCGTCATGGTAACCTGTTGATATGTTTTAACTATCGTTACGGTTACCTGTCGTCATGGTAACCTGTCGATATGTTTTAGCTATCGTTACGGTTACCTGTCGTCATGGTAACCTGTCGATATGTTTTAACTATCGTTACAGTTATCCGTCGTCATGGTAACCTGTCGATATGTTTTAGCTATCGTTACGGTTACCTGTCGTCATGGTAACCTGTCGATATGTTTTAACTATCGTTACAGTTATCCGTCGTCATGGTAACCTGTTGATATGTTTTAGCTATCGTTACGGTTACCTGTCGTCATGGTAACCTGAACAGCCCTCTCTCCTGGTCGATGTGACCACATGACTCTGACGTGACCTTGTGGCGTGGACATTGATGCGTTCCTCTCTGATCTCTTCCAGAGTCATCGTCACCAGCCTCATCCTGACGGCCGTCTGCTGCTACCTGTTGTAAGTGACCCCACCCCCCCACACCCCAAACCCCGCCCCCGCCGCTGCTCAGATCGATGTGGGAGGGGCTCGATCAGAACTGGATCTTCTGTGGCTTCACGTTCTCATGAACGGATGGAGAGCAGCTGCTTCATGTTTCAGGGTTTGAAGGTCAAGTGAAGGTCGCAGTCCTGCTGTCTTCTGCACTCGTTTGTTCTGCTTTGGTTCTGAAACTTCAGAATCAGAATCACTGCAGAACCTTCAGACCGCAGATTCATGAGTTTCTCCACTAGAGGGAGCTCCGACTCCAACAGTCCCTGACTTTACTTTAAGGAATCTGGTTGGTTGATGAACGAGGAGTGAAGGTTCGGATATAAATGATGTCCTCCAGGTGGAGGCTTCACCTCACAGGTGCACTTTAAGAACCCTCGCGCACTCACAGGCTCCGCCCACATGGGAACGGACCCTCCTTATAGGTGGTCCGTGCTGGAGTTTGCTCCTCCTTTCAGATCAAACTGTTTCAATGAAAACTGATCATGAGAACAGCAGAAGTTCAGTTCTAGTAAACAGAACCATCAGAAATGATCTTTACTGGATCTTCTGGGATCAAACCTGTTTAAAGTGAAGTTCTGCAGAACTCAGAGTTTCTGATCCAGCTTTACATCAGATGAGCAGCAGCTGTATGGAGCTGAATTAAGGCCGATGTTATCTGAAACCCAAATAAATAAGTTAAATATCTGAAACTAAAATAAACTGAATCATTTTCAGCTTCAAATATTCAATTTTTTAGGTTTCAAAACTTTGAATTTTCATTTCTCTTTCCTTTTTTTTTAAATCTTTATTTCATTTTGAATTATTTTCGTTAGCCCCGCCCAAAATCCAGACATCAGAGCCAAACGTTTAGAAACTGAAATTTTCAGATTCAAAACTGAAAAAAATGTTGTGAAATTGAGATTTTTAAATAATTCTAGAATAGAATAAAGTTTCAGACTTTTATTCATTTTTTCGTTTTATTTGGGTTTCTAATGATATCGGCTCCATTTTATCTCCACCTCAGCTCTGAAATCACAGACCAGAAGTTCTTCTAAAAGGTTGGGTAAAGTGGGCGGAGTTATCAGGTATGGTCCAGACAGGTTTTGGATCTGATCCTGGGGAGGGGGTTCTATGGTAACTTGGCAGCTGTTTCAGACTCCAGAAACTTTTGGTCCAATGAAGCTGAACCAGAACTGGACAGAACCCGAGGCGGTCCGGTGAGTTCTGACGTTCTCCTCTCTGTCTGCCAGCTGGCTGGTGGCCATCCTGGCTCAGGCCAACCCTCTGTTTGGACCTCAGCTGAAGAACGAAACCATCTGGTACCTGCGCTACTTCTGGGAGTGAACCAGGTGAGTCCGACTCTGCTCCTGCTCCACTGAAGTTCTGAAGTCAGAACCAGAACTTCTGCTCTGACACGGAGGACGTGTCTGATGACGACCAGAACCGGCTCAGGCTGCAGGATCCAAACGGTTCCTTCATGGTTCTGAAGGAGAGAGATCCGGTTCTGGTGGTTCCTGAACAGGTTCTGCTTCACCATCGACCCGATCCGTGTTAAAGAGAACGGTCCAGACAAACAAACTGGATTTGTAAAGCTGCTTCAGAACCATCAGAACCGGGCCGTGTTGAAGCGTTTGGTTCCACAAAAGTTTCTCTGATGGAAACCTCAAGACGTGATTCTCTGAAGCTCCGCCTCCTGTGTTTCAGGTCGGGACGCGTCGTTTCTCTGTGAGGGTTTGCTGGACGTGACCTCTGCGCTCCTCCTGACCGCTCCTCCTGACCGCTCCTCCTGGCCACTCCTCCTGACCACCCTCCTCCTGACCGCTCCTCCTCGCTGCTCCTCCTCGCCGTTCCTCGCCGCTCCTCCTCGCCGCTCCTCCTCGCCGCTCCTCCTCGCCGCTCCTCCTCGCCGCTCCTCCTTGCTGCTCCTCCTGGCCGCTCCTCCTGACCGCTCCTCCTCCTCGCTCCTCCTGACCACTCTCCTCCTGACCGCTCCTCCTGACCACTCCTCCTCGCCGCTCCTCCTCGCCGCTCCTCCTCGCCGCTCCTCCTCGCCGCTCCTCCTGACCGCTCCTCCTCGCCGCTCCTCCTCCTCGCCGCTCCTCCTGACCGCTCCTCCTCGCCGCTCCTCCTCCTCGCCGCTCCTCCTGACCACTCCTACTGACCGCTCCTCCTCGCTCCTCCTCGCCGCTCCTCCTCTCAGCTTCAGGATTCCGTCGCCATCCTCTGGTTTTCTTTGTAAACACGCTCAGGAGAACATCTGATCTTCATTCCATGCAGAGCTCCAATCAGCAGAGGAGACATAGCTCCTCCCCCTCCTCAGAAACGTGATGTCACTTCCTGTGTGAATTCCTTCTGTTGTTCTTTAGCATGAACCATGATGTTGGCGCTCTTGTTATGTTTATGTGACCAGAGGGGGAGGGAGTGGGGGTGGGGGGTGGAGGGGGTCACTGATGCCCCCCCCTCCCGTAACTCGCCACCTTACTCCGCCTCTCGAGTGCCGCTCCGCTGAGGTCCTGGTTGCCATGGCGATCCCAGTTTTGACCTCCCTGAAGGTCCCGCCCGTTCCCGCCCCAGCGGTGCTGTAATCCCTTTGTGGGCGGGGCTTCTGCCCCCCCAGCGGTGAAGCTCTTCCACACCTGCTCTCCTTCCATCAGGTGCGACATCTCTTTCCCGCCTCACGGCGAACCGACTCGCCCGCCGACCACAGCCGTGGCCCCTCCCCCATCCTGACCCCCCCCTCCTCCTACCCCTCCAGTCCTTTTCTCCAAAAATCACTTCGCTTCAGCCAAAAAGAAACAAAATCAAAATACAGCTACTTTTTAGAAAGACCAAATTGTGTTTTTTTCCCGTCCCCCCCCTCGCTCCTCAGCCCCTCGCTGCGGCGGCGGCGGCGGCAAACGCGTGAGATCACCAGATTCTGCTGAGAGCGTCGACTGACGGAGGAGGAGGACGCTTCCGGGATTTGGAAACCAAAGAGTCGGGAACGCAAACGACTTAAACTAGGAGAAAAACAAACGTAAAGCATAAGCTCCGCCCACTGCCACGCCCATCTGGTTATAGTTTTCATGATTGGTTGGAAAGCTCTTCTTTTCTGCCGGTTTTTCCAAAAGGTGTCGGAACACGTCCAGCGGTATGGAGCAGAACTGGACTCAAAATTATTAACTTGTTGGTGTTTGGTCAAAGAAATGTCAGAAACTTCTAAAATAAACTCATTATTTTCAGTTTTGTGATCAGTTTTGAAATTGAAATTTGAGTTTTAATATAAAAAAAAAACTCAGAAAATTTAAAGCTGAAAATAATTAAGTTTATTTAAAAAAAAAACAAAAAGTTCTCGATATTTGATTTTTGTATTTAGGTTTCAAATAATATTGACACTAATGTAGCTCCATACGGCGGGAGGGTTTCCGTCTGTCAATCTAAAGATGGCGTCTGCTCGCCGTGACCTTTTTTTGGTCAAATTTGAACCCTTTAGTCCCGTTTGAACTCCTAAAGCTCTCCGTTTTGAATCCTCCGATTTCGGTCGATAGTTCAGGAGGAATTCTTTAGAATCCGCTGAAATGACCTCAACGACGTCAACACAATAATCCGGTTCCGGCGTCTGAACGATCTTGTACCGGCAGAACAACCCCACCTGGTGGTCGTGAGCAGAACTGCACGATTCATTTTCAAACAAGCTTCAATCCAGAAGGTTCTCCGTCGTTCCTGTGAACTTCTCCGGATTCCTTTCTTGGAGGACGTTCCATCTACCGCATTAGGACGGCGTCCGATTCCACCGAGCCGGACGCTGGACCACAGGAGCAGCTCGGGGGGGTGGAGAGTCTGAACCGTTCAGCAGACACAGTCACCTCAGGCTGGACGGGGCTGTCTTTGGGGTCGCCATGGCAACGACGTAACCAACCACAAATGTATATAACAGTAGAGATGTGTGTGTGTCAATGTGTTTGTGTGATTATTCTATGTGTGTGGCATCATGTGACACCCCCCCCCACCCCCCAATAAGAGTGGAGTCCTGAAGTCAGCAGCTGCTCTCCTGAATCATTGATGCTCCTGCAGGAGGATCGAGTCAACATTTCAAATGTCAGAGACTCTTTTCCAGAGTTATGAAGCCACATTTGAAAAAAAACATCACGTCTGATATCAGTGAACACCAGAGTCGACCTGCAAGCTTCTCTGCTGAAGATCTACGGAGATACATTAGTGTCAATATTATTTGGAACCAAAACAACTTTAAAAAAAATATATTGATGTTTGGCCAAAAAAAAAAAGTCAAATATCCAGAACTTTTTGCTATTCTAAAATAAACTTAATTATTTTTAGCTTCAAAACTCAAAATGTCAAAACTTAGTTTTCAGTTTTAAACCTGAAAATTTCAGTTTCAAAACTTTTGGCCCCGTTGGGGCGGAGCTAACGAAAAGGGTTAAAGGTGAAAAAAAGATTTGAAACTGAAAGAAAAAAATGTTTGAACATTTTCCGTTTTATTTTGGCCAAACACCAATATTTTTTTCCAAGTTTTTTTATTCGACTTTCAAATAATATCGTCCCCAATTTATCTCCGTACATCTGTGCAAACATAAAATGTATTCAAATAAATTAAAATCAATGAATATTGCATTAACATTTTAAAAAATGCATAATTTACAGGTAAGATGATCTAAAAGACATTTTAAAGGTGAATCTTGATTTTCTTCCTAAAGTTTTTAACATTAGCGGATGCTGCTCCAGTCAGAGCTGTGAGGTCCTGCTGCTGCTTCAAGAAGAAAAACAGATGAATTATTCTCTGAAACGTCTCTCCATCCTGGAGAAATCACAGGCCTGAAAGATCTCAGGTTCTGAATAAGAATCTGTTTTCTCCAACACATTTGAGGCCTTCATGCAGTTTTCACATTAAAACCTCGTTCTCTCATTTAAACCCGTGTCATGAAGTTTCTCTGATCTGATCTGGTTTGATGAAGATGTTGATCTCCACGGCGCAGCAGACCGCCGACTCCGCCGCTCCTCATCAGCGGGATGTTTGAAGGGTTTCTCCTCCCGCCGCCGCCGCCGGTCGGAGCTGCTGATGTGAAGCTAATTTCCTCCTCGGCGGACAATCTGGTCTCTGCATCTTCTGTCAGTCGGGAGATGCAGCCTGACGGGTTCTGCTCCATGATGACACGCCTCCCCCAGAACCAGGAACAGAGCTAACGCCGGAGCTGACCTACATCACTGCTGCTCCACTTCATCCCATCCGGAGTCTGGATCTGGATCTGCTGGATCTGCTGGTCTGGATCTGGATCTGCTGGTCTGGATCTGCTGGTCTGGATCCGGATCTGCTGGTCTGGATGTGGATCTAGATCTAGATCTGCTGGTCTGGATCTGCTGGTCTGGATCTGGATCTATATCTGGATCTGCTGGTCTGGATCTGCTGGTCTGGATCTGGATCTATATCTGGATCTGGATCTGCCTGGTCTGAATCTGGATCTGCTGGTCTGGATCTGCTGGATCTGGATCTGCTGGTCTGGATCTGCTGGGTCTATATCTGGATCTGGATCTGCTGGTCTGGATCTGGATCTATATCTGGATCTGGATCTGCTGGTCTGGGTCTAGATCTGGATCTGGATCTGCTGGTCTGGATCTGCTGGATCTGGATCTGCTGGTCTGGGTCACAAACAGAACCGAAGCAACAACGGTCTCTGATGGAGTTGAACGGATCCAAAGGATCAAAGTGAAGCTTCAGTCGGACCGAACCGACCTCAGAATGAAAGGAAGCAAAGACGGATCAGCAAACAGAACCGACTCCGGTCAAACATTAAGAGATCTTCATGATAGAAACGTTTGGAGGATTAAAAGTTGATCTCCGATCATTTTCTGATCCGTTTCCAAAGCGTTTCGGTCGTCTTTTCTTTATGAAGTCAATCAAATCCCGCCGTTCTCTAGGACATAGTTTCTGCAGAGCAGCAAGAGTCCATTAGAAATGTACTTCTGAGTGAGCCCGCCCCACTTCCCATCATCCATCTGTTTACACTCTCTCTCTAGCTTACAGCCCCTCACACCCCCAACCTAACACGGAAAATAATTCTAAATGCTATTCTAATTTTTTTAATTAAATTAATGTTAAATCTTTTTTTTCACCTTTAACTCTTTTTTTTCGGTTTGAATCTGAAAACTTCAGTTTCAAACTTTTGGCCCCTTAGTGGCGCGTTGGGGCGGGGCTAACAACTTTAGCAGTTCCAGTCGATCCCAGAGAAGAGAGAAGGACGACCTGAACCGAAACCGGACCGGACCTGAAGGGAAGCAGCAGAACACTCTGATGTCCGTGCAGATGTGAACGCAGCATGAGGACTTGAACTGGAACGAGGTTCTGGATCCAGAGGAGGAATGTTTGAGGAGGTGGAGGAAGCAGGAAGATCAGATTAGGTTTATATGTGAAGGAGCAGAACCTCAAACCTGGACAGAAACAAACTCCTGTTCCTCAGTGACATCCAGATCCTCTCTCTCTCTCTCTCTCCTGTGGAGACTCGAACAGAACCAGATGAACTGAAACAGTCAAATGTTTCAGAGGATTGTTGGACGGGTTCTGCAGGAACACGTTTGCACGGAGATCCTGTGATTGGACCGGCAGCGGTTATGAAACACTTTGAAGAGCAGCCAGCCCGAGCCCTCAGCAGGACCCATACCATTTTAAAAAAAAAAATTGAGATTAGCTATTATTTAGCAACATACTAATGTTTTTGGCTAATGTGTTACCTACGGGAGTTTTTAGGCTAATTTAGAATTTTAGCTTCTATTTTAGCAACATGCTAACGTTTTGGCTAAGTTTTCTGAAAAATGTTATGCTAATTTGGAGTTTAGCTAATTTTAGTAAAATGCTAATGTTTTCAACTAATTTGTTATCTACTGAATTTTTTCTTATAATTGAGAATTTAGCTTCTATTTTAGCAACATGCTAACGTTTTTGACTAAGTTAGTTTACTGAGGAATTTTAGGCTATTTTAGAGTTCAGCTAGTATTTAAGCAACAAGCTAACTTTTTTGGCAAATTTGGCATCTAATTAGTTTTTTATGCTAATTTGGAGTTTAGCTAATATTTTCGCATTATGCTAACATTTTTAGCTAATTTGTTATCTACTGAGGGTTTTTAGTTAATTTCAAGTTTAGCTTTTATTTTAGCAACATGCTAACGTTTTTGGCTAATTTGTTTTTCTAGTGGGGCTTTTAGGATAATTTAGAATTTCAGCTTTATTTTGGCAACAATGCTAACGTTTTTGACTAAGTTAGTTTACTGAGGAATTTTTAGGCTATTTTAGAATTTTAGCTTCTATTTTAGCAACATGCTAACGTTTTTGGCTAAGTTTTCTGAAAAATGTTATGCAATTGGAGTTTAGCTAATTTTAGTAAAATGCTAATGTTTCAAAATAATTTGTTATCTACTGAATTTTTTTTCTTATAAATAAGAATTTAGCTTCTATTTTAGCAACATGCTAACGTTTTTGGCTAATTTGTTTTCTAGTGGGCTTTTTAGGATAATTTTAGATTTTCAGCTTTTATTTTGGCATGCTAACGTTTTGACTAATTAGTTAACTGAGAATTTTATGCTATTTGGAATTTAGCTAATGTTTTAGTAAAATGCTAATGTTTTCAGTTATTTTTAATCAACTGAATTTTTTGGAGGGATAATTTTGAATTTAGCTTCTATTTTAGCAACATGCTAACGTTTTTGACTAAGTTAGTTTACTGAGGAATTTTAGGCTATTTTTAGAAGTTCAGCTAGTATTTAAGCAACAAGCCTAGCTTTTTTGGCACAATTTGGCATCTAATTAGTTTTTTATTGCTAATTTGGAGTTTAGCTAATATTTTCGCAATATGGTAAACATTTTAGCTAATTGTTATCTACTGGGGGTTTTTTAGTTAATTTCAAGTTTAGCTTTTATTTCAGCAACATGCTACATTTTTGGCTGATTTAATTTACAGAGTAAATGTTTATGCTAATTTGGAGTTTAGCTAATTTAGTAAAATGCTAATTGTTTTCAACTAATTTGTTTATCTACTGAATTTTTTTTTCTTATAATTAGATTAAGATTCTATTTTAGCAACGTGCTAACGTTTTTGACTAAGTTTACTGAGGAATTTTAGGCTATTTTAGAGTTCAGCTAGTTTTTAAGCAACAAGCTAACTTTTTTGGCAATTTGGCATCTAATTAGTTTTTTTGCTAATTTGGAGTTTAGCTAATATTTTCGCATTATGCTAACATTTTTAGCTAATTTGTTATCTACTGAAGTTTTTAGTTAATTTCAAGTTTAGCTTTTATTTTAGCAACATGCTAACGTTTTTGGCTAATTTGTTTTCTAGTGGGCTTTTTAGGATAATTTAGATTTTCAGCTTTTATTTTGGCAACAATGCTAACGTTTTTTGACTAAGTTAGTTTACTGAGGAATTTTTAGGCTATTTTAGAATTTAGCTCTCTTCATTTAGCAACATGCTAACGTTTTTGACTAAGTTAGTTTACTGAGGATTTTAGGCTATTTTAGAGTTCAGCTAGTATTTAAGCAACAAGCTAGCTTTTTTGGCAAATTTGGCATCTAATTAGTTTTTTATGCTAATTTGGAGTTTAGCTAATATTTTCGCAATATGGTAACATTTTTAGCTAATTTGTTATCTACTGGGGGTTTTTAGTTAATTTCAAGTTTAGCTTTTATTTCAGCAACATGCTAACATTTTTGGCTGATTTAATTTACAGAGAAATGTTATGCTAATTGGAGTTTTAGCTAATTTTAGTAAAATGCTAATGTTTTCAACTAATTTGTTATCTACTGAATTAATTTTTTTTTCTTATAATTGAGAATTTAGATTCTATTTTAGCAACGTGCTAACGTTTGACTAAGTTTACTGAGGAATTTTAGGCTATTTTAGAGTTCAGCTAGTTTTTAAGCAACAAGCTAACTTTTTTGGCAATTTGGCATCTAATTAGTTTTTTATGCTAATTTGGAGTTAGCTATATTTTCCCATTATGCTAACATTTTTAGCTAATTGTTATCTACTGAGGGTTTTTAGTTAATTTCAAGTTTAGCTTTATTTTAGCAACATGCTAACATTTTTAGCTAATTTGTTATCTACTGAGGTTTTAGTTAATTTCAAGTTTAGCTTTTATTTTGGCAACAATGCTAACGTTTTTGACTAAGTTAGTTTACTGAGGAATTTTTAGGCTATTTTAGAATTTTAGCTTTCTATTTAGCAAATGCTAACGTTTTGGCTAAGTTTTCTGAAAATGTTATGCTAATTTGGAGTTAGCTAATTTTAGTAAATGCTAATGTTTTCAACTAATTTGTTATCTACTGAATTTTTTTCTTATAATTAAGAATTTAGATTCTTTTTAGACATGCTACGCTTTTGGCTAATTTGTTTCTAGTGGGCTTTTTAGGATAATTTAGATTTTCAGCTTTTATTTTTGGCAACAATGCTAACGTTTTTGACTAATTTAGTTTACTGAGGATTTATATGCTAATTTGGAATTTAGCTAATGTTTTAGTAAAATGCTAATGTTTTCAGTTATTTTTAATTCAACTGAATTTTTTTGGGGGGATTATTTTGAATTTAGCCTCTATTTTAACAACATGCTAACGTTTTTTGACTAAGTTAGTTTACTGAGGAATTTTAGGCTATTTTAGGAGTTCAGCTAGTATTTAAAGGCCAACCCAGGCTTAACTTTTTTTTTTTTGGCCAAATTTTTTTGGAGGGGCAATTCCTTCAATGTCTAATGTAGTTTTTTTTATGCTAATTTCGGTTTATTATTATTTTCGACCAATATGCTAACATTTTTAGCTATTTGTTATCTACTGAGGGTTTTTTATTAATTTCAAGTTTAGCTTTTTATCTATTTTAGCAACATGCCTAACATTTTTAGCTAATTTTAGTTTCACTTTTACTTGCGGGTTTTTAGTTAACTTTTCTAAAGTTTTAGTTTCTTTTTTTGGCAACAATGCTAACGTTTTTGACTAAGGTCTAGTTTACTGAGGAATTTTTAGGCTATTTTAGAATTTTAGCTTCCTATTTTAGCAACATGCTACGTTTTTGTGGTAAGTTTTCCCCTGAAAATGTTATGCTAATTTGGAGTTATGAGCTAATTTTAGTTAAATGTAATGTTTTAAATAATTTGTTATCTAGCTGAAATTTTTTTTTCCTTATAATTAAGATTTAGATTCTATTTTAGCAACATGCTAACGTTTTTGGATAATTTGTTTTCTAGTGGGCTTTTTAGGATAATTTAGATTTTAGCTTTTAATTTGGAACAAAATGCACGTTTTTGCGACTAATTTAGTTTACTGAGGAATTTTATGCTAATTTGGAATTTAGCTAATGTTTTAGTAAAATGCTAATGTTTTCAGTTATTCTTTATCAACTGAATTTTTTTGGGGGGATAATTTTGAATTTAGCTTTTATTTTAGCACCATGCTAACGTTTTTGACTAAGTTAGTTTACTGAGGAATTTTTAGGCTATTTTAGAATTTTAGCTTCTATTTTAGCAAAATGCTAACGTTTTTGGCTAAGTTTTCTGAAAAATGTTATGCTAATTTGGAGTTTAGCTAATTTTAGTAAAATGCTAATGTTTTCAACTAATTTGTTATCTACTGAATTTTTTTTCTTATAATTAAGAATTTAGATTCTATTTTAGCAACATGCTAATGCTTTTGGCTAATTTGTTTTCTAGTGGGCTTTTTAGGATAATTTAGATTTTCAGCTTTTATTTTGGCAACAATGCTAACGTTTTTGACTAATTTAGTTTACTGAGGAATTTTATGCTAATTTGGAATTTAGCTAATGTTTTAGTAAAATGCTAATGTTTTCAGTTATTTTTTAATCAACTGAATTTTTTTGGGGGGATTATTTTGAATTTAGCCTCTATTTTAACAACATGCTAACGTTTTTGACTAAGTTAGTTTACTGAGGAATTTTAGGCTATTTTAGAGTTCAGCTAGTATTTAAGCAACAAGCTAACTTTTTTGGCAAATTTGGCATCTAATTAGTTTTTTATGCTAATTTGGAGTTTAGCTAATATTTTCGCAATATGCTAACATTTTTAGCTAATTTGTTATCTACTGAGGGTTTTTAGTTAATTTCAAGTTTAGCTTTTATTTTAGCAACATGCTAACATTTTTAGCTAATTTGTTATCTACTGAGGGTTTTTAGTTAATTTCAAGTTTAGCTTTTATTTTGGCAACAATGCTAACGTTTTTGACTAAGTTAGTTTACTGAGGAATTTTTAGGCTATTTTAGAATTTTAGCTTCTATTTTAGCAACATGCTAACGTTTTTGGGTAAGTTTTCTGAAAAATGTTATGCTAATTTGGAGTTTAGCTAATTTTAGTAAAATGCTAATGTTTTCAACTAATTTGTTATCTACTGAATTTTTTTTCTTATAATTAAGAATTTAGATTCTATTTTAGCAACATGCTAACGTTTTTGGCTAATTTGTTTTCTAGTGGGCTTTTTAGGATAATTTAGATTTTCAGCTTTTATTTTGGCAACAATGCTAACGTTTTTGACTAATTTAGTTTACTGAGGAATTTTATGCTAATTTGGAATTTAGCTAATGTTTTAGTAAAATGCTAATGTTTTCAGTTATTCTTTAATCAACTGAATTTTTTTGGGGGGATAATTTTGAATTTAGCTTTTATTTTAGCAACATGCTAACGTTTTTGACTAAGTTAGTTTACTGAGGAATTTTTAGGCTATTTTAGAGTTCAGCTAGTATTTAAGCAACAAGCTAACTTCTTTGGCAAATTTGGCATCTAATTAGTTTTTATGCTAATTTGGAGTTTAGCTAATATTTTCGCAATATGCTAACATTTTTAGCTAATTTGTTATCTACTGAGGGTTTTTAGTTAATTTCAAGTTTAGCTTTTATTTTGGCAACAATGCTAACGTTTTTGACTAAGTTAGTTTACTGAGGAATTTTTAGGCTATTTTAGAATTTTAGCTTCTATTTTAGCAACATGCTAACGTTTTTGGGTAAGTTTTCTGAAAAATGTTATGCTAATTTGGAGTTTAGCTAATTTTAGTAAAATGCCAATGTTTTCAACTAATTTGTTATCTACTGAATTTTTTTTTCTTATAAATAAGAATTTAGCTTCTATTTTAGCAACATGCTAACGTTTTTGGCTAATTTGTTTTCTAGTGGGCTTTTTAGGATAATTTAGATTTTCAGCTTTTATTTTGGCAACAATGCTAACGTTTTTGACTAATTTAGTTTACTGAGGAATTTTATGCTAATTTGGAATTTAGCTAATGTTTTAGTAAAATGCTAATGTTTTCAGTTATTTTTTAATCAACTGAATTTTTTTGGGGGGATTATTTTGAATTTAGCCTCTATTTTAACAACATGCTAACGTTTTTGACTAAGTTAGTTTACTGAGGAATTTTAGGCTATTTTAGAGTTCAGCTAGTATTTAAGCAACAAGCTAACTTTTTTGGCAAATTTGGCATCTAATTAGTTTTTTATGCTAATTTGGAGTTTAGCTAATATTTTCGCAATATGCTAACATTTTTAGCTAATTTGTTATCTACTGAGGGTTTTTTAGTTAATTTCAAGTTTAGCTTTTATTTTAGCAACATGCTAACATTTTTAGCTAATTTGTTATCTACTGAGGGTTTTTAGTTAATTTCAAGTTTAGCTTTTATTTTGGCAACAATGCTAACGTTTTTGACTAAGTTAGTTTACTGAGGAATTTTTAGGCTATTTTAGAATTTTAGCTTCTATTTTAGCAACATGCTAACGTTTTTGGGTAAGTTTTCTGAAAAATGTTATGCTAATTTGGAGTTTAGCTAATTTTAGTAAAATGCTAATGTTTTCAACTAATTTGTTATCTACTGAATTTTTTTTCTTATAATTAAGAATTTAGATTCTATTTTAGCAACATGCTAACGTTTTTGGCTAATTTGTTTTTTAGTGGGCTTTTTAGGATAATTTAGATTTTCAGCTTTTATTTTGGCAACAATGCTAACGTTTTTTGACTAATTTAGTTTACTGAGGAATTTTATGCTAATGTTGGAATTTAGCTAATGTTTTTTAGTAATCATGCTAATTGTTTTTCAGTTAGTTTTTTAATCAACATGAATTTTAGGGGATAATTTTGAATTTAGCTTTTATTTTAGCAACATGCTAACGTTTTTGACTAAGTTAGTTTACTGAGGAATTTTTAGGCTATTTTAGAGTTCAGCTAGTATTTAAGCAACAAGCTAACTTTTTGGCAAATTTGGCATCTAATTAGTTTTTTATGCTAATTTGGAGTTTAGCTAATATTTTCACAATATGCTAAAATTTTTAGCTAATTTGTTGTCTACTGAGGGTTTTTAGTTAATTTCAAGTTTAGCTTTTATTTCAGCAACATGCTAACATTTTTGGCTGATTTAATTTACAGAGAAATGTTATGCTAATTTGAAGTTCAGCTAGTAATTAAGTAACGAGCTAGCCTTTTTGCTACTAAAGTTAAAAACGTAAAAAAATACCCTTTTGAGAGATGCTAGTTTCTTTTTATATATTTTTTTGCTTTTGTTCGTGCCAAAAATAGACAATTCATGTTTATTTAAAAAACAAAAAACAAAAAGAAGGTTATGAATGCCAATCCAAATTTCTTAAAGACTAACGTAAGCCAATGCGGCTCCTTCTAGGTTTTAATCAGTAGAAAACGAGCCCAAATGGCTCTTATACCTCTCATGTTGTGTTTTGTTGTTTCCTAAACCTTCCCGCGCCTTTGCTGTAGGCGGCGCTGCGGAGCCGTCCCTCCAACATGTGGATCCATCAGCGGGGCTCAGCTGGGAAGCAGCCCGGACAAAAGCTGCGGGTCACCGGGTTCACAGCCACGGATCTGTCCTTAAGGATGGGTCGTGAGGCCCCGCCCCTCCCGCGAAGGCGTGTCCTAGAAAAAAACTAGATCCGCTTTCACTGAAAGTCAAGCGTAAATGATGAGCCTCTAAACCGGAAACCAAGGAAGTGGGCCTTCACAATAAAAGCATTATTTCTTGGAATCGGAACAGATTTAAATATTCAAATGGTGAATCTTTTGATTTATCTTTTCCTTCATATATTTATACTTTTGTTCCTCTGTTTCTGCTAAACTATCGTCAGAGCCTTCTTATGTGACATTAGACACACTTAATGAGTGTGTTTGAAACACAAATCAAATAATGAAAAGGACAAAGAAAAAAACAAACATTTTCGTATAAAAGGTCATCAAAAATGTAATATGTGAAAACTACAAATCAGGAGAACGGATTTTTTTAAAAAATCTTTTATATCTATTGGGATACATCATTATTGTGGTTATTACAAGAAAATACGTGCATCTATAACACTACATATCTGACAAATAAGTGTACAGTCCAGGAAAATTCTCCAATACTGATGATAATTTTTGCAACAACTCACCTGAATCTGTACCTCACCTTTAGGAACAACCTAGAAGTAATAAAGTAAACATTAATTACATCATAATCGTTAAAAAAAAAACTTGCTTTAATTTGATAGTAAACCAATTTAGTTTGTTAGTACTTTGATGTATGCACATGTGCGCAGTAAGAAAATATTCTCTTGAATTTATTGGAATTATAATGAACTCTTGCTAATTTATTTATTTGTTTCCGGTTAGTTAACTTGTAATTTTATGTTTATATGCCCTCTGTTGTGCGCTGTTTGGTTTTGGATTCGCTGGTTTACGTGTTTTCTTAAGTAAGTTGATTCTTACAGACTTTTAATTTGAAAGGCGCGGGCGGAAGTGAGTCGCTGCACTCCCATTTTTCTGCGTTTGTTCGCTGAATTTGACGTGAAGTGAAGTCGCAGTAATTCACAGCTGAGAAGTGTTTGCACAGATGACACACCTGACGCTGCGGACAGGTGAGTCCCGGGACAACTTCCGGTTTTACCGCCGCCGCTAGCCGACAGCTAGCTAGCGGCTACAGGCGGGAGGAGAGCGCCGCTCGACGGGGACGGAGTAGAGTGCTGACAACCGCGGACGGAGGGTCAGTTCGGGGGCCGGGCCGGACCGGGGACAGCCCGAAAACTTTATCAAAGCGGTTCTGGTTCCGGTTCTGGAGCAGTCTCGGGTGTTTCTAAAGAACCGAGCTCTTGTTTTGAACGGGGGGGGGGGGGGCAGTCCGACAACCGTCGCCTCGGTCCCGTTCTTCCGCCATTAGCCCCTCCGCGCGCGCGCGCGTCCCTCATTAACTTCCTGCGCGCGCGGTGTGCACCCCCCCCCCCCCACACACACACACACACACACCCCTCTCTGTCGTGGTGGCGGTGGTGGGGGTGGGGGTCCTCTGATTGGAGAGTTTTTTGGGTTTTTTTCTGTAAAAAAACTTCAATGTTTTTGGATAAAAATGTCTCGCGGGATTAAACGTGACCTCTCTCTCTTTGACTCAATCGAGCCTCAAAACAAACGAACAATAATCGGCAGAAGTTTTCAATCTTCCTCCATCGGTCAAACATCTCAGGAAACGTTTTCTGTTTCCGGTCATTGTGTCTAAATTCCTCTTTGCTGTTTCCCGTCTGAACGGGGGGGGTTGGGGGGCGCGCGGGGCACACCTGCACGCGGACCTACGGACAAAGTTCGGGGGGGGGGGGGGGTTCCGGTGGAGGCCGGGCCTCATCCGCGCGGACGGACATCCGGTGGCGGTGCCAGCTGCGCTCCGGTTTATTGTTGTCTGCGCGCGGGGGGAGAGCGGAGGCTGGACCGCGTTCGTTGAAGGTTAGAACCGCACGCGGGGGGGTCTGAACCGGGAGGGGGGAGCGCCTCGCTCTCCGGGCCGAGCTGCTGCCCCCCCCGCTGTGTGCCCGGAGGACGGAGGCTGACCCGGTTCTTTTGGCGGACTCGGGACCGGTTTGGATTCTGTCTGGGCGCACGCGCTCCAACCGGACTCCAAATATGGAGAAACGAGGCCACTTGTGACCCCCCCCACCCCGGAGCTCCAAAGGCACCGACCGGGATGGGGGCATCTGGGTCGTCGGTCCCCGCTTTTTTTTTTTTTTTTTTTTTTTGGAGCTTAAATTTGCCAAATTAGCTCTCAGACAGACTCTAATAGCCCCCCCCCCCCCGCGCGCGCGCCTCAGAGGGATTCAGCCTCTCTCTCCATCCTCCTCCTGCGCACGCGCGCGGTCCTCCCGGAGCTCGGATGTTGTCCCTTTCCCGGGGAGGCCTCCAGCTGCCGGTGGTGGTGGTGGTGGGGGTTCATTGTGTGGTCAGAGCGCGCGCGTGCTCGTTGCTGATGCGCCTCGCGGTCTGCTGTCAGGATGGCTGAGCGTCCGCGCGCTCGGCGCGTGATGGGATGAGAGGAAAGGCGCGTTTTTATTTTATTTCCGTTTCAATGAGAAATATTTAGATTAGGATAATTTAACAAAGAACACCCCCCCCCCCCCTTTGTTCCGCGGGGCGGGGGCATGTCCGTGTTGGACTGTTTGGTTCTGTGAGGATCATTTAAAGCTTCTAAAATAATTCTTCTTCTATAATCTGAATTCTTTCTGGTGAAAACTCAAAGATGTGAGATTTAGTTTGATGCTTGCTCCAGTTTATCATCACTTCCTGTTTCCTGTCTGACAGATGAAGTTCTAAAAAGCTCTGAAGTGAAAATCCTGGATCAGAATCTGTCTGCAGACGTGAAGCAGACCGCGGTCACGCCTGCACGCCGCTGCACCAGCGCGTCCAGGCGTGACCGGCCACACTGTAAACGTTTGTTTGGTTGTGGCGGCGGCGCCTTTTCTCTCAGAGCGCCGTTTACTGATGGAAGGAGGAGGTCCAAGTGAAGCTGGTCAGAACCTTCAGCGTCGTGTCTGATGCTGGAAGCTGACTCCTCTGGCTGCCAAATTCCAGTTTTCCGTGCGGCGAGCCGAGCCGGCGTCGGCGCCGGCTCGGCTGATCCTCATGATCTCATTCCTGCGCGGCTCGGGTCAGTCCGCCCAACATCTGCCGGCGTTTTGTCTGAGGCCGGCGAGGAGGAGGGAACGTGATTGGCCTTAAAGGCTGAGGCTCCTCCCACCTCCTGAAAATCCCCGTTTGATTCCTGAAAGATTTCCAGAGGAGCATCGTGGGACTGGGATCTGGATCTGGATCCCCTCGGCTCATGTGACCGATCATGACGTTCAGATTCTGGATTCTGGAGATTCTGCTGCTGTAGAACCCGTCCAGGAAGAGAACCGTAGAACCGTGACCACCAGATTCAGGTTTCTGGATCATTCTGATCTAATCCAGCATGCAGACGAATCCAGATTAAAGATAATATTCTGAATCAGATCAGATTCTAAATATCACTTTTTTGTCAGACTTAAACTGAATAGACTTTCAACTTCTAGTCACAAAATGTTTATTTACATTAAAATAAGCTGAAAATATTTTTTATTGCATGAAAAAAATTCTACAGGTTTCTTCAAAATAAAAGTGGTTCATAAATTTGATCAAATTAGCATTTCTACGTAAAGATTAGTTTTAAAGAAAACAAGTGTTCAGATCTGGTGGAAATATCTCTATAAACTGCCTGGATGAAGATGCACGTTGACCATGAAAACGTGTTTTTAAAGCGTTCAGAAGCAGAAGCTCAGAGGTTCTGGTGTCGGCCCGGTTCTGTTGGACCGGGGGGGGGGACGGCGGCGTCAGACGGCGTGCGGACGTCTCTCTGAGCCCGTCAGCTGCGCCGCTGCGTGAAGTGTCCTACATTCGTGCTGAGCGAGTATTAATAGCAGAAGTGAGAGGAGAACGCCGCAGTCACGCCCACCTGCTGATGAGGCGGGTTTAAGGTCGACCAGACATGCGTTTTACTGTTGGATAAATGCCCCCCCCCCTCGTCCTTTCAGGCTGCAGAACTGCGACATGTGAGGAAGAGCTGCGCTGCCGCCTCCTCGTCTCTGCTCCTTACGTAAGAAGGCTCCTCCCCCTGCCGGCGTGAACTCCACCTCATCACAGCGCTCTCATGTGATCTCTGCCGCCGTCCGGACACCCCCTGCCTCGGGCATGCCTCAGGTAACTCTCAGCTGTGGGGTGATTGATCGATCGATCGATCGGTCGATTGATTGTTGCCTCCTTCCAGCCGGGCATGAGCGGGATGGAGCCTGCGTTTGGCGAGGCCTTCGGGGGGCGCAGGGGGCTGCTGAGCCCCCGTCCGCCGGCGCCGCAGGAGGGCAGGACCGAGTACGACCAGGTAAGCTCGTGGACGGCTCCCTGAGGTTTCCCCGCTTTAAGCTCCGCCTCCTGCCCCCCCAGACGGTGCTCCTCATGCTGGGCTCCCCCGCCTCGCCCAGGAAGCGGCCCTTCGAGCTGCTGAGCGACCTGGTGGACGACGGCGGCTTCGGGGAGGACCAGCACCCGGAGCGCTGGGACGTCTCCGCGCTGGACGAAATGACTCGCTACACCAAGCTGGGCCTCGGGGCAGCGGGGGGGCTGCTGGCCTGCTCCGAGGAGGGGGTCCTCATGGGATGCTGGGGAAGGAGCCCGGAGGAGCAGGAGGAGGACGGGAGGAAGAAGAGCAGACACGCGGCGCCTCCAGTCCAAGTCCAAGCAGCCGCCGAGGGGGGGCTGAGCGCCGCTGGGGGAGGACAGGGCGCCGGGATGTTGAGGGAGCGCACGGTGGAGGTGTACCAGGTGGTGCAGGAGCAGGAGGAGGTGACGACAGGGTTGGTGCTGGAGCACTGCAGCGAGGAGCACAACTACTCCCTCAGTCAGGGGGGGCAGCTGGTGGCCGGGCCGGAGGAGGTGCAAATGGAGGAGGAGGACCAGGAGGTGCGGGACAGCGAGGGAAGCCCGACGACCGTAGAGCTGGAGGAGGACGAGGAGGAGGAGGAGGAGGAGGAGGAGGAGGGAGCCGAGGAGACCACAGCAGACTTCTCCAGCTCCTCAGAGTCGGAGTGTGGTGAGTTCTGATCTCAGTCCACTGGTCCAGCAGATGCGTCTGCAGACTCTCCTGCAGACTCTCCTGCAGACGCTCCTGCAGACGCTCCTGCAGACGCTCCGGCAGACGCTCCTGCAGACGCTCCTGCAGACGCTCCTGCAGACGCTCCTGCAGACGCTCCGGCAGACGCTCCTGCAGACGCTCCTGCAGACGCTCCTGCAGACTCTCCTGCAGACGCTCCTGCAGACGCTCCTGCAGACGCTCCTGCAGACGCTCCTGCAGACGCTCCTGCAGACGCTCCTGCAGACGCTCCTGCAGACGCTCCTGCAGACGCTCCTGCAGACGCTCCTGCAGACGCTCCTGCAGACGCTCCTGCAGACGCTCCTGCAGACGCTCCTGCAGACGCTCTTGCAGACGCTCCTGCAGACGCTCCTGCAGACGCTCCTGCAGACGCTCCTGCAGACGCTCCTGCAGACGCTCCTGCAGACGCTCCTGCAGACGCTCCTGCAGACGCTCCTGCAGACGCTCCTGCAGACGCTCCTGCAGACGACGCTCCTGCAGACGCTCCTGCAGACGCTCCTGCAGACGCTCCTGCAGACGCTCTTGCAGACGCTCCTGCAGACGCTCCTGCAGACGCTCCTGCAGACGCTCCTGCAGACGCTTCTGCAGACGCTCCTGCAGACGCTCCTGCAGACGCTCCTGCAGACGCTCCTGCAGACGCTCCTGCAGACGCTCCTGCAGACGCTCCTGCAGACGCTCCTGCAGACGCTCCTGTAGACGCTCTTGCAGACGCTCCTGCAGACGCTCCTGCAGACGCTCCTGCAGACGCTCTTGCAGACGCTCCTGCAGACGCTCCTGCAGACGCTCCTGCAGACGCTCCTGCAGACGCTCCTGCAGACGCTCCTGCAGACGCTCCTGCAGACGCTCCTGCAGACGCTCCTGCAGACGCTCCTGCAGACGCTCCTGCAGACGCTCCTGCAGACGCTCCTGCAGACGCTCCTGCAGACGCTCCTGCAGACGCTCTTGCAGACGCTCTTGCAGACGCTCCTGCAGACGCTCCTGCAGACGCTCCTGCAGACGCTCCTGCAGACGCTTCTGCAGACGCTCCTGCAGACGCTCCTGCAGACGCTCCTGCAGACGCTCCTGCAGACGCTCCTGCAGACGCTGCTGCAGACGCTCTTGCAGACGCTACTGCAGACGCTCCTGCAGACGCTCCTGCAGACGCTTCTGCAGACGCTTCTGCAGACGCTCCTGCAGACGCTCCTGCAGACGCTCCTGCAGACGCTCCTGCAGACGCTCCTGCAGACGCTCCTGCAGACGCTCCTGCAGACGCTCCTGCAGACGCTCCTGCAGACGCTCCTGTAGACGCTCTTGCAGACGCTCCTGCAGACGCTCCTGCAGACGCTCCTGCAGACGCTCCTGCAGACGCTCCTGCAGACGCTCCTGTAGACGCTCTTGCAGACGCTCCTGCAGACGCTCCTGCAGACGCTCCTGCAGACGCTCCTGCAGACGCTCCTGCAGACGCTCCTGCAGACGCTCCTGCAGACGCTCCTGCAGACGCTCCTGCAGACGCTCCTGCAGACGCTCCTGCAGACGCTCTTGCAGACGCTCTTGCAGACGCTCTTGCAGACGCTCCTGCAGACGCTCCTGCAGACGCTCCTGCAGACGCTCCTGCAGACGCTTCTGCAGACGCTCCTGCAGACGCTCCTGCAGACGCTCCTGCAGACGCTCCTGCAGACGCTCCTGCAGACGCTGCTGCAGACGCTCTTGCAGACGCTACTGCAGACGCTCCTGCAGACGCTCCTGCAGACGCTTCTGCAGACGCTTCTGCAGACGCTCCTGCAGACGCTCCTGCAGACGCTCCTGCAGACGCTCCTGCAGACGCTCCTGCAGACGCTCCTGCAGACGCTCCTGCAGACGCTCCTGCAGACGCTCCTGTAGACGCTCTTGCAGACGCTCCTGCAGACGCTCCTGCAGACGCTCCTGCAGACGCTCCTGCAGACGCTCCTGCAGACGCTCCTGTAGACGCTCTTGCAGACGCTCCTGCAGACGCTCCTGCAGACGCTCCTGCAGACGCTCCTGCAGACGCTCCTGCAGACGCTCCTGCAGACGCTCCTGCAGACGCTCCTGCAGACGCTCCTGCAGACGCTCCTGCAGACGCTCTGGCAGACGCAGGTGCAAAGATAAGAATGTGATTTGTTTTTTAAATCGCGGCAGAATCTAGAGGCTGAAGCTTTTGAAGCAGCTGAAGCAAAAAACTGCTCAAATATTTCTGTGGTTAAAATATAGCGTCTCATCTAATCACACATTTAAACCTGAGGATTTTTCTGATCCCTGATTAAAAACACAGTAATTCAGTTTGTAGAAGAACTTCCTTTAAGTAACATTTCCATCTTTGAATTTCCTGGATTTGAAGGTTAATCACCAAAAAAGACTTTCTCTGATAATTTTTAATTATATTAATATGGCTCAACATTACAGCAGTTGTCTCATTGGGCTTCACACGGTAACATCGTCATCCAAAACACCGTCAGTCATAACGTAGTGTCAGAGGCTGGAGCAGCACCTGGAACCTGAAATGTCTCCCGCTCCTTGAAAGAACAACACATGAATCACACTGCACCAAACACTGGAAAATGGAACTCATGGGCACAATGTCCACAAGTGTAAAGCTGATTTTAAAATGAACCCTAAATATCTGTGGTGGAAGGATCTTACTGTGTTGTTTTTCTTTTATTAGTTTGTCTTTATTATAAAATCCTTTTCACACAAACAGAAACAGAAACGTCTCTAATAGAAACGTCTCTTTCTGTGGTCGATCTGCTCTTCAGTTCAGGATGAAACCGCTCATTTGATCTGATTGAATTCGACTCCCACCGAAAAACGGATCAATCTTTGGTGCTTTTATGTATGAACTTAAGGAACCAGACTCCGCCCCCTTCTGCACTTCCAACGTGCTCCTGGAGAAAAAACATTTTCCTGAAAGGAAGCAGGTTCTAATCCCAGAATAATCTGTAATCCATGACTTTCAGAAAACTGAAAAGATGCATGTAAACATACATGAACCAGATGAGATCTGATAATCTGCATTTGTTATCATGCAGGCAAATAATCCAGATCTAGAAATACTCCCATGTTCTAGATTTCAAACGCTTGAAATCTATTATCCCGTGTGTCTTTGTGTGACATCAGTTCAGCTTTTAGTTTTTATGATGATTTAAAGAGAGTAGAACTTTCTAGAACAGTTGTTCTCTGGAGTCCCAGACCGGTACCGGTCCGTGGGACGGCTGGTACCGGGCCACAGACCAAAAAGAATAGACAAGCCTGCATGTTCATTTCTGATCTGATTCTGAAGGAAGTTTTATTTTGAAAAACCATCAGATTCTCTCCACCAAATCTGACGGATGTCGAGTCAGAAATCCTTCCACCGTTTTCCTCAAGCGGCTACGCTAACCGCTAAGCTAGCAAAGTTAACGAGAACAAACGTTTGTGGAAAATTAATTTTCTCAGAAAATAGAAAATCCTTTAACTTCAAAATAAAAGAAAGTTGCATTTATCTGGAGTTTGTACTCCAAATATGGATTTATCATGACTGTTGTTCCCACAGACCATAATAATAATAATAATAATAATATAATAATGCAGGATATTCTGCAAGCATCTGTGATGTTATGATGCTGCTGATAATAAAGTTGTTCAAATGGTAAATTCACGTTTATTCAATCCTTAAAATAACATTTTTGTTTTGATAAATCACATTTATGAAATCTACCTCAGATTTGAATGTTTCACATGAAACTTGTGCAGAACCAGCTGCAGATGAAGCAGGTGAAGCAGGTGAAGCAGATGAAGCAGGTGAAGCAGATGAAGGAGGTGAAGGAGGTGAAGCAGGTGAAGCAGGTGAAGCAGATGAAGCAGGTGAAGGAGGTGAAGGAGGTGAAGCAGGTGAAGCAGAAAGAAGCAGGTGAAGCAGATGAAGGAGGTGAAGGAGGTGAAGGAGGTGAAGGAGGTGAAGCAGATGAAGGAGGTGAAGCAGATGAAGGAGGTGAAGGAGGTGAAGGAGGTGAAGGAGGTGAAGCAGATGAAGGAGGTGAAGGAGGTGAAGGAGGTGAAGGAGGTGAAGCAGGTGAAGCAGATGAAGGAGGTGAAGGAGGTGAAGGAGGTGAAGGAGGTGAAGGAGGTGAAGCAGGTGAAGCAGATGAAGGAGGTGAAGGAGGTGAAGGAGGTGAAGGAGGTGAAGGAGGTGAAGCAGATGAAGGAGGTGAAGGAGGTGAAGCAGATGAAGGAGGTGAAGGAGGTGAAGGAGGTGAAGCAGATGAAGCAGGTGAAGCAGGTGAAGCAGATGAAGCAGGTGAAGGAGGTGAAGCAGGTGAAGCAGATGAAGGAGGTGAAGGAGGTGAAGGAGGTGAAGCAGGTGAAGCAGATGAAGGAGGTGAAGGAGGTGAAGCAGGTGAAGCAGATGAAGGAGGTGAAGCAGGTGAAGCAGATGAAGGAGGTGAAGGAGGTGAAGCAGGTGAAGCAGATGAAGGAGGTGAAGGAGGTGAAGGAGGTGAAGGAGGTGAAGCAGGTGAAGCAGATGAAGGAGGTGAAGGAGGTGAAGCAGGTGAAGCAGATGAAGGAGGTGAAGGAGGTGAAGGAGGTGAAGCAGGTGAAGCAGATGAAGGAGGTGAAGCAGATGAAGCAGGTGAAGCAGATGAAGCAGGTGAAGCAGGTGAAGCAGATGAAGGAGGTGAAGGAGGTGAAGCAGGTGAAGCAGGTGAAGCAGATGAAGGAGGTGAAGGAGGTGAAGGAGGTGAAGCAGGTGAAGCAGATGAAGGAGGTGAAGCAGGTGAAGCAGGTGAAGCAGATGAAGGAGGTGAAGGAGGTGAAGCAGGTGAAGCAGATGAAGGAGGTGAAGGAGGTGAAGGAGGTGAAGCAGGTGAAGCAGATGAAGGAGGTGAAGGAGGTGAAGCAGGTGAAGGAGGTGAAGGAGGTGAAGCAGATGAAGGAGGTGAAGGAGGTGAAGCAGATGAAGGAGGTGAAGGAGGTGAAGGAGGTGAAGCAGGTGAAGCAGATGAAGGAGGTGAAGGAGGTGAAGCAGGTGAAGCAGATGAAGGAGGTGAAGCAGGTGAAGCAGATGAAGGAGGTGAAGGAGGTGAAGCAGGTGAAGCAGATGAAGGAGGTGAAGCAGGTGAAGCAGATGAAGGAGGTGAAGGAGGTGAAGGAGGTGAAGCAGGTGAAGCAGATGAAGGAGGTGAAGGAGGTGAAGCAGGTGAAGCAGGTGAAGCAGATGAAGGAGGTGAAGGAGGTGAAGCAGGTGAAGCAGGTGAAGCAGATGAAGGAGGTGAAGCAGATGAAGCAGGTGAAGCAGATGAAGCAGGTGAAGCAGGTGAAGCAGATGAAGGAGGTGAAGGAGGTGAAGGAGGTGAAGCAGGTGAAGCAGATGAAGGAGGTGAAGGAGGTGAAGCAGGTGAAGCAGATGAAGGAGGTGAAGCAGGTGAAGCAGATGAAGGAGGTGAAGGAGGTGAAGCAGGTGAAGGAGGTGAAGGAGGTGAAGCAGGTGAAGCAGATGAAGGAGGTGAAGGAGGTGAAGGAGGTGAAGGAGGTGAAGCAGGTGAAGCAGATGAAGGAGGTGAAGGAGGTGAAGGAGGTGAAGCAGATGAAGGAGGTGAAGGAGGTGAAGGAGGTGAAGGAGGTGAAGCAGGTGAAGGAGGTGAAGGAGGTGAAGGAGGTGAAGGAGGTGAAGGAGGTGAAGCAGGTGAAGCAGATGAAGGAGGTGAAGGAGGTGAAGGAGGTGAAGCAGGTGAAGGAGGTGAAGCAGGTGAAGGAGGTGAAGGAGGTGAAGCAGATGAAGGAGGTGAAGGAGGTGAAGCAGATGAAGGAGGTGAAGGAGGTGAAGGAGGTGAAGCAGGTGAAGCAGGTGAAGCAGATGAAGCAGGTGAAGCAGGTGAAGCAGGTGAAGCAGGTGAAGCAGATGAAGGAGGTGAAGGAGGTGAAGCAGATGAAGGAGGTGAAGGAGGTGAAGCAGGTGAAGCAGATGAAGGAGGTGAAGCAGGTGAAGCAGATGAAGGAGGTGAAGGAGGTGAAGCAGGTGAAGCAGATGAAGGAGGTGAAGGAGGTGAAGGAGGTGAAGGAGGTGAAGCAGGTGAAGCAGATGAAGGAGGTGAAGGAGGTGAAGGAGGTGAAGCAGGTGAAGCAGGTGAAGCAGATGAAGGAGGTGAAGGAGGTGAAGCAGATGAAGGAGGTGAAGCAGATGAAGCAGGTGAAGCAGATGAAGCAGGTGAAGCAGGTGAAGCAGATGAAGGAGGTGAAGCAGGTGAAGCAGGTGAAGCAGATGAAGGAGGTGAAGGAGGTGAAGGAGGTGAAGCAGGTGAAGCAGATGAAGGAGGTGAAGGAGGTGAAGCAGGTGAAGCAGATGAAGGAGGTGAAGGAGGTGAAGCAGGTGAAGCAGATGAAGGAGGTGAAGGAGGTGAAGCAGGTGAAGCAGATGAAGGAGGTGAAGGAGGTGAAGGAGGTGAAGGAGGTGAAGGAGGTGAAGCAGGTGAAGCAGATGAAGGAGGTGAAGGAGGTGAAGGAGGTGAAGCAGGTGAAGGAGGTGAAGGAGGTGAAGGAGGTGAAGCAGATGAAGGAGGTGAAGGAGGTGAAGGAGGTGAAGCAGGTGAAGCAGATGAAGGAGGTGAAGGAGGTGAAGCAGGTGAAGCAGATGAAGGAGGTGAAGCAGGTGAAGCAGGTGAAGCAGGTGAAGGAGGTGAAGCAGGTGAAGCAGATGAAGGAGGTGAAGGAGGTGAAGGAGGTGAAGGAGGTGAAGCAGGTGAAGCAGATGAAGGAGGTGAAGGAGGTGAAGCAGGTGAAGCAGGTGAAGCAGATGAAGGAGGTGAAGGAGGTGAAGGAGGTGAAGCAGGTGAAGCAGATGAAGGAGGTGAAGCAGATGAAGCAGGTGAAGCAGATGAAGCAGGTGAAGCAGGTGAAGCAGATGAAGGAGGTGAAGGAGGTGAAGCAGGTGAAGCAGGTGAAGCAGATGAAGGAGGTGAAGGAGGTGAAGGAGGTGAAGCAGGTGAAGCAGATGAAGGAGGTGAAGGAGGTGAAGCAGGTGAAGCAGATGAAGGAGGTGAAGGAGGTGAAGCAGGTGAAGCAGATGAAGGAGGTGAAGGAGGTGAAGCAGGTGAAGGAGGTGAAGGAGGTGAAGCAGGTGAAGCAGGTGAAGCAGATGAAGGAGGTGAAGGAGGTGAAGGAGGTGAAGCAGGTGAAGGAGGTGAAGGAGGTGAAGGAGGTGAAGGAGGTGAAGCAGATGAAGGAGGTGAAGGAGGTGAAGCAGATGAAGGAGGTGAAGGAGGTGAAGGAGGTGAAGCAGGTGAAGCAGATGAAGCAGGTGAAGGAGGTGAAGCAGATGAAGGAGGTGAAGCAGATGAAGGAGGTGAAGCAGGTGAAGCAGATGAAGGAGGTGAAGGAGGTGAAGCAGGTGAAGCAGATGAAGGAGATGAAGCAGGTGAAGGAGGTGAAGGAGGTGAAGCAGGTGAAGGAGGTGAAGCAGGTGAAGCAGATGAAGCAGGTGAAGCAGGTGAAGCAGATGAAGGAGGTGAAGGAGGTGAAGCAGGTGAAGCAGATGAAGGAGGTGAAGGAGGTGAAGCAGATGAAGGAGGTGAAGCAGATGAAGGAGGTGAAGCAGGTGAAGCAGATGAAGGAGGTGAAGCAGATGAAGGAGGTGAAGCAGGTGAAGCAGGTGAAGCAGATGAAGGAGGTGAAGGAGGTGAAGCAGGTGAAGCAGATGAAGGAGGTGAAGGAGGTGAAGCAGATGAAGGAGGTGAAGCAGATGAAGGAGGTGAAGCAGGTGAAGCAGATGAAGGAGGTGAAGGAGGTGAAGCAGGTGAAGCAGATGAAGGAGGTGAAGGAGGTGAAGCAGGTGAAGCAGATGGAGGTGAAGGAGGTGAAGGAGGTGAAGCAGATGGAGGTGAAGGAGGTGAAGGAGGTGAAGCAGATGAAGCAGATGAAGTGGAAGCTTCACCAGTCTGGGTCTGCTTCAGTTCCTCCATCTCTCTGGAGATCTGTTGAACTCTGAAAACACGAGTGGAGGGAGAGGTTGGCCTTTAAAGGAGGATTTTCATGTTGCATCTAAAACACGTTACCATGACAACCAGAAATCCTTCTGTCTGGATAAACAAATCGTGTTCAGGTGGAAACGTTTGGATTCAATCAGAATAGAAGACAATCAAACGTAACGCTGTAATCTGATTACACAGATTAAACTCAAAGTATTAAATACTGCAGGACATAAAATAACATTTGACATCATCAATCACTGGTTGATCACTTTACTTTCACTTTCAGGATTTATGATCAAATATTTATTCTCTACAATCATAGATTGAAGCAGATAGAAGAGTTCTCCTCTTCTAGTCTTTTTATCTCTCGTTCATGTCAGTGTGGGGGGGTTCTGGATAAGTCCTTGATTAGAATCGGAGCTTAAATTAGAATTTTTCAGGTTGGAGTCAATTGATCTTTGAACTGGACCCTGTTCTGTTGTATTTTCAGAACCTTGTTGGGCTGGATGGAGTCCATTTAAACACTACTGGGAACGTTTTTAAAAATAAAATCATCACAGATGGAGGAACTCTAAAGCATTCATTCGGTCCCCTCCCCCTCTCTGTCCCTGCAGAGGTGGAAGCTGAGCCGGCCGCCCCGCCAGGCCAACGCCCGTCCAAGCGCCGCTGCTTCTGGGAGTACAGACGCGCTCGGGAGTCGGCCTCCAAGAGGAAGCTGGGCGGCGACGCCCACTGGTCCCTGTCCTGGAGCGCCAGCACTCTGCCCAGTACCCTGTACCGCCGGGAAGGTGAGCCTCTGGGACACGCTAAGAACACGCAACAGAAGCTGAAAGCAGCATTTAAATCGACAGACGCGATTATGGGAGCAGAGGGTTTGGACAGAGGAGGTTAAAGAATTCTTTTTGTGATATTTTTTTTTTCTGTAGCTCAAATTATAAAGTAACCAATCAGTTTCCTCAATAAGAGTAGGCGGAGCCTGCTGGCCGCCACGTCCAAGTTCAAAACATTTGGCAGATTTCGTGAAGCCACTTTCAAGCCGTAGGGGTGTGGCCTTTCAAGGAACTCTCTCCTGATTTGTGAGATTGGTTGCCATGGAAACACGTGCCGAATATGACCAACTGGTTCCAACGCGGCGGCGCCCAAAAAATACGGACTGAATTGAGTTTATTTGGTCAGAATTAAAGGGTTTTGTACGGATGACGTCACACTCGCTCAGTCCAGTTTTCATGTACTGTCAGTGCCAGAGGGAGTGTGCTGAAGAAGCCGCCTCCCACTCTTAACCTTTGACCTCTCCTGACAAACGGAGCTCATCGATCCGCACTTCTCCTTCACAATCTGCTGAAGTAACGGTTGAAAAGTTACAGTAATCAGATTACACGAACACCAGAGCTCACACGGTTCATTTAGATTTATGTGTTCAATAATAGAAGAACTGAAGCAGACGCTGTCCCACTTCTTCACTCGACACAAATCCCATCAGCCCCTGGGGCGTGCGGCCTACATTCAACTCGCTCCTCTGCTGAGCGAGTCGTGTGTGGGGCGCCGCGGCGGCGGCTGCCCCGCCTGAGGTTCATGTTCCTAACGAGCTCCTCTGATGTCGCCTCCATCAGGGAAAAAAGGACGACGCAAAGCCCGCAAAACGGACGCCAGCGACCTGACGCCCAACCCCCAGAAGCTTCTCAACATCGGCGAGCAGCTGCAGAAGCTCAACGCCGCCATCGACGGCATGGGCCCGGTCAACGAGCTGCCCGCCGTGGCCCGGGCCCGCTCCCGCAAGGAGAAGAACAAGCTGGCCTCCAGGTACGGCGAAGAAGATGAACGTAAGATCGACCTAAAATGTGTTACTACTGTAAAAATAATGAGCGCCACGGGGGAGGGGCTAAAGAGCCGTATGTCAGCGGATGTTAATCTCTCTGAAGATCTGATCTCAAACTCTACAGCGAGAGAGGAAGAGGAAGAGCGAGGGAGGATGACAGGATGGATCAGACGAGAGAGGATGTGAGGGGGGGTCATGGAGAGTTCATCAGTGAGGGGGGGGGGGTGGCGGCACACACATCTGACGGGAGAACAAACCAGCAGCTTCAGGTTTTTCTCTGCGTGGGACAGACTTTAGTTCAGATGGAGTCGACGTTTCCTCAGAAGAAACGCCGCCGCTCCGGTCCGTCCTGATTCCTCTTCAGGGCGGCGAGGAGCCAAATCCCTCGCCTGATTGTAGAGAATGAACCCAGTTGGTGCTGAGATCCGATCCTGGTTCCCGACTCCTCCTGGGACCCAGAAGACTCCATCGGTTTCATTTCAGGCCGGCAGATAAAACGATAAGGATATTCAGAGCGATGTAGCGTGATGCCGTGTCTCCTCACTCCTGCATGTAATCAAAGTCAGACAGTATATCATGGACTGGACTTCAGGACGTGGTGGATAAACACGAGATTGATTCATAAAAACAGTTTCTTCTAGATCAGGGGTCTCAAACTCAATTCAGCCGGGGGCCGCTGGAGGCAGAGTCTGGGTGAGGCCGGGCCGCATCAGGATTTCCACAAGAAAATCGCTGATAAAACATTCTAATGTTCTCAAATATCTTTATTTTTAACACAAAATAACGAATGACTGAATTAATTAATTTAAAAAAATGAATTAGAAAATCAATCATTAATAATTAAAATAATCACAATGACCATACAGCAGACACAGATTAGTGAAACCACATACTGACTGACTGACTATAGCAGTGCTTCACAAATGGTGGGGCGCACCCCCCTGGGGGAATGAGAATAAAAACATGTTTACATTAGTGATGAATATTGTGCATAATCTTACATAATAAATTAAATATAGCAAAAACAACCTAAAAATCAATTTGGTAGCAGAAAGAGTCGCTGTTTACAGTGAACCAATGCAAAAGAACTGAATCTCTGAGAAAAGACAGAATTCCATCACTACTGTGGAAGGAAACAAGGAAAGATTGTTTTTACTTTGTCTGGAAGTTTTGGAAGTATTCTAAAAAAAGAAAAAGAACAATTAATAAAATGGATTATTTAGAAGTTTATTTTATTATTATTCTTTAATGATAACAAAAGTACAATATTTTGAGGAGATATACGTTTAACTTGAGCAAATTACAGATACTAATGATGTTTGCAGCTGAAAGTTGTGTGTGTGGGGGGGGGGGTCTAAGAGAAAATACCTGAGAAACACTGGACTAGAGAAAACTATTTTTATTCAGTTTCAAACATCTGTATTTCCAGAACCTCCTTCATTTCTGAGCTGAGAGCAGCGCGTTCACTGAAAGCTCAATGCAAACGCCGCACACCAGAATTCCTGCAAGTTTTAAATCTGATCTCAAGCTCTGCGCACAAATCGTGCACGCTCTGAGCGCGCGCTGAGTCTTCAACCCGGTTCAATATTTCACGTACAGTCGCAGCAGCGCTAATGAACGGTAAAAACACCATAGAAGAAGAATCTCCTCTCTGCTGCTGCGTGACCGCGCTGCTCCGGTGTGGATACCATCTGCTGAGCGTGCGTTCATAAACCCGCAGACATGCGGCCGGTGTGGAAGCACCTTTGAAGATTCTGCTCGCTCGCGGGCATCACTCACGCACGCGGAAGTAGTCAGACTCTCTCGCGAGGACTTTTTCTGATCGTGGAGGGGGAAAAAGCGCTCGTGAGGGTCCGATTTGTCCGCGCGGAATATTTGATGCGTGCGCGGAGTTGTCGCGGAGGAACACGCTTTTTGACAAGCGGCATGCTGTGTGTCATGTGGCGAAAGAGGAGCGGGGCCCGCGAATCACGTTCAGTGAGAAAGAACTTCCAGCAGCTTCATGGCTCCTCCTCCGTCCAGCTGATTGGAGGAATGAATTTAAGAGTGAGGAGGCTCGGACAGCCCGCCGATGTCCCGCCCTCCAGAGCCATATACTTTACCGTGATTGGTTCGTTCAGCTCACCACACAACAACTGTCATTCATCTCAGCCTTTCGGGCCGCACTAACAGTAATCTTTCATATGAAGACGGGGGCCGCAAATTATCATCCCGCGGGCCGCAGATTGCCCGCGGGCCGCGAGTTTGAGACCCCTGTTCTAGATGAACAGCGTCTGTAGCATCACAGCGCCGGTGTTGCACTGAAATCTGACACCCGTCAGATGTCCTGCTGAAAGCTCCGCCCCCTTAAAGCTGTCAATGATTGCTCATTCATTTATCTTCTTGATGATACATGGAGAGAACATGCAAAGGTCCCCACATGGTGGTTCTGGTTCTGATCCCCCAACCGAGATTTGCACCGGGCCTTCATGCTGTGAGGCAAGAGCGCTAACCGCCGTGCAGCCCGTCAGTAAGGATTATATTAACAAAAAACCAAAAAAAAAACTGGTCCTGGTCGTGGTTCTGGTCCTGGTCGTGGTTCTGGTCCTGGTCGTGGTTCTGGTCCTGGTCCCAGTCTGGGTGATGGTTCTGGAGCGGTCTCTGTACAAACAGCTTCAGAGCTTCTATGCTTGTTTGGGTCTCGGGTCAGGAGGAACGCCGTTCTGGGCCGCGAAGCGTTGGTGACCCCTCCCATCCTCAGAGCCTTGCGGCGTCTTGATCTCTACTGACTCCCATGATGCATCGGTGCTGAATGGGCCCCTCCCCTCACTGACTCCGCTCGTCCCGTTTCAGGGCCTGCCGGCTGAAGAAGAAGGCCCAGCATGAAGCCAACAAGATCAAGCTGTGGGGGCTGAACCAGGAGTACGGTGAGTCCAGAGCGCCGCCAGCTGGAGGTCAGCATGTCTGAGCGATGGCTCCATCAGTCTGTCTGGACCATCAGTTCAGGTTTGTTTTGGTTCTGTCGGGTTTGCTGGTATCGCTCCGGTTTCATCCGCCCCGACGCTGAGCAGAAATCTGATAGTAGCAGGGGGGGGGAGGGGGGGTGTCACCTCGCTCTTCATCATCAACTCCTCATCTCTGCCAAGTCCTCCTCCTGTTCAGCCTCTCCTCCAGCATCCGGCTTCCGTGTTTTGTTTGAAACATTCCTGTCATTCCTGATCCCACTCCAGCACCCCACCCCCACCCCATACACCCCCCCCCCCACCCCTGACCTCACATCCATCCTGCTACAGTTGGAGTCCTCATAGAAAGCGCCGTGGGGGGGGTCAGGGTGAGTGAAAGAGAAGAATGCATCACTACAGGAGAGGTCACATGACCTCTGAGGGGGAGGAGCCAGATTCTCTGTTCCTTTGAAAGTTGAGGCTTCTCTGTTCAGAAGACGACACACCAACACGATTCAGATCTGCAGCCTGAACAGACCGGATCATTGTCCGTGTTGCCATGGCAACTGGACAGAAACCAGCATTTCCACCGCCGTGACCGTGAGGCCATTATTCTGAACAGCTCAGACCGTCCTCCACGGCGAGTTGGAGCCGTTCTGTCACGCCGCCGGAGAATCGAAGAATCCAAAACTGCATGAAAACTGCTAGAGGTGGAGAGCGGGAGACCCGGAGACCAGGAGACCAGGAGACCGGGAGACCAGGAGACCGGGAGACCAGGAGACCGGGAGAGCAGGGGAGCGGGAGACCAGGAGAGCGGAGACCGGGAGACCGGGAGACCAGGAGAGCGGGAGACCCGGAGACCGGGAGACAGGGAGAGCAGGAGACCAGGAGAGCGGGAGACCCGGAGACCGGGAGACCAGGAGACCGGGAGACCAGGAGACCGGGAGACCAGGAGACCGGGAGAGCAGGGGAGCGGGAGACCAGGAGAGCGGGAGACCGGGAGACCGGGAGACCAGGAGAGCGGGAGACCCGGAGACCGGGAGACAGGGAGAGCAGGAGACCAGGAGACCGGGAGAGCAGGGGAGCGGGAGACCAGGAGAGCGGGAGACCAGGAGAGCGGGAGACCCGGAGACCGGGAGACAGGGAGAGCAGGAGACCAGGAGACCGGGAGAGCAGGGGAGCGGGAGACCAGGAGAGCGGGAGAGCAGGGGAGCGGGAGACCAGGAGAGCGGGAGACCCGGAGACCGGGAGACCGGGAGACAGGGAGAGCAGGAGACCGGGAGACCCGGAGACCGGGAGACCGGGAGACCGGGAGACCGGGAGACCGGGAGACCGGGAGACCGGGAGACCAGGAGACCAGGAGACCGGGAGACCGGGAGACCGGGAGACCGGGAGACAGGGAGAGCAGGAGACAGGGAGACAGGGAGAGCAGGAGACAGGGAGACCGGGAGACCGGGAGACCGGGAGACCGGGAGACCGGGAGACCAGGAGACCGGGAGACAGGGAGAGCAGGAGAGCAGGAGAGCGGGAGACCGGGAGAGCGGGAGACCGGGAGACCGGGAGACCGGGAGACAGGGAGACCGGGAGAGCAGGAGACAGGGAGACAGGGAGACAGGGAGAGCGGGAGACAGGGAGACCGGGAGACCCGGAGACCGGGAGACCGGGAGACCCGGAGACCCGGAGACCCGGAGACCGGGAGACAGGGAGAGCAGGAGACCCGGAGACAGGGAGAGCAGGAGAGCAGGAGAGCAGGAGACCGGGAGACCAGGAGACCGGGAGACCAGGAGACCCGGAGACAGGGAGAGCAGGAGAGCAGGAGAGCAGGAGACCGGGAGACCGGGAGACCGGGAGACAGGGAGACAGGGAGAGCAGGAGACAGGGAGACAGGGAGACAGGGAGAGCGGGAGACAGGGAGACCGGGAGACCCGGAGACCGGGAGACCGGGAGACCCGGAGACCCGGAGACCCGGAGACCGGGAGAGCAGGAGAGCAGGAGAGCAGGAGACCGGGAGACCGGGAGAGCAGGAGACAGGGAGACAGGGAGACAGGGAGAGCGGGAGACAGGGAGACCGGGAGACCCGGAGACCGGGAGACCGGGAGACCCGGAGACCCGGAGACCCGGAGACCGGGAGACAGGGAGAGCAGGAGAGCAGTACACAGAAAACATTAAACTAGTAGTACTGAGACCCAACTTTGGTTCCCACAGTGATACTTCCTGTTCATGACATCATCACCCCCCCCCCCCCTCCCGCTGATTCCGACTGTCTCTCCGGTTTTCCAGAGAACCTGCTCTCATCTCTGCTGCGCATCAAGGAGGTGATCCGTTTGCGGGTGGAGAGCAGCGAGGAGGAGGACCCGGATGAGCGCGGGATGACCCGGCGCCTGGAGGACATCCTGAAGGAGTCCAGCGGTGAGGACCCCCCCCACACACACACAGGTGTTCATTCCTGACCTCCAAACGTTCCACCAATCACAGAGGAGACACAAACACCCACAAACTAGAACTGAATCTGTTTTACCAAAATAAAAGCTTGAACTTCCTGTCGGCTTCAGGAAGTCTCTTCTGTCATGTTCATCTGTGATCCTGAGCCCCCAGCAGAGCTTCAGGGGGGGGGTTTGGTGCCCCCCCCCCGCCGTGGTCCTGAGAATGACCCGGTTCTCTGTGGTTCTGCTGCAGGTCCGTTAGTCGCCGGGCGGACCAAAGACTTCGTGCAGAGAATTCTGGCGGCCAGCGGTCAGAGCCAGCGGGGGGGTCGACGGCAGGGGGGGGAGGAGGCCGTGGGGTAGACGTTCAACTGCCCCCCCCCATCCCACTACAGCTGCTGCTGATGTCACTGTTGTGTGTGTTACACTGTGTGAGGGTGCACCCCCCCCCCCATCCTATTGTGCCTATGAATAGACTTTGCACTGTTTTGTAAATGACGGGGGGGGGCGTTCGAGGACAGAGGAAGTTCCTAACGAGGAAGTGGGAGGGGCCAGGCCTGCAACACAAGGGGGAGGGGGGGAGACCCCCCCCATCCATTCTCTATATCAGCATAAAAACTTTAATGGCACCTTAAGTCTGAACGACCAAAGATTACAGGACCTGTTACTGCCCCCCCCTTAAAAATCACTGCATACACACCTGTCAATAACTCCGCCTCTTCTGTGTGCCCCCCCCCGACCTGTGGTTAAGCAGAAACTATGTAGATGATGTGTTTGTGTGTTGTCCTGATGGGGGTGGGGGGTGTTCCTCTCTATGGGGGGTGGGGGGGTCTTGGAGTGGCTCCTCTGTGTGGCTGAAGCCCCCCCCCCAACACGTCTGTCTGGACATTAAAGAAAACCTTTGCACTGTGGTTCCTGCACCTTCGGGGCGCTTCAGACCCTCAAAGGGGGAGGAGCCACCCAGGCCCCACCCCTCCTGTAGAATGATGGACACTTAAGGGGAGGGGGGGGTCTCTGACGCTGCATCAGGTAACATCCTGGGAATGGCCGTTAACTTCTGCATGCCTTTGGGGGTGGGGGGGGTGGGGGGTCGGGCACAGCCCCGCCCCCCTGAGAGAGGCTCCTCCCATCATGGGTAGAAAAGTAAAAACTGTAGTAACATCCTGGGGGGTCAAAGCTGTGTACAGAAATATATGGGGGGTTACAATCTCGTGAATCTTGCATATCCCCCCCCCCACCCTTTTTTGGGTCTCTTGTGCCCATTGACTGTATATAGAGAGAACTGGACTGAGTGACTCCGCCCCCTGGACATTTGAGCTCTGATATATTTTAACATCTGAATATTCCTCTTATATTCTTTAAAAGAGCTTTCAGTGGAGGGGGCGTGGCCTTTGAACAAGTCGCCATAGAAACGTTACCCAACCCGACTCGGACCGATCTCTGATGACTGGCTCCAGATGATGGCGCCCGTATCGTGGAAAAATGGCGTCTGTGTGATGTCACAGCCACTCTGTCCAGTTCTGTATACACTCAATGCATGGGGGGGGTGGTTCTCCTTCAGAACCAGAACTCTTCAGCTCTCAGCAGATGACAGTCTTCCAGGGCGGGGCACAGATGGCCCCGCCCCCTCCCTGAGGTCCGGTCTTCAGAGCAGAACCTCGGCCCGTCTGCAGACGGAGTTCTGTTGATGACTGTAAACCACAGTCCAGGTGACCCCCCCCATCAGTGAGTCTATGGGACCCCCCTCCCCCCACTAGTGCCTTCCCCCCAGCAGGTTCATATGCAGAGGGGGGGGGGGTCACGATCCAATACCTGCAGAACCGAACCGGATCCCACCCCTCCACCCCCGTGTCGTCCTTCCCCTCGTATTCACGTTGACCCTTACCCTTTAAGGAAGTGTGGGGGGGTTCTGTGGGGGGGGGGGGTCCTATAAGTGCCGTACAGATAGCAGCCGATATTTTTGTCTGTCATGATGTATATTTGAATATTTATACGCAGCTGTCGGGTTAAAGTCTATTTTTCAATAAAAACTGTTGATTAGAAACTCTCACTGGAGTCGTGTTTCGGCGCCCCCTGCAGGCGCCGCGCGGGACGGCAGAGTTCCACATTTACAGTCAGGTACTGGCAATGTTTCACTAAATACATTTGAAACGGTTTTCTTTTAAAAAATGAAAAATTTTCCTTTTATAAAGTGTTCAATCAGATCAGAAGAGTCGTTTATGCTCAGAAAGACACGAACAGTAAAATAAACTGTTCCAGATGAACTGATGCTTTATTGAACCAATCATGATCAGCTTATGTTACCATGACAACGGGAAGCTTTTGACTGAAAAAGGATAAAAACTGAGAAAATAAAAATGACAGAACTGAAATTCAGTTTGGAAACACTCGTCTGCGTTCTCCCGACTTAAGGAGCTCTGAGAAAGAATAATGAAAGACTGAGGTGTAAATGTGTTAAAATGATTAAGGTTGACGCCCAGAGCAGGTGGGCGTGGCTAAATCAATCCACACGATTCTACCATATATGAGAGATCGATGAGTTTAGAATCAGACGTCCAGTTTTTATTGAGAACATTTTATTTAAATTATTTCAGTTCCAGATTCATCCGTTAAAAACATAAAAATCAAGTTTTCCCTTCAGATAATTACAGTTTAGGATTGCACAACGCCCAACGAGGACCGCCACACACAAACGCTCGGGAATCAGCAGCATTCTGCTCCTCAGGATTCCCTGGAATGAACACGGACAAACGTTGAGTCCCGTTCTCCCGTCGGGATCTCCTGGTCGCTCCCGCAGCTCCGGCTGAGGGATGGTCTCCGTCAACGGGGGAGAACGCTCCGGAAATGTTCCCTGGCTGTTTGATGCTGAAACTTAAGACTCGAGAGTTGGAGATCTTCTCCTGGAAGCTGGTTGGAGATCTGCGGCGTGGCTCCGCCCACCTCCAGGAGTCAGAGGTGTGACCACGTCGGGCTGCTTCTGTGGGACGCAAAAACCAAAAGATCTCCTGCAGAGGGAGTTGTACATTCACAGCTTTCCCTCCTGAAAACATCACGCAGCTCCTCCTCTGGAGAACCAACAGATGAAGGAGGAGGAGGAGGAGGAGGAGGAGGAGGAGGAGGAGGAGGAGTGGTTTGATCCCTTTCACCCTGAGGTTTGAGAAAAAAGACAAAAGTTCTTCTGACTTTAAAGCTGCACCATTGAAGATGGAGGAGGTCTCTGTGGCTCCGCCCCCTGCTCCTCCTCAGGGGAGCAGAGCCTCCCCCTCCTCGGCCCAGAGGAGGTCCAGGACCTCGGCCTGCCGCAGCTCCCGCTGGTGGATCCTCCGCAGGCGCAGGATGTACAGCAGGATGGCGAGCACCACCACCAGGACGCAGAGCGAGAACAGGTGGTGGTTGTAGACGAAGGAGGGGCGGAGCCAGCCGGGGTGGTTCTGCCGCAGCGTCTCCTGCTGCAGGTCCCTGAGGAGCAGAAAGCGTCAGGACCGTCTGGACCCTCCGGGATCAGGCGAGGGTTGGGGTTCAGTCACCTGAGGGGCAGGAAGCGGGTTTTGAACAGGATGGCGCCCAGCGTCCACTGGACCTCCTTGTCGTAGACCAGCTGGGCCGTCTTCAGGCTCCGGTACTCGGGCGGGAACCGGAACCCGGAGTGCAGAACCTCGAACATCCAGGCCGACTTGAAGCACTGATACCTGAGGAGACGAGAGCGTCAGCGCGCCTCGGCCGGGACGGCGCCGCCCGTGGACCGGAGGCTCACCTGAGTCTGCTGATGTCGGCCTGCTGGGAGAAGAGCTGGTCGTCCAGCCGCCGCTTCAGTGTGGACCACCGGGTGGCGCAGTAATCCTGTCGGACCGGACAGCCGGGTCAGCTGGGGGGCGGGGCGCGCTCAGGTGTGTGCAGGTGTGTGTGCAGGTGTGCGTGCAGGTGTGTGTGCAGGTGTGTGTGCAGGTGTACCTTAGCGGCCTGCGAGTATCTGCCGCTGTGGTACTGGCCTCCGATCCGGAGCACGTCCTCCATGCAGTAGAAGAACTCCGAGAAACCGTAGAACTCACTGTTGCTGAAGTTGATGGGAGCCTGGAGGAGAACGGAGCTGAAACCAGAGCGGTTCTGGGGGTCCAAACCCGGTTCTGGAGGTCCAAACCCGATTCTGGAGGTCCAAACCCAGTTCTGGAGGCCCAAACCCGGTTCTGGAGATCCAAACCCGGTTCTGGAGGCCCGAACCCGGTTCTGGAGGTCCAAACCCGGTTCTGGAGGTCCAAACCCGGTTCTGGAGGCCCGAACCCGGTTCTGGACCCCCGTACGGTTCTGCGGGTCTTTACCTGGTAGACTCCCTGTGGAGACATGGTCCCGTTGTGGAGGCCCAGGAAAGGCCTCACGGCCTCCTGACACCGGCTCCAGTCCCCCTGACCTCGCAGGAACAGGGTCCGGTTGTCCCGGACGACGGTGTCGGACATGCCGAGCGGCAGGCACGGGTCCAGGTACGGTTTGTCCTCGCTCAGACCCGTCTGCGCCGTCAGGAACCTGAACCAGAACGCAGGAACGTTCAGAACATCAGCTGCAGGAGGAAAGAGGGACCTGCTGACGGGACAGGTGAGACTGCACACCTGTCACAGGTGTGCAGGTCTCACCTGTCCCCTCACAGGTGTGCAGGTCTCACCTGTCCCCTCACAGGTGTGCAGGTCTCACCTGTCCCCTCACAGGTGTTCAGGCCTCACCTGTCCCCTCACAGGTGTTCAGGTCTCACCTGTCCCCCCACAGGTGTGCAGGTCTCACCTGTCCCCTCACAGGTGTGCAGGTCTCACCTGTCTCCCCCTCACAGGTGTGCAGGTCTCACCTGTCCCCCCACAGGTGTGCAGTCTCACCTGTTCTTGGCGAAGGTGCTGTTGACGATGTGGTCTTCGTAGCGCTGCCTCGCCATGTTCCCTCCAAATCCCAGGAAGGTGGTGACGTAGACGCGGTACACGTGCTGCGTGCGCTCCACGTCGCAGCCCAGGTTGAACTCCGCCAGGACGCTCTTCGCCGCTTCCTCCTGAAAAACAGGCGTGGTCAGCCGCCGTCCCGGCGCCGCGAGCTGCTCCGCCCCCTTCTGCGTACCTCCTGCGGCGAGCTGAAGCTGATGGCGTCGGGCACCTCGTAGGCGATCTGCAGCGAGGCTCCGCCCATGTCCATGATGCCCACGGTGCGGCGCCGGCTGATCGGGGGCTGGCTCTGAGAGCCGGCGCTCACCTCCACCGTGGCGTCCTCTGAAAGAGCGGGGCGAGCGTTTAGAAGACGGGACCGTCCCGCCGCGGCTCAGACGAGCTCGCTCACCTCCGTCTGCGTGATCGAAGCGGCCCAGGACGAAGTTGATGCCGATCCACGCGTACACGCCTTTATTTTGAAGGAACGAGCAATCAGTCCCGTCTTATTTTGAAGCCGGAATCGTGAAGAGGCGGGAAGTCTCACCTTCCTGTTTCCCTGAGATGACCTCGGCGTGCGAGCGGGAGAACAGGAAGTCAAACTCCAGAGGAACGTCGGTGACCAGGTCGTCCAAGATGGCCGCCTGCTGACTGCAGACGAGCACAGAGGTCAGATCGGCGCCGCCGCGGACGCCGCCGCCGCCGCTCCCCGCTCACCTGTCGGACAGCAGCCGCATGCCGGCGGTGCAGAGGATGTAGAGCGGCGTCTCCTTGTGTTTGCTCTGCGGGACGTGCGCCGCCGCGAAGCTGAGCAGCGGCTGCAGGTAGACGCTCGCCTGCGCCGGCCGGGACGCCAGCGTGGAGATTCCTGACGGGAAAAACCCGACTCAGATCCAGAACAACTTTCACTTTTCTGCATTTATTTTGAGTTTTCCAGAAATTAGGTTTGATGATTTTCTTTTTTTTTACAGATTTTATTTTTTATTTTGAAACTCCTTCAGTCACTCCTACAGTATATGATGCCTTTCAGAATAAGAGCCCGTCATAAATTCCGTCTGGAACCTCTTCCTGAAGCCGGACTTTTACTCAGAACATTCTGGATTCAACCGTTTGATAGGTTCTGACGGAGTCATGGAAACACAGACGTCTTCAGAACCGGTTCTGAGAGCGAAGCCTCACCGGGTTTGATCTTCTTCACCACGGGCTTGTGGTCGCGGTCCCTCATCTGCCGGATGTCCAGCAGGGTGTGGGGGTTCCCGTTGTGGGGGGGCCAGTAGTAGACGAAGACCCGCGAGCCGCTGCTGCCGCAGTCCACCACCACGCCGTAGTTCAGGGCGGGGTTCAGGACGTTGGTGACCTCCATGGACTCGGCCATGGACAGATACCTGAGGAGACCGCACCTGTTAGTGGGCGGAGCCACATTTACAGAAATGGATCTTTGCGACAGAACCGGTTATTGCTGGTGGGAAACAGAACCTGCAGGGAGAGTTCCTTTAGTTGATCTCAGAGGAAACAGCAGTTTACAACCACAGACCATGACACCGCCGCCACCGTGCTTCACAGTTATTTTCTTCAGAATGACATGAATGTAAACAGCTTCAATATTTTCAGCTATCAGCTTCAGCGTTTTCAGCTATCAGCTTCGGCGTTTTCAGCTATCAGCTTCGGCGTTTTCAGCTATCGGCTTCGGCATTTTCAGCTATCAGCTTCAGTATTTTCAGCTATCAGCTTCAGTGTTTTCACCTATCAGCTTCAGCGTTTTCAGCCATCAGTTTCAGTATTTTCAGCTATCAGCTTCTGCGTTTTCAGCTATCGGCTTCAGCGTTTTCATCTATCGGCTTCAGCGTTTTCATCTATCGGCTTCAGTGTTTTCAGCTATCGGCTTCAGTATTTTCAGCTATCAGCTTCGGCGTTTTCAGCTATCAGCTTCAGCGTTTTCAGCCATCAGCTTCAGCATTTTCAGCTATCAGCTTCAGCGTTTTCAGCCATCAGCTTCACAGCTTTTCAGCTATTCAGTTCAGCAATTTTCAGCTATCAGCTTCAGTGTTTTCAGCTATCAGCTTCAGTGTTTTCAGCTATCAGCTTCAGCGTTTTCAGCTATCAGCTTCAGCGTTTTCAGCTATCAGCTTCAGCGTTTTCAGCTATTCAGCTTCAGCGTTTTCAGCTATCAGCTTCAGTGTTTCAGCTATCAGCTTCAGTTTTTCAGCTATCAGCTTCGGCATTTTCAGCTATCAGCTTCAGTATTTCAGCTCAGATCAGCTTCAGCGTTTCAGCTATCAGCTTCAGCGTTTTCAGCTATCAGCTTCAGCGTTCTTCAGCTATCAGCTTCAGTGTTTTTCAGCTATCAGCTTCAGTGTTTTCAGCTATCAGCTTCAGCGTTTTCAGCTATCAGGCTTTGCCGTTTTCAGATATCAGCTTCAGTTTTTCAGCTATCAGCTTCAGTGTTTCAAGGCATCAGCTTCAGTGTTTTCAGCTATCAGCTTCAGTGTTTTCAGCTATCAGCTTTCAGCGTTTTCAGCTATCAGCTTCAGCGTTTTCAGCTATCAGCTTCAGTGTTTTCAGCTATCATCAGCGTTTTCAGCTATCAGCTTCAGCGTTTTCAGCTATCAGCTTCAGCTTTTCAGCCATCAGCTTCAGCGTTTCAGCTAATCAGCTTTAGTGTTTTCAGCTATCAGCTTCGCGTTTTCAGCTATCAGCTTCAGTATTTTCAGCTATCAGCTTCCAGTGTTTCAGCTCATCAGCTTCAGCGTTTTCAGCCATCGTTTTCAGTATTTCAGCCTATCAGCTTCGGCGTTTTCAGCTATCAGGCTTCAGCTTTTTCATCTTCAGCTTCAGTGTTTTCATCTATCAGCCCGGCTTCAGTGTTTTCAGCTATCAGCTTCAGTTTTCAGCTATCAGCTTCGGCGTTTTCAGCTCATCAGGCTCAGCAGCGTTTTCAGCTATCAGCTTCAGCGTTTCAGCTATCAGCTTCAGTGTTTTCAGCTGTCAGGCTTCGCATTTTCAGCTATCAGCTTCAGCGTTTTCAGCTATCAGCTTCAGCGTTTTCAGCTATCAGCTTTCAGCTTTTCAGCTATCAGCTTCAGTGTTTTCAGCTATCAGCTTCAGTGTTTCAGCCATCAGTTTCATCATTTTCAGCTATCAGCTCCAGCGTTTCAGATCGGCTTCAGCGGCTATCAGCTTCATCATATCAGCTTCAGCGTTTTCAGATATCAGCTTCAGCGTTTCAGCTATCAGCTTCAGCGTTTTCAGCTATTCAGCTTCAGCTTCAGCAGTTTTCAGCTATCAGCTTTCAGTGTTTCAGCTATAGTGTTTTCAGCTATCAGCTTCAGTGTTTTCAGCTATCAGCTTCAGTGTTTTCAGCTATCAGCTTCGGCGTTTTCAGCTATCAGCTTCAGCGTTTTCAGCTATCAGCTTCAGCGTTTTCAGCTATCAGCTTCAGCGTTTTCAGCTATCAGCTTCAGCGTTTTCAGCTATCAGCTTCAGTGTTTTCAGCTGTCAGCTTCGGCGTTTTCAGCTGTCAGCTTCGGCGTTTTCAGCTATCAGCTTTGGCGTTTTCAGATATCAGCTTCAGCGTTTTCAGCTATCAGCTTCAGTGTTTTCAGCTATCAGCTTCAGTGTTTTCAGCTATCAGCTTCAGTGTTTTCAGCTATCAGCTTCAGTGTTTTCAGCTATCAGCTTCAGTGTTTTCAGCTATCAGCTTCAGTGTTTTCAGCTATCAGCTTCAGTGTTTTCAGCTATCAGCTTCAGCGTTTTCAGCTATCAGCTTCAGTGTTTTCAGCTATCAGCTTCAGCGTTTTCAGCTATCAGCTTCAGCGTTTTCAGCTATCAGCTTCAGTGTTTTCAGCCATCAGCTTCAGCGTTTTCAGCCATCAGCTTCAGCGTTTTCAGCTATCAGCTTTAGTGTTTTCAGCTATCAGCTTCAGCCTCGTCAGCAGCCAAATTCAGCTCCCATCATTCTCACTAGCATTTTGCAGGTGATGCTATATATCCAGTTCATGATTCTATTAAAAAGTTAACATAGTTTTAGAGTGTTCCATAAACGTTTATCCTGTTCGTCCGGGACCTGAAGTGTGTTTTGGATTCTGGACCCCGGTCCCCCTGAGTTTGACGTTCCTGTTTCAGGACTTTTTATATTTCCAACCGTCGTCTCAGAAACATCCGGATGTTTTCTCTTTTCCGACAATCATTAACGGCCTGGAAAAATAAATATGAGGAACAAATCTGGGAGTTACACAACACGGCGAGAACCCTCAATGCCCCCCCCCCCCCCGACCGTTTTCCGGGCCTCCTGACTTACTTGTTGACTCGGGGCCGCGGCTGGGAGCCCCACAGCTGCCGCTGATGGGAGGCCAGGAGGAGCAGAGCGGAGGTGATGAGGAGCAGCAGCAGGAGCAGCCTCTGCCGGGGGGCGCAGCCCAGGGACAGCAGGGACACGCTGCAGTACCAGGAGGCCGGCAGGCAGGACAGCGTGATCCTGAGCGGGACGACAGTCAGAGCGCCGTCAGGCCCTCCTCCAGGAGGTCTCACTGCCCCGAGAATGAAACGGGTCTGGGTCTCCCAGCGGGACAGTGATCCAAACGCGTCGCCATGGCAACCAAGAAGTGGTTAAACACAAAACGACTGAAGCTTCTGGAGAGAGAATCTTTCCCAGCTCTGGAGCTGAAGAGCTGCAGGTGACCTTTGACCTCTGTCAGTCAAACCAGCTGAACTTTTGTACAAAAAAATGCTTGAAAAATCCAACAATCAGATTTCTTGAACTCTTTTCTAAACTGTCTCCAACAGATGAAGTTTTCAGACCAAACTCTAACTTTCATACATCTATACGGTTCAGCCGTGCTTCTGTCTTGTTTACGTCTTACTTGGTTTCTCCTAATGTTCCTGTTTTCTCTGGAGAAACCGGAGTTCAAGAAGAAGTTTCATTAAAAACGAGTCAATCCGGTCTCTGCAGAGAGGTGAGGGAGGGTCACACCTGTACTCAGGTAACCACCAGAAAACCATCACCTCATCTCGTAAAATCCAACCAATCAGGAGAGCCGCTGAGTCAACAGGTCGCATAAACGGATCTAGCCCTTGTGGATCTAAACCAAACAGATCTAGATCTCACGGATCTAGACCTCACAGATCTAGACCTCGCGGATCTAGACCTCGCGGATCTAGACCTCGCGGATCTAGACCTCGCGGATCTAGACCTCGCAGATCTAGACCTCACAGATCTAGACCTCACGGATCTAGACCTCGCGGATCTAGACCTCGCGGATCTAGACCTCGCGGATCTAGATCTCACAGATCTAGATCTCACAGATCTAGACCTCACAGATCTAGACCTCGCGGATCTAGACCTCGCGGATCTAGACCAAACAGATCTAGCCTTCACAGATCTAGCGTCAAAGATAAATGTGCCTTTAAAACAGATACGATACCTAGACTGGAATAGAATAGAATAGAATAGAATAGAATAGAATAGAATAGAATAGAATAGAATAGAATAGAATAGAATAGAATAGAAAAGAAAAGAAAGCACTAGACTGGATCTTTATCAGTCAGTGTAAGAGACTCATATCTGCAGAGGACTCCACCTGAAGCGGTTTCATGTTCTTACCTCGCCATTTGTCCAGATCAGCAGAAGAAGCAGAGGTCAGAGGTCACCTCATGATGGCTGCTCTCTGCTGGGATCCTGGAGGTTCCTCCTGGAGGAAGAATCCCGATGAGATGGTGTTGGGAACGCTCGGGAACGTCCGGAACAGCCGGCTGTTCCAGGACCGTTCCCTGAACTCCGTGTTTGCTCGGCTGATAAGGAGAAACGTGGAGAAGATAAGATCCCCTTCTGGTTCAGCAGCTTCTACCCAGAATCCTCCGGGACCACGCTGGCAGATTTCAGCTCAGTTTCACTGTTTTCAGCAGACAGGAGCTGCACTTTATGAAATTATGGTCTGTATTCTGCTCCGTGAAGGGATTTGAAGGACCTTTGAACATTTCATCACATTCTCACTCTGATCTTCTGGAGCTTTTATTTTGTAATTCTGTTTCCTGTCAGGATGTTTCTGTTTCTTCTCGACCTGAAACCCTTCAGCTGAATCCTCTGTAAGCTAACAGCGCGGAGATGCTTCACGTTTGTGGAGAAGAATTCTCCCGGTAACCCGCTGCGCCATCCCCGCAGGATCCACCTGAAGCTGCGGGGCGCCCCGTCGCCGGTACCGGGCTTATCTCTCCGTTACGTAACGGTTACGTCCACGAAGACTGTATTAAACCGGATAAACGGACAGAAATGACGCTCGCGTGTCTGTAGGGACCCCGGTGCTCCTGCCGGCCGACCGGCCGGTAACGGCTCCGTGATAACGGTCTCCGTTTCCGTGTCTCGCGCTCTTACCTACAGCCGCCCCCCCTCTGGCATGGCGGGAACGTCTCCCGGTGAAAACGGGGTTTCCTGGACTGAAAAACGACAAATTTCTCCTTCTTTTTGTCTCAAACCCGGCGGGGGATTCAACTCTGGACGACCAAGAGAGGAGGAGCAAAGTTCTGAACAACTTCCGGTGACGGCCGATACGTAGGTGACGTCATCGAGGAATGCCTTCAGGGACCACGGGGATTCTGAGCACTGTCAGTAAATATATATATATTTTCAAATGCATATTCTTACCCTTTAAATTAATAGATTTATAAATGTTACATTTAATAACTAAATATTTAATTTTAAGCTAAATATTTAGCCTACAAATTAAATATTTAAGTTTTGCAATTAAATATTTAGTTTGCTCATTAAATATTTAAATCTAACCTAAATATATATTTTTTAAACTAAATATATAAGTTTTGCAGCTAAATATACAGTTAGGATTTGAATATTTAGATTTGAGCTAAATATATAGTTAGGATTTATATATTTAGATTTGAGTTAAATATATAGTTAAGATTTATATATTTAGATTTGAGTTAAATATATAGTTAAGATTTAAATATTTAGATTTGAGCTAAATATATAGTTAGGATTTAAATATTTAGATTTGAGTTAAATATATAGTTAAGATTTATATATTTAGATTTGAGCTAAATATATAGTTAAGATTTATATATTTAGATTTGAGTTAAATATATAGTTAGGATTTGAATATTTAGATTTGAGTTAAATATATAGTTAGGATTTGAATATTTAGATTTGAGTTAAATATATAGCTAAGATTTAACTATTTAGATTTGAGTTAAATATATAGTTAAGATTTATATATTTTGATTTGAGTTAAATATATAGTTAAGATTTAAATATTTAGATTTGAGTTAAATATATAGTTAAGATTTATATATTTAGATTTAGTTTAGTTTGAAAAAATAAATATTTAGGTTAGATTTAAATATTTAATGAGCAAACTAAATATTTAATTGCAAAACTTAAATATTTATCTTAAAATTAAATATTTTGTTGGTTAACTAAATATTTAGTTATTAAATGTAACATTTATAAATCTATTAATTTAAAGGGTGAGATTATGCATTTGAAAAAGAAAACCTGTTTTTTTCTCCTAAAACATGCTAAGTATCTGAAAACATTGATGTAAAAATTTTACATCTCTGATTTACAAACTGCACCCCATATTATGTGTATGTATATATATATATATATATATATATATATATATATATATATATATATATATATATATATATATATATATGCAAACTTTATTGTCAATGTCAGTTAATTAATACAATTGATAAATTAATAATATAATAATATTAATAATTCAATTCAATTTTTATTTCTATAGCCCAAAACCACAAAGAAATGTTGCCTTATTGGGCTTCATGCAGGTAATTTTACAGATGCAGAAAATAGCAACATAATAATTAATATACATTGTACATCTAGACAAACTGTATATAAAAGTTAAACAATTAGATTTGCCACAAGAAACACACAAGTTTGAAAATAATTAAGTATCAATCCAATAAAAATAATTGCATAAAATATACCAGTATATAAATTGATAAAACTAAAACAATTACAAAAACGTTTAATACTAAATCCTCCACATTGGGGATCGGTATTTGTCTGTATTTGCAGGTGCTGCATCTTACATTGGTGAGACTTAAAAGTGTTAAGACGATAAATTAAATCAAAGATGTGTTCTCGATTACTCTGCGGTTATTTCACCTTTTGTTAAATGTTTGAAAACTGCAAACAACTGACTTAAAACCACATGATTGAACTTCTATTTGCTCCAGATGAAAGTGAGAACTGGATAAAGTGACATCTTTCTTCAAGTTCAAATAAAAAAACTAGCATTTTATTTAGGGAAAGAGTTTAATAAAGTTGTTCTGTAAACATAGAAATACAGAGAAATGAAAGTAAAAACATATTTTCGGCACAAATGGAACCTCAAATTATTACCATTAAGCTAAATATGTTTTGCTCTAAATGCTGCAACATTAGGATTTTGAAAAAGCAGAAAATCCTTTTGAAACTGACATTTAAATGTCACACTTCCCCCTGATGATATGTTGAAACTCTGAATTCAGAAGGTTTTCTTTTTCTTCTCAGTCAGCTGGTCGTGTATGAAGTAAAGCTCTGAGATTATCTTTGAGAATTCCAGTAAACTGTTTGTTGGATTTGATAAGCTTTAATGAATTCTTCCCGTGTCAAATATGATCGTTCGGCTCAGTAATGTCTAAAAGCACTTTTAGTGTTTTATGTCTTGCATTGATGGAAAGATGTCTGTTGAATTTCAGGGTTTAAAGGTCATGAAGATGTTTAGTTCCACTGCCACCAATATAACTAATAAACACACAATAGAGCATTCAGTTCATACATTTGTGATGCTGAGTAGGGCTGCCACGATTAGTCGACTAATCGATGACTAATCGACTATTAAAATAATCGACAACTAATTTAATAGTCGATTAGTCGTTATTTTATATTGTATGAAGTCAGACTGTAGTAAAGTTGAAAGTTATAATAGCATTCTGCTAGCTTTTTGGAGTATTTTGGCATTTATTAAGGTTTTTTAGGCTATTTTGGAGTTTAGCTAATATTTCAGTAGCATGCTAGTTATTTCGGCTAACTTTAGCTTTTTTACGTTTTTAGGCAACTTTTGAGTTTAACTTATATTTCAGCTATATGCTAGCTGTTTTGGCTAATATAGTATTTTTCCATTTTTTTAAGGCTAATTTGGAGTTTAGCTAATATTTCAGCAGCATGCTAGCTATTTCGGCTAACTTTAGCTTTTTTACGTTTTTAGGCAATTTTTGAGTTTAACTTATATTTCAGCTATATGCTAGCTGTTTTGGCTAATATAGATATTTTTCCCATTTTTTAGGCTAATTTGGAGTTTAGCTAATATTTCAGCAGCATGCTAGCTATTTCGGCTAACTTTAGCTTTTTTACGTTTTTAGGCAACTTTTGAGTTTAACTATATTTCAGCTATATGCTAGCTGTTTTGGCTAATATAGTATTTTTCCATTTTTTTAAGGCTAATTTGGAGTTTAGCTAATATTTCAGCAGCATGCTAGCTATTTCGGCTAACTTTAGCGTTTTTCCGTTTTTTAGGCAATTTTTTGAGTTTAGCTTATATTTCAGCTATATGCTAGCTGTTTTGGCTAATATAGTATTTTTCCATTTTTTTAAGGCTAATTTGGAGTTTAGCTAATATTTCAGCAGCATGCTAGCTATTTCGGCTAACTTTAGCTTTTTTACGTTTTTTAGGCAACTTTTGAGTTTAACTTATATTTCAGCTATATGCTAGCTGTTTTGGCTAATATAGTATTTTTCCATTTTTTTAAGGCTAATTTGGAGTTTAGCTAATATTTCAGCATCATGCTAGCTATTTTGGTTAACTTAAACTTTTAAAGTTTTTTTAGGCAATTTTTGAGTTTAGCTTATATTTCAGCTATATGCTAGCTGTTTTGGCTAATTAGGATTTTTCCATTTTTTAAGGCTAATTTGGAGTTTAGCTAATATTCAGCAGCATGCTAGCTATTTCGGCTAACTTTAGCTTTTTTTACGTTTTTTAGGCAACTTTTGAGTTTAACTTATATTTCAGCTATATGCTAGCTGTTTTGGCTAATATAGGATTTTTCCATTTTTTTAAGGCTAATTTGGAGTTTAGCTAATATTTCAGCAGCATGCTAGCTATTTTGGTTAACTTAAGCTTTTTTAAGTTTTTTTAGGCAATTTTTGAGTTTAACTTATATTTCAGCTATATGCTAGCTGTTTTGGCTAATATAGGATTTTTCCATTTTTTTAAGGCTAATTTGGAGTTTAGCTAATATTTCAGCAGCATGCTAGCTATTTAGGCTAACTTTTGCTCTTTTTATTTTTTGGTAAATTTGGCATTTAACTAATATTTTAGCTGGTTATCAACTTCAGCATCTTTACATCCACTTTGGCCATGAACAGATTAGTCGACTAATCGTAAGAAATAATCGGTGATTAGTCGACTATTAAAATAATCGTTTGTGGCAGCCCTATTGCTGAGCGGGTGAGTCAAAGGTTAAAACCCCTGGATTGGTTGTTATGAAGTTAGAAATTAATAACAGAAAGAGTGATGTCTCATACAAACTTCTACTTAGAATCTATTCCACTTTGTTAAGATATTATAAGAAAACTGATTCCAATTGCACACACTGTACAAACCCTGAGAAACATTCATCAACCTATTTCTAATCTGTAATATTACAAAAGAAATGAGAAAGACTGTAGACGCTTTATAAATTACAATGTTGATTCAAAATGTCAGATGAAATGTGAATAGATCATATTTGAGCTGCAGAGTGAGGTAGTTTTGTCATATTTGGCCTTCATGAAAGAAATACACAAAACTAAACATAAAATTGGCAATTATTCTACATTATAGTTTAGAGGTGAAATCCCTTTTACTTCAGAAATCTGGTGGCCATAGATTCAAACAAGGTACATTCCATTTAATAGTTGGTCCATATTGATGATCTCCCGTTCTACCACATCCCAAAGGGTGCTATTCTGGTGCTGTAAGGTCATTAGAGTCCAGTTAACTCAATGTCCTGTTGAAAAAACCAGTCTGAAAAATTCTAGCTTTATGACCATATCCTGCTGGAAGTAGTACCAGAAAGGTACACTGTGGTACGCGGGATGGAAAGACATGCTACAGAATATGATGGAAACATTTTTGATTTTGTGAGATTTGAAGATTTATTTCACCAGATAAAAATTATATTTTTTCTTAGAACGTTAGTGTGTCAATTTAATTTTATCAGCATTTTATAAAATAAACTGTAATTTAATGTGGGATAAAGTTTTTTTTTAAATAAAAGCTTACTCTATTATTACTTTTTAAAAATTATTAAATACAAATAAATGAAAACAAAATATTATTCTTCTTTTAGATCGAAATTACCGTCAAAATAACTATATTATTAATATTAAAATTAATATTTATATTATATTATATCATATCATATCATATCATATCATATCATATCATATCATATCATATCATATCATATCATATCATTTTCCCGCCGTCACTGCGTTTCATGCATTCTGACAGCTGCTCCTCCACGTGACCTTCCGCTGTTACAAAATCCTCACCCCCAAAAGGGGCTGGACTTCCGCTCCGGCTATTGGTCCATCTTAATGTTCACGCAGCAAAGTATCCAATTGGAATGATCCACTGATGATTGATGGTAAAATGAACGAATCAGCTTCTCCAGTTCAAAGTCAACAAACCCACCGACGCCCCGCCCCCTTCCTCTCCCGGTTTGTGCTCCTCTGCCGCCAAGACTCTCTTCCCCTTCACCCTCCGCAGACTACCGGGCAGCGGGCGTCACTCACTGGAGCTCTGCCGGTTCTGTAGATTCGGTAGAACCGGACCGCCGGACTCTCGTGGTCTGAATGGAGGGGGGTTTCGTGTCCCGGCGATCGTCTCTGGATGGTTCGGGTGTCGACAGGCGGGTCGCAGCCTCCGCCGCCGGGACGGAGTTTCGGATTCTGGGCGGCCGGTTGATGAGCGCCTCGGAGGGGCTGCTCGGGCCGTTCTCCCCGAGCCCCGCCGGGGAGCAGGGCTTCGTGTCGGCATTGCACCGGAGCCCCGCGGAGACCTCGACCTCCGCGGAGGCGGACACGGACTATGAAGGTCTGCCGGACGGCGCGTCCACCAGCACGCACATGCTAGCGGGCTCCGTGGCTGGAATCATGGAGCACTGCGTCATGTACCCCATCGACTGCGTCAAGGTAACCCGCTCCACACACGGCCCGAAACAGTGTTCGAGACCCGTTCCGAAACGAGTTCCGCCGCGGGGTTAACTAGGCCGAGAACCGAGCCTGGGTTCGGGTTAGCCGGTGTTAGCTAGGAAGCTAATGCTAGTAACCTTGCTAACGGAGGTCAGTTAGCTAACTATCCCGGTTTTTGACGTGTCCTCTGAAGGTTGTTAAAATCGTTTAAAGTAAATGTACGAATATGGTTTCCAGATGTTTCTAAATGTTTACATCAACTTTAGTAAAAGTAACTTAAACAAACAAGCTAACAAACTCATCTTATGGTTTCTTTGCTAGCAGGCATCCATTATCGGACATAACTTATTTATAAAAAACTAAAGGTGCATTTTTATTTATTTATTTTTGTTTATTGTTGCACATTTCTAATCACATAGAAATGATATAAAATAAGTTTGTGTTAGTATATTTACTATGACTAGTATTCGATACTGCGGTGAAGTTAGTTTTAGGTTGGATATTCGACAGACGTTCAATCTGTTCATATTTAGGGACCGTCAACAAATGACAGAATGCTTCTTCAATAGCTCTTAAATTATTAGGCCAAATCAAAACAAACCCCTTTAAAATAATAAAACTCATAAAAAACTATCTATTACAGCAGTTTACATTAGCTTTGGATGCTTTTTTCAATTTTAATCAATTTTTTAGTGTAAATTTTCACGTTTTTCTTCAATAGCTTTTATGTAATTTGACCAAATCAGTCCAAATCATTCTTAGTCAATTCTATTATTCTAAAGCGATTTGAACTGATTTGGTCAAATAACATAAAAGCTATTGAATAAAAATGTGAAAATTTACACTAAAACATTGATTAAAATTGAAAAAAGCATCCAAAGCTAATGTTAACTGCTGTAATAAATAGTTCTTTATGAGTTTTATTATTTTAAAGGGTTTGTTTTGATTTGGCCTAATAATTTAAGAGCTATTGAAGAAACATTCTGTCATTTGTTGACGGTCCCTAAATATGAACAGATTGAACGTCTGTCGAATATCCAACCTAAAACTAACTTCACCTCAGTGTATTCGATTATATTTTTCCTTTTTAACGTGATTTGTCTCCGTTGACGTTTGACTGATCCTGACTGGAGAAGCTCCTCCTCCGCGGCGGGAAAAGTCCACGCTGACCAAACACTGTTGGGTAACTTGGATTCTTCAGTCTTGACTAACATCAGTCCGTTTTTAGGGGAAGGAAGCGGATCTCTGTGGTTCTGAAGTTCTTTCCTGCTGTGACGTAACCACACGTTTCCTCATGTCTGTCAGGTTAAGGTTAAACCCTCTCCACGCCTTTTCTACCTTTTCATTTCGGAGAAAGTGGAAACTACGATTTCATTCACAGAACTCGACTCATTTCTTTTATGCATTTGAAATATGTGACGTTTGTTTTTGTCATCTGTCTTTATTTTAATCTGGAGAACCAGCTGATGATAGAATCGTCGTTTGTGTTCATGCTCTTATTTTGTAAACTTTGGGTTCAGCAGAACTCCGTCTGGTTCCGTTCCGCTTCCTTTCTATTTATTTATCCTTTGGGCTGCAGACTGTTTACCGCAGCAGTTTCCCATCATGCATTGCAGGCTCAAATGTCAGATTTTTCATTTTGTAGATGACAAATACGGAGATTATTTCTGGTTTGTTGATCTTGTGATCTACAGTTTCTTCTGCCTCCAAACGTGATCATAGAAAATAATTCAGTAATTTTGGTTTAAATGTTTCTTTTTGTGTTTTAGTTCTGCATTCTTAGTAAAAACCTCAGAAAAGCAGAAGCTTCGTGAGTTCAGTCTGCGTCTCGCCTGTGAAAATAATAAAGAATCCAATCAAACTTTATTTATAAAGCATTATTACATTATAACAAAACATACGTTTCAAAGTAAAAGCTCAAATCAAAACAAAAAAATCCTCTGACGGGAAGATGTGACTGAAGTTGAAAGTTTTCAGGAACAGAACCAGGAAGTTTGGTTCAGATTCTGATGGATTTTTCAGCTGAAGGAAGTTTTTCAGTGCAGGAATATTTGAGCGTTTGCTTCCTGGTTGACGTTTCCTCGTGTTTGAATCTCTCAGCTCAGCAGGTGAAGGTCGACTGATATGGTTTAACTTTGACCCGTTTCTGGTTAATTATTGTTCTGCAGAACTCCTTTCCTCCGATCCTTCACGCCTTTGTCTCACGTCTGCAGATTCTCCGCCTGACTGACTCCGCTGAGAGTTCTCTGTTCGGAGCTCCGTCCGGCCTCCTGATGACGTTCGATTCCCTGAACTGATGTCAACCAGCTGATAGAGCGCTCAGATGTTCAGACTCTGACCTAAAATCCTGTTGGTGAATCTGTTATCGGATGAGAATCGATCACAGATTAGTGAGGAGAAGGAAAAGATCCGTTCCAGCTCAGAACGAGAAATGAGGAAATCTAAACGATAAAAGAAGAATGGTGACGGGAAGACTGTTTAGTTCACATTAACCAGTTAGCTGGGTTTAAGTTTACTAGTGCTGCAAACGATTGTTTTAATACTCGATTAATCTTCGGTTATTTATCGACTAGTTGAGTCATGCATTAAAAAGTGAATGTAAAACACATCTGAACCATCATTAGCTCTAAACTCACTACACATAGAGATAATTAAGATGATTATTAATGACTCGAGCAGCTTCGTTAGTTCCTGGGTGTAAAACAAGATTAAATTAAATGAAGTCGACATCTGAAACTCAAATATCAAACAAGTGCATTTCTTGATGCTGAACGTTCACAACTTTGTTCAACTTTACTTCAATCTGACTCCATATAATATAAAATAACGACTAACCGACTGTTAAAATAGCCGTCGATTATTGTAATAGTCGACCAATCGTGACGGCCCTGAAGTCGGTTAACTTTGACGTTTTGTTTTTTCTTATTGGAGAAAATCAAATATAATCTGAGCTCATCTGAAGCTGATTCTGACTGAAGAAAGCTCCTTCAGAGGTCAGACCTGGAGGTTCTGGACCGGTTCTCCAGCAGCAGAGTCCAGATCCCAGTCAGAACGCTCTGTAGAAACCCGCCGGCTGTTTGGATGAGCGAGCACATTCCAGCAGGATTACCGTTCCCAGAAGCAGCCGCCGGGAATGTTGGGAGGAGAGGGGGGGGGGGGGGGCAGCTTATCTAATCTGTTTAAAAAAAAAAAAATGTTGATTGCGACATCTTGGTTTGTTTTGGGGAATTTTTTATGCTTTTGCTGGTTTTCTGGAGCTGCAGAGGACACAGACAGCCATTTGATTTTATTGTTATTAATCTTTTCTTGAGCTGATTTCTAACACGTATAATTTTGACCAAATATATTTTTAAAGAGTAAAATCTTGAAAGTTATTTAAAGTTTCAGTTGATTTATTCTGGAATAATGTTCCCGCCTTTTGATGGCGGCGTGTTTGCTGCTGGTCAACAGTACGACAGAGTCAGGCTTTACAAGCAAAAACGGGGTTTTTTTTTCATTATATGGAGATAAATAGGGGCCAGTATTACTTAAAACCCAGATAAAACAACTTGTTTCAAATATTTTTCTGTCAATTCAAATCTTTTAGTTTTGAAAATTAAAGAAAATATTTAAAACTGAAAAAGTTTTGAAATTGAAATTTAACTAGATCAAACTGAATATTTGAAGCTAAAAATGTTTTTTTTTCTATAGAAAAAAGTTTCAGATAAATGACACTTTTTTGACCAAACAACTATTTTTTTCATGTTGTTTTAATTGGGTTTTACAAAATATTTGCTCTAATTTGTCGTGATAAAATTATCTCTTTAAAGTCGTAAACTTACGAGAAAAAAGTTGTATATTTATGACTAAAATACAAACTCTCATAAAATCGAGTGCACTCGAAATTTCCCAGAAGTCTTTGTGAAAAACTAGCGTACATCGATGGTCACTAGATTAGCGGATATAGACCATAATGCATTGCAGTTGAACAATTTTGAACAAAAAAATATTTTTAAATTCAATATTTAAAAACAAACACAGAGAAACCTTTGGTTTTATTTGATTTTCAGTGACTTCATATCAGGTTTTTAGAAAATCGAGAGCAAAGTAGAGACGATCGTGTCTGAATGACCTGTAAATCGTTTTTTTGGGATTCAGGAGAGAATTCAGACTCAGATTTGAACCAAAGCAGAAGTAGCAGTTCCTCTGATGGCCACTGGAGGCAGGATTTCCTATAAAAATCTGTTAGAAGTTCAGTTTTACACCAAAACTAACGAAAAAAACTTTATTGTTCCATTTTCTGTGACAGTCAAACACCTGAATTCTAACGGAGGATTCTTCCTCCTTTACTTTCCCTCCGGTTTCTGGACTGCGGTCGAGGTGGGAGGAGTCAGCCTCCTCCTCCCCGTGTGACATCACAGATCAGATGTCTTAAACCCTCCGTTTCCCCCCCAGACGCGCATGCAGAGCCTCCAGCCCGAGCCCGGAGCGCGTTACCGCAGCGTGACGGACGCCCTGCGGCAGATCGTCCGGACCGAGGGCGTCTGGAGGCCCATCAGGGGGGTGAACGTGCTGGCGGTGGGGGCGGGGCCAGCGCACGCTCTGTACTTCGCCTGCTACGAGAAGATCAAGTTCTGTCTGAGCGACGCCGTCCGCCCGGGAGCCAACAGCCACTTTGCAAACGGTGAGGATGTGAAGAAAGTTCGTTAGCGTGAGGAAGTGCTCACCTGCAGAGAGACTGAAGCTTCTGTTGCTGTGCAGGAGCGGCCGGCTGCATGGCCACGGTGCTGCACGACGCCATCATGAACCCGGCCGAAGGTAAAGACGATCCACGTTCTCTCGTTTGTTTGAGGAAACATTTGAATCAAATATTCTTTTTAGAGAGAAGTTTATATTTTATAGGTGATGTCATCAGATTTCTTTATGATCTTAGTGGTTCAGTCAGATCAAAGAGGAAAACTTGAACCGTCTTTGTAACGTTTGGATAAATACCAGCTGGTTAGTAGTGCTGCCACAAAGGATTATTTTAATAGTCGACTAATCACTGATTATTTTTTCCGATTAGTCGACTAATCGGGTCATGCACAAACTGGATGTAAAACACACATCTTAACCATTATTAGCTTTAAACAAACTAAAAACTAAATATATCCACACAAGCATTATCTGTGAAAATGCTTGTGTGAATGCTGTAAGCTGAATTTTGAAGCTGAAAGCGAGTTGACGACAGCGAAGATGCTGAAATTGATAGCTAAAACACTAAAGCTGATAGCCACTAAATATTAGCTAAACTCCAAATTAGCCTAAAAGAAAAATTAAAAGCCTCAGCTGGCCTAAACTGCTAGCATGTAGCTGACATGTTAACTTAACTCCAAAATAGCCTTAAAAAACTGAAAGAAATCCTAAATTTTCCAAAATAGCTAGCATGTAGCTTAAATATTAATTAAATTCCAAAACACCCTAAAAAACTTTTTTTTTCAAAAAGTTTAAGTTAGCCAAAACAGCTAGCATCTAGCTGAAATATTAGCTAAACACCAAATTAGCCTAAAAAACTGAAAAAAGCTTCAATTAACCAGAATAGCTAGCTTGTAGCTGCAATATTAGCTAAACTCCAAATTAGCCTAAAAAATAATTTAAAAGCCTCAGCTAGCCAAAACTGCTAGCATGTAGCTGACATATGAACTTAACTAAAAACTGAATCAAAATTAGCTACAGCTAAAGCTAAACAATAAAAAAAAACAAAAAATAAAAAAAATCAAAACTAATAAAACTATACATAAAACTAAACTCCAAAAACAAAAAAAAAAAAAAAAAAAAAAGATTAACTTAGCCAAAACAGCTAGCATCTAGCTGAAATAATAGCTGAACACCAAGTTAGCCTAAAAAACAGAAAAAAGCCTAAATTAACCAGAATAGCTAGCTTGTAGCTGAAATATTAGCTAAACTCCAAAATAGCTTAAACAAACCTTGATAAATGCCAAAATGGTCTAAAAAGCTAGCATATTTTAATTAGAACTTTCAACTTTACGACACTCTAACTCCATATATTATAAAGTAACGACTAATCGACTATTTTAATAGTCGATTAGTCGTCGATTAGTCGACTAATCGTGGCAGCCCTACTGGTTAGAACCTGGAGATCAGGCCTTCAGAAGTCTTATATTTCATATCTTGTTCTTCAAAATGTGACTGTTTAAAACTCTTCCCATGTAACTTTTATTTATTTATTTTAATACTACAATAATTTAAGTAAAACGCGTTTAACATCAGCTGGATGCTAACCCTGAGAAGCTAGCAGAGATGGTCTTAACTTTATCTCATTATTTTATCCTCTTTTAGTGTCTTATCATCGTTTTATGAAATCAGATTCATGTTTCTCCTCCAATGTTTATCATTAGTTCTGTCTCGTGCGCTTCGTGCGGGGTGCGTTTGATTCGTTGTCCGGAGACGCTCAAATCATTCAGTCACGTCTGCATATTTCTCTGCTAATTGGAACTGGACATAAAAATAAAATAATTCATAGTTTCTGAACACGATTGTGATTTAATGTGTAACGATAAAAGGGAAACATGCAGCAAATGAAAGAGTTTTAGGAAAAATCCCTGAAGAAGAAGAAAAGATTGCTAGTGAGGATGAAGAGGGAGGGAGAACAACAATCAATTCAATATTTGCTTTAGGGCTGCCACGATTAGTCGACTAATCGACGACTAATCGACTATTAAAATAATCGACAACTAATTTAATAGTTGATTAGTCGTTACTTTATAATATATGGAGTTAGAGTGTCGTAAAGTTGAAAGTTATAATAAAAATATGCTAGCTTTTTAGACTATTTTGGCATTTATCAAGGTTTGTTTAAGCTATTTTGGAGTTTAGCTAATATTTAAGCTACATGCTAGCAGTTTTGGCCAGCTGAGGCTTTTAATTCTTTTTTAGGCTAATTTGGCATTTAGCTAATATTTTAGTGGCTATCAGCTTTAGTGTTTTTAGCTATCAATTTCAGCATCTTCGCTGTCGTCACTCGCTTCAGCTTCAAAATTCAGCTTACAGCATTCACACAAGCATTTTCACAGATAATGCTTGTGTGGATATATTTAGTTTTTAGTTTGTTTAAAGCTAATAATGGTTAAGATGTGTGTTTTACATCCAGTTTGAGCATGACCCGATTAGTCGACTAATCGGAAAAAAATAATCGGTGATTAGTCGACTATTAAAATAATCATTTGTGGCAGCCCTAGTTTGCTTTTGGTTTCTCCTAACTGGAATCATGGATTATCCTGTTGCAGAATGTCTGTGTTTACTCTGGAGCTCATCCATCACATCTTTTATTTATTTGTTTCATTTAAAGACAAAGTCGGAGTCAAACACAGATGTAGTTTACTGATAGATTTACTGCACCGAAATGTGAGGAAGAAAGATCTGGAGTTTTCTCTAGTTTCTAACTAATTTATTCACTGAAATTTGAGCTGGAATTCGTTACAATCATCCGTTACTGTCCAGGATTTCGTGTTTTTCTTTGTCCATGCGGCTGGAAATTAGGCAGAGAAATTTTTAATCTTTAAAAGGTTTTAAAAGTGATTTTGAAGAAACGTGCAGGAACTTTTTATGAGCTCATATTCATAAAATGCCGCCTGCTATTTGACGTTTGACCACTAGGTGGAGCTCCAGGCTCAGTTTACACTTCAAGAAGCAGAAAACAAACTTTATTTAAACGTTTTCATGAACATTTTCAGACGATGTTCAGAAGATTTTTGTAGATAAATAGTTTTAAATGTGATTGTTGTTCTTGTGTTGTCAATAAAGTTTTGTGTTTTAAAGCGTCTGTTTCCTTCCGTCCCTGCAGTTGTGAAACAGCGGCTGCAGATGTTCAACTCTCCGTACCGCGGCGTGCTGGACTGCGTGGGCTCTCTGCTGCGGCGCGAAGGCCCCGCCTCCTTCTACCGCAGCTACACCACCCAGCTGACCATGAACGTGCCGTTCCAGGCGCTCCACTTCATGACGTACGAGTACCTGCAGGAGCTGCTCAACCCGCACAGACAGTACAACCCCTCCTCCCACGTGGTGTCGGGCGCGCTGGCCGGCGCCGTGGCCGCCGCCGCCACCACCCCCCTGGACGTCTGCAAGACCCTCCTCAACACCCAGGAGGCGGTCCAGGCGGAGGCGGCGGGCGGGGCCGTCGCCGGCGGCCGCCACATCTCCGGCCTGGGGGAGGCGTTCCGGACCGTGTACAGGATGGGGGGCGTCCCGGCGTTCTTCAGGGGCGTCCAGCCGCGGGTCATCTACCAGATGCCCTCCACCGCCATCAGCTGGTCCGTGTACGAGTTCTTCAAGTACGTCCTCACCAAGCGGCAGCACCAGCGGCGGCTGCGAGGAGACGGAGACAGATAGACGCCGTCCGGCGGCGGCGGCTCCCGATCCCGTACGGACGCTGGAATCTGTCTTTGGTTTTCTGAAGACTCATAAATAGGAAAGTTTGAGTTCGATGGTGGAGGGCCGCCTCCACCTGCACCCCCCCACCTCCAAATGCCCAGAAACCCTTTACCCCGGGTTCTATTGGACTCAGAACCACTATAGACGGTTCAGGAATAAAAATGAGCTGCAGTTCTCCCTCTGACCACCAGAGGGCGACAGATCCACCTGTCCTGATGAGACAAACAGCTGCAATAGTCGATCACAGTGCAGCCGCCCAGGATCAGGGGGAGGAGCTTAGGTTAGGCTCTGAGGTGAAGAACAAATCAGGTTTGGGGTTTTCTTCAGGATTTATTGCTCTAGAAATGAGAATCCTCGGACACTTCCAGTCAGCCGCTCTGAAACCAGAACGACAGGCCGAGAGGGACCGAGAGCCGCCGCCGCCGCCGCCGCCGCCGGGACGTCCAAGCCGCCAGAACATGGACGACTCTGCAGATCTTTGCTGCTCGAAGAGATCTAAAAGATTATTTAAAGGAAATGTGTGAATGTTGAACCTGGAAACCAAAGAGGGTCAGCGGGCGGAGGCCCGCCCGGCAGGCTGCGGGTCAGGCGGGGGCCCGCCCGGTAGGCTGCGGGGGACCCCGCGTTTGGGGACTGTAAATAAAGAGGCTCCGGCAGCTCCTCGCAGAAGCAGGGTCTTCTCTTGGGGCTGGATCTCCAAGAGCTGAGAGGCTGAACCAACGTGTCGCTCATCTTTATTTATTTATTTATTCATCAAATAAACATTAATCAAGAACAAACGGGCAACAGTTATCAGATATGGAAAGTTCAAAAGAGTTCAAGCTGCTTTTTCTGTTAGAACTTGAATTTAAACAAACTTTTTTTTTTTTTTTTTTTTTTTTTTTACAGAATTTCATGAAAGAAACTGAAAAGCCCAATGATGCAAAATGACTTTGTGATTTTGGGTTATATAAATTAAATAACATTGAATTGAAAAAAAACTCTAAAGTCCTTTATTTCTAAAAGATTTCATTTTTCAAAATAAATTGATTTTTTTTAAGACAAACTATTAAAAACTGAACATTCCTGATTAAAATCTAAACACAAAAACTGTTTTTGTTAGAACTTAATACTAAAAACAAATATTCAAACGTCCATTTTACAGATTACAGAAGAAATTTACATTTTTCTTTCTAGATTTATTTACATAGAACAACATTTCAGCTCTATGGAGCTCAGAGACGTGCAGAACATTAGAAAATCACAAAGAGCTTCACAATAAAACACAGAATTTTAAAAAGATTTTTAAATTTTTATCTGTGTCAAAAACCTACAGAAGTAAAAACTTCAGTTTAAAAAAACAAATTTAAATCTAAAATGTTTCTAAAATTAGATCCCAGAGAAGAGTCCTGAAAACTTTATTGATATGAGAACAAGTGCAAAATTCTACTAAGATTTATTAACATGAATATGTTTATATGTTATTAGTAAAACATGCAGCAGCACAATAAGCTGAAGAATATTGAATAAACTTCTACAAAAACCTCTTTAATAAACTGAAGGAATTCTCTTTCTCTACATTATAAAGTTTTGCAGCATTTCGTCTAAAGTTTTATTAAAATTATTATCCTGTAAGTACTCGAGTATTAATGTAACTGAAGATAATAACTTTACTTCAGTGCTGAGCTGCTGCTTAAACATAAATAATGTCATTTCAATTCTTTATTTGCAGAAATTTAAACATTTTTTGACTAAAATGAGTTCAAATCTAAACTTGAGAACAGATTCTGATGTTTTCAGGTCTTCATATCCATTAAAAACATTTTTCTGAAATGATTTCATTTGTTATAGATGTGAAACCAGATTCATCCTCCAGGTAATAATGAATTTGTTCAGTTATTTTCTGCAGAACATGAAAAATCCTTCACATGTTTGAGGATTCTTCGGGTCGATCAGAACCGACTGAAAACATCTAATATTGATCCATGAGTTCAAACCTTCAGATCATTTATGGATCAAACTTGGATCAGAACCGAACTCTACGTTCCAATAACCGTCAGAACTGTTCAAGTTTGTCAATTTTAAAGGTAAGTGAAGTAAAAAGAATCAGAACCGGACTTCCTGGACTCGACTGCGTTCGGATCTGGAGGTTCTGGCCGGGATGTCAGATGCTCTCCGGGTCCGGATCGGGTTTCTCCGCGGGCCTCCCGCGTGTGGAGCCGTAACCGGATCTCCGTAGTAACAGGCAGGTGTGCACAGGTGAGGTCAGTCCAGGTGGACGGCAGGCGTGTGCGAGCAGCGAGACACGCCCCTCTGCCTGGTCGGGATGCAGCTCACCTGAACGCAGGTGAAGCCCAAACATCCGTGACCTGTGAAAGGTAACAAACATGTCGCTGCACTTCCTGTGGGGAAGTCTGTCTTCAGGTTCAACAGAAACAGAATCGCTGAAGCTTCCAGGAAATCGCTGACTCCACATTTATTCAGCAGACCCCCCCCCCCCATTTAAAAGTAAACTTGTTTATTTTTATTTTTCTGAGTGTTTTCATACTGATTTGTTCAGAGGAAGTTTTTCACTGAAACACGATTAAAGTTTGACATGAAGAAGACAGAAGTCCCTCTCCGGTCATCTCCTGATCTGTGTTGAAAGCGTTCCTGGTGAATTTTTACGCTGATGATGATGATGTTTTTAACCAAAAAGGTCCTTTTTTTTAGGACATAGTTTCTGTAGAGCGGCAGGAGTTCATTAGGAATTTACCTCTGAGGGCTCGTTTACATTACAACGTTTTCGCGTGCGTTCCGACAACTTGGTTATCGTTTGGGCCTCTCGTTTAGACCAGAACGGCGTTTTAGGGCCCCCAGAACGACAACTTTGGAGAACGCCTTCCAGAGTGGAGCGTTGCGAAACGTTCCCATTCCCACCGCCCTCCCATTCTAGTGTGTACGGTCAGGAATGGTGTCAGGGTGTAAAGCGGATGTGAATGTGGCTGAATTTTCTGTATGCGGAAGCAAATCGGTTGCACCGCTCTCCCGCATGCGCGAACCACACGTCACTTCCGCTAAAGCAGTTTACGGTCTTTGGACGGTAACAACAATAATAACCTCGTAGGATGTTAATATAGCTCACTAAATTTTTCTCATAGTGAAAACATTCACTTATTGTTGAATAAACGAAAGAAAAAAGACACGTTAGGGATAAAGACCTTACAATCTTAAAGTGGCGACAACAGACTACAAATGTTTTCTTCTTCTGCAGTTTTACATGACGGCAGTTTCCTCCCTAAGCTAAGAGGAAACAGCGCCACTTCAAAACACTTTATTTTATCCGGTAATCCAAATTCGTTTTTAACGGTAACTCGGTGGCTTTTTTTCACACAGTAATCCAGTCAGGAGAAGCTCTCGGGTGTTCAGAAAAACATAAATTCTTGTGATGAAGACGTTTTACTGTTTGGAAATGACTCCGTCGTATAGTGGGCGAAGAGCGGAAGTGACGTGTAGTTCGCGCATGCGGGAGAGCGGTGCAACCGATTTGCTTCCGCATACAGAAAATGTAGCCACAGTTGTATAGGGAAGTTTGCGCATGCGCAGTACTTCTCCTATTGTTCTTTTCCATCCGGTGGGAGTGGCTCACAGCGCGCATAGCGGCGTGGCGTGTGAATTACATCGTTTTCCGTTAGCATTCGTTTTAACCGTGAACGCGATATCATTCTGGAACGTCCTGGTGTGTACCCGATATCTTGCTTACCGGGTCAGAGAGCAAAACGCGTTCCCGTTCCAGTGTAAACGAGCCCTGAGTTACGGTGAGACTGTTGGTACAGCGGAAGCTCCTAACCCAGAGCTTCTCCGTCTCCCACTAGCTTACAGCCCCTCACAACTCCAACCGTTAGCGCTGCAAGTAGATGTAGAGTCTCTGCTGTAGAACTTTCTGCTGGAGCTTAAGGAGAAAGACGATCCAGATTCCAGCTCAGACCAGGAACACAAAGACGTTGGTGGATCTATCCGTCTGCATCAGAATGGGGCGGGGCTGGAGGGTTGTGGCCCCGCCCAAAACTGCAATTTTCCATCATGAGACAAATGCTGCAAGAACTCTTTGAAAAGAGCGTTTCCTCTGAGTAAAACTTCATTCTAGAACACAAACATTCGTGTTTTTGTCTTTCTTAAAGTCATTGGACACAAACTTTGTATTTATGTTTGTTTATTTAGTCTGACTCTGTGATGTCATCACTGCAACAGAGTCCAGCTCCTTCAGCCGAGAGCAGAACCGGCCGTTCTTCAGAACCTAAAAACACTTCTACTTCTAACAGAACAGCAAACACAGGCCCGGTTCTGATCGAGGTTCTGCTCACGGTTCTCGCAGGTCCAACAGTCGGGAAGCAGAAGAAAGACAGAAAGTTCTGGACGGGTCGTGAGGAGGAGCAGGTTTGGACCGATCCGGAGTCCCGGCCTCTGGTACTGATGAGGTCATCCAATCAGAACCAGAACTCCAATCTTCATTGATTGCGGTGAAAAGTGGGCGTGTCCAATCAGATTTCCTCCCACCATCGACATCAGAGAAAGTTTAGGTTGTTGGTTTGAAACCTTCAATTTGATTCTTTTCAAAAGAATCTGTTGGGTTTTTTCTTGAAGTGGATTTTTTTCTTTTATTTTGAAAGGTCAGACAGGAAGTCTTGAAGCTCTGGAGCTGAATTAGAGCCAATATTATTTCAAACACAAATAAAACATGAAAGAAATTTTGGTGTTTGGCCAAAAAAAGAATTAAAATGTTTAAAAATTGTTACTATTTTAAAATAAATGTAATTATGTTCAGCTTGAAATGTTCTGTTTTTTAGGTTCCAAAACAAAAAAAAAATATTTTGAGTTTTGAAACCTAAAAAAAACATTTGAAGCTGAAAGTAATTAATTTTGTTTTAGAAAACGTTTTGGACATGTTTTCTGTTTTTGTCCAACATTTTTCAAGTTGTTTTCTTCGGGTTTCTAGTAATTTTGTCCCTAATTGAGCTCCGTCCAGGTCGGCTGTGGGCGTGTGAGACGTTCAGGTACATCCGTCCTCCTGCTTCTCCTCCGCAGCTGCAGCGGGACTCGAACCAGCGGCCTAATGGTTTTCAGCAGGCGGACGCGCGCGCACAGGCGCGCCACGATTGATGCGTGTTATTGTGGAGGCTGACAGCTCCGTGGGCAGCTCTGCGTAAACACGCGCCGCCGGCCGGGCGTCTTCCCAGAAAGCTGATGTTTTCGCCCCAGAACGCGGCTGGACGCGGATCTCTGCGTAAATATTTGGAGATGTTGGACTGATGGACGAGCGCGAGGCGCGGCGAGGCCGGCTCCCACCGCAGGACGCGGGAAACCGCCGGAGGAGACGTTTCAGAGTCTATGGGGTCGACGCTGCGCGTGCGCGTGCACGAGCCGCCCGACAGACACTGTCCAGCTCCAGAGAGATCCTCTCCAAAAGCTGGGAGGGGTCATCCGTTAAACCCTCACAGCTGCAGAACCTCCAGAGATATTTAGATCTATTAACGATCATCTCTCCTCTGAATGATGATCGTCCGGACCGGCCACGGAACACCCGAGGAGCGGTTCTGAAACCGCTCTCTGTTCATCCAGAACCTCCTTCTGGTTCCGAGCAGGTCCACCGACCCGCGAACGCTTCAGCTTTAAAACTTAGTTATTCAAATGTTTCAGGAAAAGGTTCGATTCCCTCTAGAGGAGGGGGGTCAAAACTCACCTTCAGTAACGGACCGAACAGGATGAAACTCTGAAACTGCACTTTAAAACTTTAAAACTGTAACTTTATAACATAATTATAAACTATTTATACAGCATTACCTGTTTGGGAATGCTGGAAGATGAATTTGACCGTGAGGAGGCTGAAACTGAAAACAGAAAATGTTGAAGCTGATGACTGAAAACACTGAAGTTGATGGCTGAAAACACTAAAGCAGATGGCGGAAAACGCTGAAGCTGATAGCTGAAAATGCTGAAACTGATGGCTGAAAACACTGAAGCTGATGGCTGAAAACACTAAAGCAGATGGCGGAAAACGCTGAAGCTGAAAATGCTGAAGCTGATAGCTGAAAACACTGAAGCTGAAAATGCTTAAGCTGATAGCTGAAAACGCTGAAGCTGAAAACGCTGAAGCTGAAAATGCTGAAGCTTATAGCTGAAAACGCTGAAGCTGATGGCTGAAAACACTAAAGCAGATGGCGGAAAACGCTGAAGCTGATAGCTGAAAATGCTGAAGCTGATAGCTGAAAACACTGAAGCTGAAAATGCTGAAGCTGATGGCTTAAATGCTTAAGCTGATAGCTGAAAACGCTGAAGCAGATGGCTGAAAACGCTGAAGCTGAAAACGCTGAAGCTGAAAATGCTGAAGCTGATGGCCAAAAAGGCTGAAGCTGATAGCTGAAAATGCTGAAGCTGATGGCTGAAAACGCTAAAGCAGATGACTGAAAACGCTAAAGCTGATGGCTGAAAACGCTGAAGCAGATGGCTGAAAACGCTGAAGCTGAAAATGCTGAAGCTGATGGCTGAAAACGCTGAAGCTGAAAACGCTGAAGCTGAAAATGCTGAAGCTGATGGCTGAAAACGCTGAAGCGAATAATTGAAAAAGCTGAAGTTGATGGCTTAAAATTATGAAACTGATGGCTGAAAACGCTGAAGCAGTTTTCAGAAAATGCTGAAGCTGATAGCTGGAAATGCTGAAGCTGATAGCCAACTAAAATATTAGCCAAATAGCCTAAAAAAATAAAATCTTAGGTTAGCCAAAACAGCTAGCATGTAGCTGAAATATTAGCTAAACTCCAAAATAGCCTAAAGAATCCCAGTAAATGCCAGAATAATCCAACAAGATAACAGAAGGTACATTTTGAAAACTTAAAAATTTTGACTGTTCACCATAATTATGAATAATAAAAAGTCAGAAATATTATTCCAGAATAAATCAACTTAAACCTTAAACAACTTTCAATATTTTACTCTTTATAAAATATATATTTTGTCTAAATTATACAAGTTAGAAATGAACTCAAGATGACATCAGGTCATTAAAAACAATAACATAAAATGATCTGGAGGGCCGGATCCGGCCCCCGGGCCTTGACTTTGACATGTTTGCTTTAGAGTTTTTTTCGGCTGTCCAGGAAAATAATAAACTCCAAACAAAAGACTAGAAACTGGAGTAGAGGCTCTTCCACTGATCCAGAACTGTTGGTTTAGATCAGAGATATGTAACTCGGGCCTCGAGGGCCGCAGTGTCTGCACGATTTCCAGATCTCCAAACCTTACTCATGACTGATTACCTGGTCCAGGTGTGTGGCCAATTAAAATGCACCAGAGGCGGGATGTTGTAAAACATGCAGGATGTGGCCCTCGAGGCCTGGAGTCACCTATCCCTGGTTTAGATGTTTCTCTGAAGCAGGAGTGTCCAAAGTCAGTCCTCGAGGCCTGACTTCCAGCTGGTTTCCCAGAAATCCTGCTTACCTGCAGCGGATCACCTGGATCAGGAGAACAGGCAGGACTCCGGCCCTCGAGGCCTGGATTTGGACGCGCCACATCTCCAGTTTTACAGGGAAAAATGGCTGCAGGTGAGGCCGGCTCAAATGTTTGGAGTTCTGAGTTCAGGTGAGCTTTCACACCTGCTGAAGACTCTTCCAGAAGAAGCCCATCTGGTGCGGACCAAGCAGCTCAGTGTGAACGCCTTCTGCTCTCCTTGACTTCCTGTTTGAGTCGCTCGAGTTTCAAACTACGGCTGAGACGTTTCCAGACGTTCTGAGCATCAGTAGAACCTCAGAACCGCGTGACCCGACAGAACAGGAACCGGGCCGCCCCCTCCGTTCCTGGATTGATGGAGTTCCTCAGGGTTCTGGATGTGGATCAGGAAACGTTCTCGTCTGTCGTTACGCAGACGACACTCCGCTCTGAACCTCCAAAACCCGATGAAACCAGCGAACCAGAATCAGAATCAAACAGAGACGGACAGACTGTCTGACTCGTCGTCCACAGAGAATGTTTTATTGATTCACATCGTAAAAAAGAAAAGACTCGAGACTTGAACATAAACTCGCCTTCATCCGGATTAACATGACTTGAAAACAGAACGGTTTTCAAAACTGTATTTTATTCTCATTGAGACATTTTCACCGCCTGGTTGATGAATTTCAAGGAAAACAATTAAAGTCTGAGAAATGCTGCATTCATGTTCTGATGTATAAGCAGGATTATTTCAGTGATGTCATCACATTTCTATCAATTATTTTCTGATGACTTCTATTTTTATAAATAACAGTTCTGAGAATGTTCCTAAAAGGTTCTGACTTTTTAAAAAGAGGATTTTTTTTTCATTTTTGTTGTTTTCTAAACTTTTTGCAGGAATTTTTTTTCATTTTTCACACTTTGCTGCAGGAGAATCCTGAAATCTTTGTCTTTCTTCAGAACAAAACGTATAAATGTAAGAATTTGGACTGATCGGACAGAAACGTCTGAAGTGTTTTTGGTCTTCTCTAACATTCACTTCTGCTTCGTCTCCGTTTTACTTCTCTGTTTCTACAAACGCTTCATAACTGAGGAGGTTCAGAACCGTCTCGTTCCTTTCATCTCCAGGATGGAAAACGTCTCCAGGAACTTCAGGTCCGATTCATGATATCTTTTTAACTTTGTTTCTTTTCTGATCTATTTTAGTTTAATAAACGACAGTTTATGTGTTTAGTGGATTTAATGGAAGATTTCAGGGAAACGAAAAGAATCGAAACATTTCAAATGATTCATTTCAAATCTGTTTTTATCTGTTCAGACTCATCAGGGATCAATCTTCACTTTCATTCATTTTTGTCTTTGATCTCTTTTAAAACTGTCACATTGTTTTGAGTTTCATCGTTGTTTGTGTCAATAAAGTTTTTTTAAGTTACATATTCATCTCTAAATGTTTTTCATTTCTTTACTGTTCACAGATGTGTTTGTTGTTGAACGATCAGCGGATAATCAGTGGATCATCAGCGGATCATCAGCGGATCATTAGTGGATCATCAGCAGATCATTAGTGGATCATCAGTGGATCATTAGTGGATCATCAGCGGATCATCAGTGGATCATCAGCGGATCATCAGTGGATCATCAGTGGATCATCAGCGGATCATCAGCGGATCATCAGCGGATCATCAGCGGATCATCAGTGGATCATCAGCAGATCATTAGTGGATCATCAGCAGTTCATCAGTGGATCATCAGTGGATCATCAGTGGATCATCAGCAGATCATCTGCAGATCATCTGCGGATCATCAGTGGATCATTAGTGGATCATCAGTGGATCATCAGCAGATCATCAGCGGATCATCAGCAGATCATCAGTGGATCATCAGCAGATCATCAGCGGATCATCAGCAGATCATCTGCGGATCATCAGTGGATCATCAGCAGATCATCTGCGGATCATCAGTGGATCATCAGCAGATCATCTGCGGATCATCAGTGGATCATCAGTGGATCATCAGTGGATCATCAGTGGATCATTAGTGGATCATCAGCAGATCATCTGCGGATCATCAGTGGATCATCAGTGGATCATCAGTGGATCATTAGTGGATCATCAGCGGATCATCAGCAGATCATCTGCGGATCATTAGTGGATCATCAGTGGATCATCAGCAGATCATCAGCGGATCATCAGCAGATCATCAGTGGATCATCAGTGGATCATCAGCAGATCATCAGCGGATCATCAGTGGATCATCAGCAGATCATCTGCGGATCATCAGTGGATCATCAGTGGATCATCAGCAGATCATCAGTGGATCATCAGCAGATCATCAGCGGATCATCAGCAGATCATCAGTGGATCATCAGCAGATCATCAGCGGATCATCAGCAGATCATTAGTGGATCATCAGCAGATCATCAGTGGATCATCAGCAGATCATCAGCGGATCATCAGCAGATCATCAGTGGATCATCAGCAGATCATCAGCGGATCATCAGCAGATCATCAGTGGATCATCAGTGGATCATCAGTGGATCATCAGCAGATCATTAGTGGATCATCAGTGGATCATCAGCAGATCATTAGTGGATCATCAGCAGATCATCAGTGGATCATCAGTGGATCATCAGTGGATCATCAGTGGATCATCTGCGGATCATCAGTGGATCATCAGTGGATCATCAGCAGATCATCAGTGGATCATCAGCAGATCATCAGCGGATCATCAGCAGATCATTAGTGGATCATCAGCAGATCATCAGTGGATCATCAGCAGATCATCAGCGGATCATCAGCAGATCATTAGTGGATCATCAGCAGATCATCAGTGGATCATCAGCAGATCATCAGCGGATCATCAGCAGATCATCAGTGGATCATCAGCAGATCATCAGCGGATCATCAGCAGATCATCAGTGGATCATCAGTGGATCATCAGTGGATCATCAGCAGATCATTAGTGGATCATCAGTGGATCATCAGCAGATCATCAGCGGATCATCAGCAGATCATCAGTGGATCATCAGTGGATCATCAGTGGATCATCAGCAGATCATTAGTGGATCATCAGTGGATCATCAGCAGATCATTAGTGGATCATCAGCAGATCATCAGTGGATCATCAGTGGATCATCAGTGGATCATCAGCAGATCATCAGTGGATCATCAGTGGATCATCAGTGGATCATCAGCAGATCATTAGTGGATCATCAGTGGATCATCAGCAGATCATTAGTGGATCATCAGCAGATCATCAGTGGATCATCAGTGGATCATCAGTGGATCATCAGTGGATCATCTGCGGATCATCAGTGGATCATCAGCAGATCATCAGCGGATCATCAGCAGATCATTAGTGGATCATCAGCAGATCATCAGCGGATCATCAGCAGATCATTAGTGGATCATCAATGGATCATCTGACCCTCCAGCAGTTCTGATCTGCTGATCTCCTGATCTGCTGATAACCAGATCTGCTGATCTCCAGATCCTCTGATCTCCTGTGGGTTCCTCTCCTCGGCCTCGCTGCCTGTCTGGGCCTGCCGCTGTGGGAGGGGTGTGTCTCCATGGTAACCAGTCCTGACAGCTTGACTCTTGTAACAGAAACTTGTTGGATCTTTCGTGTCCTGCAGGAACCCGTGACAGCTTCAAACCTGAAACCTTCTGGATGTTTCTCAGCTTCTTCTCCTCAGAAACTGAAGCTAAACAGCCAGAAAGACTCAAAGTCAAAACTCTGAAACAGAAACGCTGCAAGAGGCTTTTATTGTGAAATCTCATTCCTGCTCTTCTGAAAGTTTCTGGTTTCATGTTCATGACTCAACAGTTCCTCATAATCCTTTGATTCTGCTCAGGCTGGGGGGTGGGGGTGGGGGGACCCCTCCCAGGAGGGGGCGGGAACAGGACGCTCAGGTAACGTGAGACTTGGACAAACACCTGAAAGCTGCTGCAGGTTCCATAAATCTGAGCAGATTCAGATCAGATCTCAGGATCTCACACACCACCACCGGCGTCCCGGGAGCGAAACGTCTGACCACAAACAGGTTCGAGACCCGCCGGCCTGAACTGCAGCTCAGGTTAAAGGAAAAGAAAAGTTCCGTTTAAGTTTTCAGATCTTCTGGTTTCAAGGTTGAGAAGTTTGGAGGAATTTTCTGAAGACAAACCGAGAATGAAAACAGGAAAAATGGGAAATAAATCTGATGAATGAGTCGGAAATCTGTCTGGATCATTTAGGAATGTTTACTGAAGCCACAGAAATAAAGAATTCAGCTTTTCTGAGAACATCAAGGATTAGAGTAACCCTCAGTATACTGACAGTACAGAGTACAGAGTTTACTAGTTTAGTTTTTATGTCACAAACCTCAAATCTTCCATTTTGGTCAGATAAAAAACTTCCTTCAGTAATCTGATCTGATACTTTTACACAAAATCAAAGAAACTAGTAAATGTGAAATAATCCAGCTTCAGTTTCTCAGAAATCTTAGATTTTTTACTTAAAAGCTTTCTGAAAAATAAAAAAGGCAAAATAAAAATGATTTGACGGTTTAAACATTTATTGAAATTGTATTTTAATTTTCAGACCTTTTAATCCATTTCTATACTTATTATCATTAGTATTTAATAAAAATTACATTTTGTCTTTTGCATTTTTTTTGCCTTGTCATTAATAATAATAATAATAATAATAATAATAATAAATAATAAACCTCACATTTGCTCTGAAATTATGAAAGAAAATCAAACGCGGCTCCTTTCCCGCCACACTCCACCGTCGGATTCCGTCAGGAACCGAACCTCCCGAGGAAACGACAAAGAGGCGATCAGCCGCGCGCCCACAAGAGCTGCGGCGCGAGGACAGGCGAGACACGCACGCGCCCGGTTAGGTCAACAGTTGAACAGTCAACAGTGCTCAATATTATTATTATTATTATTATTATTATTATTATTATTATTATTATTATTATTATTATTATTATTATTATTATTATTATTTTATTATTATTATTATTATTATTATTTTATTATTATTATTATTATTATTATTATTATCATGTTTTAAAGACATCCAATCCTCTGACTTCTGATCTCCCGCGGCTTCGTTCGTTCGTCCCGGTGTTGCTGTTCGGTGGGAACCGCAGTCGCTTTTCGCGCCTCCAGATGTTTGCTCTGCGGCTGTAATTACAGCGCAGCGGCTTTTGGCGCAGCCGCTGTTTGTTCTCAGGCCGCAGGGACAATTACGCGCAGAGAAAAACAGCAATTCCCGCTTCCTTTGCGGGGTTTCACACAGGCTGCGGGACGATCCATCTTCTGCGGGATCTCCCGCCAAACCCCCCGCACGGACACGCGGCGCTCCGAGCTGGAAACGCGACCAGCCAGCCGCGGGCTCGCGCTCGCGCGTAAAAGGCCCAAAAAGCGGGAAAACACGAGGAACGATCTGAGAAAAGTTCTGCAGGACCGAACCACTCGAACCGAAACTCAAAGATTAAAAACTTCCTGCAGAGAAATTCACGCGCACACGCACGCACAGCCTCCAAACACACCTGAGCACGGGTCACCCTTATGACCCGCCGCCATGTTGGATCAGAAAGTCAAACTTTGTTTTTGTTTTTGTTTACATGAAGGCTGGAAAAACGTTCAAAGCTTTCTCTCTCACACCTGAGGATGCAGGTGAGTGACTGAACAGAACCGGTTCCGGTTCTGACTCTGGAAGAACCTCACTATAAAAAGTGAAACATTGGATCAATTATCAAAAGTTCTGCACGTTTACAAACATCAGTTTAGATCAAATCATATTTGTGAATCGAGTAAAACATCAAATGTATAAAATTAAAACATTTAAATGTAATAAATTACACAGATTATAATAAATAATCTGATGTTTTACTGTGAAAAATGTTTATGATGAAAAGTTGATCCAAAACTCAAAGATTTATTGTTTGTGTTTTGAGAAAAATCATTTTTAGAATTAAATTCTGTAAAAATCTATTTTAAAAAAATAGAGATTCTGGATTGTTGACATTTATAGAAAATAATGAATTCAGAATTAAAATAATTATAAAAATTCACTTTGAAATTTTTTAATAAAGTTACACTTTTTCTGGGTCATTTTTGACCCTGAAAAAGTGAAACTTTGACTGCATTAACAAAAGTTCTGTCATTTGTTGAGTTTTCATCATTTCCGGTTGATCATTTATTCAAGTCGATTATTTAATTTGATTAAAAACAAAAATCTTTAAATGTAACAAACGACAGAAAAACTTTTTGTTTTTGGATCAAAAAGTTTCATTTTTTTCAGTGAACAGAACGTGGAGGTCACGCGGGGGTCAAATCAGGGCGCGCGTGAACTTGAACGAGGAGGAACCAGGTCGGATAAATATTCAGTCGCTGACCGAAAGTGAATTGATCATGGGTCGGTGATTCGGGGCGCGCGCCTCTAATCTGCCGCTTTAAAGCGGCGGGAATCCCCGCAGACCGCGCGGGTTTGTCCGCGCGGGGCTCCGCGGGTCCCGGTGAGAATGACCCCCAGCCCCCCCCCCCCACCGGCCCACTTTCCTCCGCGGGATAAATGGTGAAACTTGTAGCAATAATACCCCCCTTCTCTCAGCCCGGCAGCCCCAGAGCCCGCGCGGCGGGAGACCTCAGAGCCTTTTACCGCGAACACAAAGAGGAACAAAGGTGAGCACGTTTCCCCCGCGTGCCCCCCTCCCCGCGAGGAAAACCCGCTGCTGTCGCTCAAATGGGAATATTAGGACGTCAATCTCGCGGCCTTTGTCTTTGCTGAGTGGCGGGCTCTGCCTCCACACACCTTTTGTCCAACAGGAGCCATTATTCCCGCTCTGCAGCCCGACCGCCGCGCGCGCGCTCTTCGGGCTATTTTGGAGCCTAATTTGGTCCTTAAAGGCGCTCAAATGGAGAAAAAACTTCCTCCTTTCACGGCGCCCGCGTGACACCGGGACAAAGGCTCCCCGCGGCCTCCTCCTCTTTCTCCTCTTTCTCCTCCTCTGCGGAACCTCCGAACAGAACCCTCATTTGGGTCTGAAAGCAGAACTCCGTCTGGGATAGATTCATTTATTAGAATAAATGCGACTGAAAACCAAACATCCAAACTAACCTCTGAAACCGAAACGGAAATTCTCTTTTCATTCGTGCGCAAACGCGCGTGTCCGTTCTGCGCGGGGTGAGCGCGCGGGGTCAGCGCGCGGGGTCAGCGCGCGGCCTCCAGGTGAAGCAGAAAACGTCCGGTCCTGAGCCGCTCTGGTCCCGGTTCGGGGGGGTGGGGCTACCACGCCCGGATGCCCTGGCAGGACGTGACCGCCCCCCCCGCGTGCGCCGGGTCCCCGCCGAGCCCCCCCACGTTTCCCAAGTTCACGTTCATGAAGGCGGCGGGGGCGGCGGCGGGAACGCTGCTGTAGCCGCTGCTGTACGCGGGCCCGCCGTACGTGTACGCGGGGTATCCGTTGTAGCCGTACGGGGCGGGGCTGTAGGGGCTCGCGGCGTAGCTCTGCGCGCCCCCCAGGCACGGCTTCCCGTCCCGCACCAGCACGGGCACGGCCACGCGCCGCGGCGGCGGCGGCGGCGGCTGTCCGGCCGCCTCCAGAGACTTGTCCTGCCGCTGCCGCTTGCACTTGTAGCGCCGGTTCTGGAACCAGATCTTCACCTGGTTGGAGGTGAGCTTGAGCGGCGCCGGCCAGGTGTTCCCGCTCCGGCGCGGACAGGTAGCGCTGCTGCTTGAAGCGCCGCTCCAGCTCGAAGACCTGCGCCTGCGAGAAGAGCACGCGCGGCCTCCGCCGGCTGCGCGGCTTCTGCGCCGGCCGCTCCGCCGCGTCGTCCGGGACAGCAGGCCGCAGGTCTCTGCGCAGAGGGGGAGGGGGGGGGGGGGGTTACGTCACTGTGCGTCAAAGATTAACAACACGATCAAACTAAAGAAAAAAAAGGTTTTTGCAGGAAATAATACATTAATTTAGAAATAAAAGGTGTTTCTCCCGCCGCGCGCTTCCCGCCGCGCGCGTCCCTCCTCAGTGTCAGCGCTTCACTGCCTCTTTAAACTAATTGTCGTTTATGGTCTACACATCATAACAGACTTCCAATAAGAGGCGCGCGCGCGGCGGAACCACTACAAAGTGTTTGACATCTTCAGACTTTACTGGATTCGTCTCTGACTTCTTTATTGGCGCCGCGCGGGACGCGGCGGGGACGCGCGCGCTCACTCCAGCCAACTTGGTTTTTTTTTAATAATTTTACAGTAAAAATAATAAACATTATAAAATATTTCAATGATATTTATGACAAATATTGAGACTTTTTCTCCAGTTTTTCTCATTCGAGTTTGAATTAAGTTCAGGTTAAAACAACAAACGCAACAGATTTATTAAAACAACGCGGATCGTCACGCAAATGTGCGGTTATAACCGCCCCCCGCCGCCCCGGCTCTTTGTTCCACTCACTCCTCTCCGGCTCCTCCAGCTCCGCGCTCTCCAGCTTGGCTCCGTGGATCCCCGCGTGGCCGCCGTACATGCCGGGGGGGGACAGGGGGGGCTCCGCGCGCTCCTCCTCGCGCGCCGTCAGCGCGCTCAGGTAAGCCAGGTTGTCCTCCCCGTCCGAGAAAGGAGGGCTGTCCCGCGCCGCGGCCAGCATGCAGGAGGACGGGCTCTGGAAGTGCGGGAGGTGCGGGCTGTGGAGGTCCAGGGAGGCGCAGAGGAGGTGCTGCTGCTGCTGCTGCTGCTGCTGCTGCTGCTGCTGCTGCTGCTGCTGCTGCTGCTCCAGCTTCAGGATATCCTTGACGGAGAAGGGCGTGGAGGTCAGCGGGCTCTGCAGCATCATGTCGTCCAGCTCCGCAGCATCGAGGAAATGAAGTCCCGCGAGGAACATGCACTCCCTCTTCCCTCCTAGGCGGTAATCCCGCGTGGAAGCCCTGTCTTTGCTAATTGGAGGCGCGTTAAGCCTCTGGAATCCGCCGTCGCCATAAATCGCGGCCGTTAGCGGCGGGTCCGTCCGCGCGCGTCCTCCCGGACAGACATAATGTCAGGCTGCGTGTGGAGGCGCGCGGGATGGAGCGGAGCGCGGCGGAGGAGCGCCGCCGCCTCCTTTTTGGGGCGAGGGGGGAGGGGTGTGCGTGAAATGGAAAGTCCGCGTGGGCTGGAGGGAAAGCACTCAGTGACGTGGCTGCGCGCGTGCGCGCCTGCCTGTTCTCGTATGTTTCTCTTTGTCAAAAAGAAGAAAAACAAATTTGGAGAAACTGACCCCCCCCCCCCACCCAGCTGATGTTACTTAGGATCATTAAGTTCAGAAAAAAAAAAGGGGGGGGGGGTGTACGCGCGTGCCCTTACAGGCACAGCGCGCGCGCACCAGGTGGAAGTGTGCAACTTTTACGCACAGGAACCGGTGCGTAAAATCTCCAAATCTGGCATTTTTTAATTGAAACTCAGAACTATTAGGACCCTACCCCCACCCCAACCCCCCGACAGCGCTGGCCTCCGCTGCGCGTGCACGCTCCACCTGCGCGCCCCCGCAGCCTGACCCCGTCCCGCGCGGCCTGCCAGCTCTGCGTTATCGCTGCTGTTGTATTAATACCCGCTCTGGACCGATAAGCACCCCCCCCCCCCCCCCCACCGAACCCTCGGGGCAATTAAAATTCCTCCAAGAAAAACAGACTGACGTTTTTAGCGCGGCCTAATCTGCTCCTATCAGCCCCCCCGTCCCCCTTCCCGTCACCCCGCTCCTCTCTGCCTCCTGTGCGCGCGCGCGCGGCAGGTGCAGATGACCCCAAAGACTCTTCAACACCCGGAATCGAACCCGTCACCGCTTTTCTGGGCCGTTTTCTGACTCCAGTCGCGAGAAATCCACGGCGGGAACTCGAAGTTTCAAAGTTTTCCTGAAAAACGCGGGAGGACAGAGACCGACTGAATACTTTCAGCTCCGGATGAGGAGACAGACAGAGAAGTTCTGAGAAACACAGATGGAGTCAGAACATCAAGTTCTGCTCTACGCGCGCGCGCGAGAGCGTGCACGAGCCTGAAGAAGCAGCAAACCCGCGAAAAGTTCCGGAAAACATCAAGTTTTCTGTCGAAGAAGAAGTCAAAGCATTTTGACCGGGATTTCCTGAACGCACCATGAAAACAGAAAAATCACGTTTTTGTCTCAATTTAACGACTTTATACAATAAAAAGACTTTTAAATCAGTTTTTAAACTTTCAAATTTGGTACAAAAACTGCAGATTTTAGTCAAAGATTCAGAAGATTTTTGAATCAAATGAAAAACAGGATTTTCCATCAAAACATTTTGGAGTTTTTTTTATTTTTCTGTTTTTATTTTAACATAAATTCTGTTTTATTTTGGAATCCGTTTCTGTCCGTCTGTAAAGCGGATTTTCACAATAAAGGTTCTGTTTTAAGAGTCAATGTAAACTTTGTGATCACTGATGATTGATTGATTGATTGATTCATCTGAATCTTTTTCAGCTTCTTTCATTTAGTTTCAGAATCCTGAAAGATCTGAAGAACAGATTTCATTTCTTTTGCTTTTGTTTTGAAAATCATCAGAAAATCATCAAACTGAAAAATGATTGAAGATAAAACAACAGAATTTTAGTCTCTGATTGATGTAAATCCGCTTCTGATTCTCTTGAAAGTCTCTTTGGTTTTCCATCGAACTTTTCTTTTAAAAGTTCAACTTCTGAACCGAACCGAACCGAACTCTGCTCCCTGCAGGTTCCGGTTCACTCGAGGCTTGTGTTGCTGCATGAAGCTTCTCCTCCACCTCCTCCACCTCCTCCACCTCTGCAGCCACAGACTCCACGGCGGCGCTCCCGGATTCCCGCTCCATCACCAGCCGTGCGTCCTCGTAAAAAGGCCGGACTGTGTTTAGACTGGCACGCGCTCGTCTCCGCGCACTCTAAATAAGCATTAAATCGTGTGACGCCAGGCTTGGCGCTCCTGCAGGAGATGAGGCTCCTGCTGGGAGGAGGTTTGGCGCTCCTGAAGGTTTTGGAGCAGAAAAAGAATCAAATGTTAAAGATTTCCAGAAAGAATCTCTCAGTTCTGTTGGTTTGGAGAGTTCTGACTCCAAACGTAAATGTTTGTTTGCGGATTGATTTGATTTTCTGACTCGTTTCAATAAATCTTGAAATGTTACAGAAACTTCTATAGTTTCTCTCCTTCAGTGAGTCATAAGGATCTCCTGGGTTCATGCGTGCGTAATTCCTGATTCGTGCGTAACTTTGGATTTGTGTTGCGTGCGTAATTGTTGACTTGGTCGCTCCCCGTCTGGATGTGAGCGACCTCCTGGGCTCCTCGAGTCCTCCAAGGAAGGAGGCGGCGGAGGCGCTGACAGCTGCGGGGAAGACTGACCTTTCCCGGAGCCTCTGATTGGACTGAAGCGCCTCGCGCGCAGAGATGATGAGTCTGTTAGAATGTGACTTAGAGCTGATCAGGGGGTGACTGACCCCCCCGAATCACCACCCATCAGGAGGATTCTCCTGCTTTTCTTCCTTCATGTTCTCCTCCAGATGCTCAAACGATGATGAGAGGAAGAGCAGACGGAGTCTTCATCAGCAGCGGAACCTTTCATGTTGGTTTGAGGGAAACTTCACACCATGAAGATCCTGCAGTTCTGTGTTTGATCAGTCCTCAGAGGATCCATCAGGCCTGTTTGACCCCCCCCTCCCTTTGTGTGCCGTGTGCGCGTGAGAGCGTCCGTGCGCGTGATGGTCGGTGGGTGACAATAGGAAACGCTACACCTCTTGTCTGCTGTCATCTGCGGCCCGGCGGAGGCGCCAGGCGGCTCTGATGGTCGGATGGAGAGAGGAGAAGATAATCTCGGCCAGAGCGATGGATCAGGGGAAGGCGCGCGCGCGCAGGCACGCGCAGGCACGTGAGGCTGGAGGAACTCTTTCCCTTAATGAACTTTATTTAAAAGAACAACTCAGTTAATCAAAACGACGAGGATAAATTAAATTAAATTAAATTAAATTAAATTAAATTAAATTAAATTAAATTAAATTAAATTAAATTAAATTAAATACATCATTTAAGTCATATAAAGATAACGTCAGAAGTCACGTGGGTCACCTCGACACTTCTGCCCAAATCTGAGGAAAATGTTAGTTTGATGAGTTTCCCGCCCTGGAACACAGAGGGAAGCGGTTTTGTTTTTTTATTTACTAATTTGTAAATAAAAATAACAACAAAAACTCTTCATTGTTTTGAAATTGTTTATTTCAAAGCAGCAAATAGACAAAATCATCTCGAAAAGGTGAAAAATTGGATCAATTAACAAAAGATCTCATTTATTACGTTTTTTTAAAAAGTTTTTTTATTTAATCAGTTTTTTTATTTGAGTAAATTATCAATTCAAAATTTTAATGTAATGAAAATGAATCATTTGGATGTAATAAAACTTTTGTTAATTCATCAAATATTTAACTTTTTTCACGGAAGAAAACCAACAGAAATGTGTTTAATATAATTATTCATAAATAACAAAACTTCACATTTAAAGTTGAATTCTTTAACATATGTTTAACTTTTGCTTCATGACTCAATAATAACTATTCATTTAAGATCGTCACGTGGAGTTTATTACAAAAGAAGTTTACTTCTCGTCTCATTTTCTTCTTAACTTCTCATCCGGTTTTCTGTTTCACGCATTCAAGTCCCTAAAAATCTCAAATCAACAACAAGACAAAGATGATAAAAATAAATGGACATTATTCCAAACCAAACGTGTGAAGTTCCTTCTCTCTCCGACATCCTTCGAGTTTTCCGTCAGAATTGATGCGTAAAAACGTGAATTTCTCTTCGTTCAAATGAAAATATGATTAAAATAAAAACAAAGGAGGACGACAAAGATTTAGTTTGTAAATTAGTATCCCTCTCCTGCATTTTTAATGGAGTTTTGTGACTTTTTTTTACTTTAAAACGTCCAGATCTCGATGCGTAAAACGCGTTTTTGCGCATTTACGCATTTGGATGAAAATCTGCTTAAATGCTGCAGATATGAAGACATTGAGGCCTGAATCCTGGCGGGCCGGCTCCCCGCGCGGAAACGTCCCCGTGTCCGGATAACCGCGGATCAAAAGCTGCGCGCGCGCGCGGCTGCGCTCGCGCGTGTTTATGTGTTTACATGAGAGTCTGGGAGCTCCATTAAGCGGAGTGGAGAGACGCTCTGCCACTGATCCGGAACGTCCATGTCGGCCCTGCAGGGGCCGCGCGCGCACGCGCACGAGCGCGCGGCTGGAGCCAGCGGCGCCAAACTCACCGGAACTCGGGTCGAACCTTCAGGGGACAGGAGGGTTCTGCCCGTCCGGACCGGACCACCGTCTCACGCACGAGCGCAGACACGCGGCCGTGGAGCCGCGCGGCCTGCGGGATGAAGGTTTCCAGGTTTCCCTGATGGGACCCGCCTCTCTGTTCCTGTCAGCGCGCGCGCCAGACTCCGCTGACGAACGGCGGCGGAATCCTGATTTACGTGGGAAACGAGGCGGGAAGAAAGAAGCGATGCTCCTCCGGTCCGGTCCGGTTCTCCGGTCCGGTTCTGTCCACCGCCCGGTGGGTCGGAGGCCTCTGGGGGAGGGGAGGGGGGGGGCAGATGAGTGTCGGTTTGTACAGAACGGAAGAGAAGACCCTGAGCCGGCCGCGCGACACCCCCCCCCCCCCCCATTGTTTTCCCGCTGAGGAAACAGGTCGTTACAGGCGCGGCGGCCTGATTGATGACTCTGTTGTTTCGCGGCTTAAGGAGAATTTTCCAGAGCCTCGCGGCTCGAATGTAACGAGGACAGAAGCGCGCGAGGCGAAAACAAACGAACCCGGAGCTCGAAGGACTTCTGTTGGACTTGATGAATCATTTCCTCTGACACCCCCCCCCCTCCCCCTTGTCTGCAGGTCTGCCGCTGTGTGTGTGGGGGGGGGGGGGGGGGGGGGGCGCAGACCATTCCATCACTGGGCAGACCCCCCCCCCTCCCCTCGCGAGCCATTAGAGGCCTTTATCAGCTCTCTATCTCACTACCTGAGCATCTCTCAGCTGCGCATGCGCAGTTCACCCCCCCCCATAATATTCCATTTTGACTCTAATTTTCTCTTTTCTTCATTTTTCTTCTGTAACTTCATAAGTTTGTGATTTACATTTATTTGAAAACGTTTCAATCCGCGCATGCGCACTGAGGAGGTTGTTCTGGTTCTGGATCTCGGTCCGGTTTCCATCATTTGGGCTGAAGTTATGACATCCCCCCCCCAACCCCCATCGGTCCCGCTGGAGCTGGAAGATGCAGAGAAAGTTCTCACTCACACGACCTCTGTCCGCCTGATGGATGTTGAAGAATCACGCACGCGCCTCACGTGACCCTTTTTCACGCGCTTCGGTTGATGACGTCTCCGCCTTCATCAGCAGCGAATGGACAGGGAAGAAGAAAAGGTGAGGTTCCGATGAGAGGAACCTTCTGGGTAGAACCGCAGCGGAACCGCAGCAGAACCGCAGTAGAACCGCAGCAGAACCGCAGTAGAACCGCAGCAGAACCGCAGCAGAACCACAGCAGAACTCCAGCAGAACCACAGCAGAACTCCAGCAGAACCGCAGCAGAACCGCAGCAGAACTCCAGCAGAACCCCAGCTGAACCGCAGTAGAACCGCAGCAGAACTCCAGCAGAACCGCAGCAGAACCGCAGCAGAACCGCAGCAGAACCGCAGCAGAACTCCAGCAGAACCGCAGTAGAACCGCAGTAGAACCGCAGTAGAACCGCAGCAGAACGTCTGAAACGTAAAAGCTTTCAGTTTCATGCATCAAAAACCTCCATTTTTTGTTTTTTAGGTTGTAATCCAAACTTCAGATCAGACTGTAATCCGATTACATGGTTCTGGGTTTTATTCCCTACAAGGACTTTTCAGAGGCTGGTTTTGTCAAATGTTCCCGCCTCCGTTGCAGAAGGAGATCCTGGACGTGTGAACGCAGGTGCGCACGTGCGCGCGCGCGCGTGTGTAAGCGGAGCTCCAGGCTCGGGTTTCCCTGCAGTGAACCGGATCCTGGAACCCAGTCCAGCAGATCCTCTAATGATTCTGTTCTACAGCTAATTATCCTCAGAGGCGCGTAATGATGCTGGCAGCTCTCCGCCTGCGCGCGCGCGTGACACGGTGACGTCACCTGATCGTATTTCTGAAGATCTGCCGCTCAAAACTCTTCGTGTTTCAAGATTTATTTTTCTTTTCATTCTTATGAATTTCACGGTTAAAATCAGAAACTTTTCTGTTTTTGATGACAGAAAAACACAAAGAACAGGAGATCCAAATTCTGATGGTTCCACCTCCATGCCCAACACTGCTGGTGTGTTTCCCGCGTTCTGTTGGTTGATTCTTCATCGGGTTCAGACCTTCACCTCCGTTCTTCTGAAGCTTTGGTTTGTCTGAAACACCTGAGAAGGTGAAGCAGGAGCTCCATCCACGATGACGAGATGATCAAATGTTTTTATTTAGTTCCTGAAATTCAATTGAAAATATTCAAGCAACATTTAGATTTCTGTGTTTTAAATAAATACTTATTATATAACTTATGTCTAATAAATAATAATTATAAAGAAATCCTCAGATAACCGCGCATTGATTTAATGTCTTTATCTTTATTTCTTCAGCATCAGAATGTTGGAGGGAAAAATTCTGTTTTCTGAACAAAAAAACAGCAAAATATTTATTTATGTCGAAATTTGATCTATAAATTTCATTCATAAAATCCGTTTTTACTCACAGAGAGAATATTATTATTACTATTAATAAAAAATATTTGTTTAGATTCATTTAAAGAGAGTTTATTTATACATTTCATGGACAAAACCTTAAAAGAATCAATCAGTTAAATTACATTTAGAAGAGTTTTCTAATAAATTCATCTGTGAGATCAAATGTGATGAAAGAGAATCAAAGTTTTATTACAGAAAAATCCATTTCTCTCAGAACTCTTCGTCCTCTCTGACCTGCTGATGAGTCTGAGGCAAGACACGGCAGGCCTGAACGCGTGCACGCGCGCGCGCACACATGCACACACACACACACAGGAGGTGAAAATAGTAGAAATGGCTCCATAAAATACCAAAAACAAGCACACACACACACGTGAATGTTTAATTCATTATAAATAATTGTGTTTATTAATGAGTAATAGTAATCCTAAAGTTTTTGTAGTTAAAAATATAAGATTTACGTTTTAGAAACTGAAAGAAAAATCTTGTTTAAACCATGACCAGTCCTCACTTTGGTAGATAAACCAACATAAAACACACGGAACTGTTGATTTCCTGTTTGGTATCTGGAGCCAGGTCAGTTCCACAGGTGACCTGTAGGTGGGCTTTAATGAAGCGGACTCACTGATGGTTCTGAGATACTGAACAGAACCGTCGTGTTATTGTTTTTACACCAAAGGGGGAGGGGAGGGGGGGCATTTGATTGACAGGTGACCATCAGGTCCTCAACCCTCAAAAGTCCTGATAGATCATCTCTCCACCTCTCTCCTTATTTCCATCACATGAAAAGACTTCGTGAGTTCAGACTGACATGTTGGAAGGCTGAATGTGGGCGGGGCTTATTCTCCTTTACAGGACAATCACTCCGCATGGTTTCTCTTTAAAGTCTGGTTTTATTTCTGGAGTCTGACAGAGTCGCCAAACCGGATCTGAGATCAGTTAATCCACCGGGATTGAGTCTGTGGAGATGAGAATCCTCACGGACGTCTCGGTCCGCCGCACGCCGACGGCGTTTGCTCTCCGACAGGAAGCTCTTCCTGCTCCGCGATTGTCTCCACGCCCTGCACGAGTCCTTGACCCGACAGAGGAGGAATGACACGCAGCAGTGCGGCAGCGGCGCTCTGGTCGTGTTCAGGCCTGTCCTCGCCACGCTCTGGTGTTTGGGTAGGAGCCGCTCGCCGCCACATTCACGGTGTCTGGAGGAACAGGAGAACGTGGAGCTGATGAACAATCTGGAGTCACAAAGACGATTATTCAGTCAAATTTCACAATAAAATGAGGAGAATTTAAAAACTGCAAAAGAAAATGAGAAAGGTTTCTGTTAACTGCTAATGCTAATGCTAACGCTAACCAGTTGGGTTACTTCAGTCTTGTCCTTCATCTGCCACCGTCAGGGGTAAAACGCTCGCCACACCTGCCCCCTGGGCGTTCTCACACTCGGCCCGGTCGGGCCCGGTCAGGTGAACCGCCGCCGCTCACCTGTCGGGCTCAGGTGTTGGTTTCTGCTCAGACCGGTACAGAAGTCACCGATTCACCGTCTGGTGATACATAAAAATGACTCGTCCACTTCAGAGTCTGAGTCAGACTTATCACTCGTACCCGAGTGACTCGTAGAGCTCGGGGAGGTTTGTCATTGGAGGTGACCTGTTGCTGCTGCAGCTGGATCAATATTATATGAATAGTGATAAGCTGTTTCTATCATAATTACTATCCATTATTTATCCTATATTTCATGCAGATTAGTAAAACATGTTTGGATTAAATGATAATTGAGAGACTCGCTAAGATGATTGTTTTAACCAATTATTGCGGTTCTCAGGGATCCACCAGCTAATGCCGCCTCCCACCACAAGAGGGAGCTATTGCCAGAGTCTTGACTGTTTCTATGGCCTTCTCTCTACATCTCCCAGCATGCACCACCTCCTCCTTCAAGTCTTCAATCATTCATGCGTTCTGTTCTCTAACTCCTGCTCAGTGCGGAGTCTTGTTGAGGCTCGCTGACAGTCCGAGCGTTCTCCTAACCCCGTTTTTCACTCCTCGTTTTTTGACCTTAGCCTGGTTTTACGTCTCTGTTCTGTCTTCTCCTTGTCTGTTTATGTTGACGTTAAATTCCCGTTTGCACGTGGATCCAGACGCTTCAGCGTCTTCACTGCGGCGGTATCGCGAAAAAATAAAAACTGGAAAAAGACGAGCTGCTGGATGACCTCCATGTTGTTGCTTTGCTAGTCACGTTAGCGAAAACAAACCGCTCAGTTGAAGCGAGGCTGAACTGAATGGAAAACTTCACCAGAGTGAACTGGACCGGACCGTACCACTCCTCATCGGACCGGACTGTCAGTGGAAATGAGGCTGGAACGTGTTTATTTTAAAATACGTTTTATTTTGAGCCAAATTCCGTGCCTCGGCGGTTTGGGCCGCCGAGGCACTCGCCTTCGACCACCGCCCAAACCACAATGCACCGGCCCCTTCAGAGCTCCCCTGCAGGTGGTGGGCCCACTGGGGAGTGATCCCACGTCGCTTCTTCGGGTTGGACCCGACCGGGGCCCATGGGAGGAGCCCCGGCCACCAGGCGCTCGCCTCCGAGCCCCAACCCCAGGCCTGGCTCCAGGGTGGGGCCCCGGTGAAGCCAATCCGGGCGACGTAACGGAATCATTGATATTCATATTCATAAAGGGGTTGTGAACCGCTCTTTGTCTGGCTCGTCACCCAGGACCTGTCTGCCATGGGAGACCCTACCAGGGGCAAAAGCCCCCGACAGCATAGCTCCTGGGATCCCTCGAGCACTCAAACCCCTCCACCACGTTAAGGTAGCGGTTCAAGGAGGGGTTCGACCGGAGAAAGGTAGTTTGCCCTCTCTCGGTGGGTGGAGTCTCCTCCCTCAGGAGTTTAAATATCTTGGGGTCTTGTTCACGAGTGAGGGAATATCGGAGCGTGAGATTGACAGGCGGATCGGAGCGGCGTCCGCCATTTTGCGGTCGCTGTACCGGTCCGTTGTGGTGAAAAGAGAGCTGATTTACCGGTCGATCTTCGTTCCAGTACTCACCTATGGTCATGAGCTTTGGGTCGTGACCGAAAGAACGAGATCCCGACTACAAGCGGCTGAAAAGAGTTTTCTCCGGAGGGTGGCTGGGCGCTCCCTTAGAGATAGGGTGAGGAGTTCAGTCACCCGGAGAGAGCTCGGAGTAGAGCCGCTTCTCCTCCGCATCGAGAGGAGCCAGTTGAGGTGGCTTGGGCATCTGGTCCGGATGCCTCCTGGACGCCTCCCTGGAGAGGTGTTCCGGGCATGTCCCACTGGGCGGAGGCCCCGGGGAAGACCCAGGACACGTTGGAGAGACTATGTTTCTCGGCTGGCCTGGGAACGCCTCGGGGTCCCCCCAGAGGAGCTGGAGGAAGTGACCGGGGAGAGGGAAGTCTGGGTACCTTTGCTTAGACTGCTGCCCCCGCGACCCGGTCCCGGATGAAGCGGAAGAAGATGGATGGATGGATGGATTTATTTTGAAGTTCCTCAGAGTCTCACAAAGCGATCGTCTCTGGAAGATGCAGCACAAGAAGAAGAAGAAGAGGAGATCTCCCAGAATCTTCACTGCCTGCAGATCTCCTTAAAATGGAGAAAACGCTTGTGATTTGTGGGAATGCAGTGCCGCGTTCCAGAGCGGTTCCCGTTGGGATGCAGACGCCTCTGCCGTGTCCTTGAGCAAGGCATTGATCCGTGCCGTGGGACCGCTGCTCCTGACCCGCCTCACATCAGATACTCTCCCGCGGCGGGCCTTCCTGCTCCCCGCCGGGTCCTGAGAGCCCAGCTGTCGCAGGATGTGGGAACCGTCGGCCTCCCACAGGAGCCGGCAGACAGGTGTAGCTGCAGCAGGAAGGCCGCCGTGTTGATGGGATCGGCGGTGTTTGTGCTCGCCGCCAGCTTCCTCCCCGACGCGGAGCTTCATGTCCCGCCACTTAGTTTTATGGCTCCGTAAATACGTGTTGAGAAGAAGTCCAGGAATGAGCAAACATCTTAATCACAGCATGTTCTGCTCGTTAGATTTATGAGGCGCGTTTTCTCAGCTCCTTAAAAGAATGACCAGAAGAATGAGAGGAGAGCGTCTCACACCTGAAGACGGCAGGTGAGGCGACCAAACAACTAGTTAGATCAACTTTATACAAATACATATTAAAGACAATCAAACAGGAGTTTGATGGTCGGGAAGATTCAGAAAAATATAACAGCTAAATTAACTAGAAAAGATAAAACTAGAGGGAATGATTTTTGCTGAAGCAGTTTAAATGTTGAAATGATTAGCAAAAACTATTTCCAATATGCTAAATGTGCTAAAAGAATCATCAAAAGAACTACGAATGAGCGCTCAAGTTGGTCTAAATTTCTAGAAACTTATAGTAATTTTGTTTAAAAATCCTCAAAACATGACTAGTTTGTTAAAGAATGTGTGAATTAGCTAAAAAAAAACCTCAGAAGATGCCAGATTAGCCTAAAAAGCTAGCACACGTCTAAAATACTAGCTCAGGGGTCTGCAACCTGCGGCTCCAGAGCCACATGTGGCTCTTTTATCTCTCTATAGCGGCTCTTTGGTTAAAAGAAAGATAAAATACTAATTTTTAAAACAAAATTGGAGATTAGCTATTATTTTAGCAACATAATACGTTTTTGGCTAATTTGTTTTCTAGTGGGGTTTTTAGGCTAGTTTATAATTTAGCTTATATTTTAACAACATACTAACGTTTTTGAATAAGTTAGTTTACTGAGGAATTTTAGGCTATTTTAGCCAAAAAATTAGCCCAAAAACATTAGCATATCGCTATGAGAAAATTTCAAAATTTTAAGAAGATTGCAACAACCCTTAAAATATTTACATTGCTATATTTTCATCTTTTATAATAATTATTGTATAATAATCATTATAGCAACATGCTAACATTTTTGGCTAATTTGCTATTCACTATGGTTGTCAGATTAATTTAGAGTTTAGCTTTTATTTTATCAACATGCTAACATTTTTTAATAACTTAGTTTACTGAGGAAATTTGGGCTATTTTGGATCATAGCTAGTATTTAAACAATGAGCTAGCTATTTTGGCTAATTTGTAATCTACGGAAGTATTTTTATGCAAATTTAGAGTTTAGCTTCTGTTTTAGCAACAGGCTAACGTTTTTGGCTAATCTGCTATTTACTATGAGTTTCAGGTTAGTTTAGATTTTAGCTTTTATTTTAGCAGCATGCTAACATTTTTGGCTAATTTGCTATTTACTATGAGTTTCAGGTTAGTTTAGATTTTAGCTTTAATTTTAGCAACATGCTAACATTTTTGGCTAATTTGCTATTTACTATGAGTTTCAGGTCAGTTTAGAGTTTAGCTTTAATTTTAGCAACATGCTAACATTTTTTAATAACTTGGTTTACTGAGGAAATTTGGGCTATTTTGGATCATAGCTAGTATTTAAACAATGAGCTAGCTATTTTGGCTAATTTGTAATCTACTGAGGTTTTTTATGCAAATTTAGAGTTTAGCTTCTATTTTAGCAACAGGCTAACGTTTTTGCTAATTTGTCATCTACTGGGGTTTTATGGGCTAATTTAGAGTTTAGCGTCTATTTTAGCTACAAGCTAACATTTTTACCTGATTTAGTTTAATGTGGAATTTTAGGCTATTTTGGAGTTTAGCTTCTATTTTAACAACATACTAACGTTTTTGAATAAGTTAATTTACTGAGGAATTTTAGGCTATTTTGGAGTAATTAAGCAACAAGCTGGCTTTTTTTTTTGTCGGATTTGGCCTCTAATTAGTTTAGTTTGCTAATTAAATGTTAAGCTAATATTTTAGCAGTATGCTAACATTTTTAGCTAATTTCTTATCTACTGGGGGGTTTAAGGATAATTTAGTTTAGCTTTTATTTCAGCAACATGCTAACATTTTTGGCTGATTTAATTTACAGAGAAATGTTTTGCTCATTTGAAGTTCAGCTAGTAATTAAGCAACGAGCTAGCTTTTTTGGCTAATTTGTAATCTACTGAGGTTTTTTATGCAAATTTAGAGTTTAGCTTCTATTTTAGCAACAGGCTAACGTTTTTGCTAATTTGTCATCTACTGGGGGTTTTATGGGCTAATTTAGAGTTTAGCGTCTATTTTAGCTACAAGCTAACATTTTTACCTGATTTAGTTTAATGTGGAATTTTAGGCTATTTTGGAGTTTAGCTTCTATTTTAACAACATACTAACGTTTTTTTGAATAAGTTCGTTTACTGAGGAATTTTAGGCTATTTTGGAGTAATTAAGCAACAAGCGGGCTTTTTTTTTTGTCGGATTTGGCCTCTAATTAGTTTAGTTTGCTAATTAAATGTTAAGCTAATATTTTAGCAGTATGCTAACATTTTTAGCTAATTTCTTATCTACTGGGGGGTTTAAGGATAATTTTGAGTTTAGCTTTTATTTCAGCAACATGCTAACATTTTTGGCTGATTTAATTTACAGAGAAATGTTATGCTCATTTGAAGTTCAGCTAGTAATTAAGCAACGAGCTAGCTTTTTTGCTACTAAAGTTAAAAACGTAAAAAATTCCCTTTTTGAGAGATGCTAGTTTCTTTTATATATGTTTTTGCTTTTGTTCATGCCAAAAAATAGTCATTATTCATATTTATTTAAAAAAAACAAAACAAGAAGGCTATGACCGCAAATCCAAATTTCTTAAAGGCTAACCTAAGTCAATGCAGCTCCTTCTAGGTTTTGATCACTAGAAAACGAGCCCAAATGGTTCTTTTAATGTTAAAGGTTGCCGACTTCTGTACTAGCTGAACTCCAATTTAGCCTAAAATCCACAGTAAACGCTGAATTAGTAAAAAAACGTTAGCCCGTTGCTAAAACACAAGCTGAACTCAAAAGCTAACCTAACAAGCATCAGTAGATCACAAATTAGCCAAAAACGTTAGCATATCGCTATGAGAAATTTCAAAATTTTAAGTAGATTAGCAACAACCCTTAAAATATTTACATTGGCTATATTTTCATCTTTTATAATAATTATTTAAAAACTTTTGGTTTAACCAGATTTTTTTTAGCAACATGCTAACATTTTTGGCTAATCTGCTATTTACTATGAGTTTCAGGTTAGTTTAGATTTTAGCTTTTATTTTAGCAACATGCTAACATTTTTGGCTAATTTGCTATTTACTATGGTTTTCAGGTTAATTTAGAGTTTAGCTTTAATTTTAGCAACATGCTAACATTTTTTAATAACTTGGTTTACTGAGGAAATTTGGGCTATTTTGGATCATAGCTAGTATTTAAACAATGAGCTAGCTTTTTGGCTAATTTGTAATCTACGGAAGTATTTTTAATGCAAATTTAGAGTTTAGCTTCTGTTTTAGCAACAGGCTAACGTTTTTGGCTAATCTGCTATTTACTATGAGTTTCAGGTTAGTTTAGATTTTAGCTTTTATTTTAGCAGCATGCTAACACTTTTGGCTAATTGCTATTTACTATGGTTTTCAGGTTAATTTAGAGTTTAGCTTTAATTTTAGCAAACATGCTAACATTTTTTAATAACTTGGTTTACTGAGGAGATTTGGGCTATTTTGGATCATAGCTAGTATTAAACAAAGAGCTAGCTATTTTTGGCTAATTTGTAATCTACTGAGGTTTTTTTATGCAAATTTAGAGTTTAGCTTCTATTTTAGCAACAGGCTAACGTTTTTTGCTAAATTTGTCATCTACTGGGGTTTTATGGGCTAATTTAGAGTTTAGCGTCTATTTAGCTAAAATGCTAACGTTTTTACCTGATTAGTTTACTGAGGAATTTTAGGCTATTTTGGAGTTTAGCTAGCATTTAAGCAACAAGCTAGCTCTTTTTGGATAATTTGGAGTTGAGCTCAAAATTAAGCAACACACTTTATGAAAAATTAGAAATGTTTAGTGATTTTTAAGCATTTTATCACAAATTTTCAGAAATTTCAACACTCTTTTATAGTTTTTTAGCAATATTTTCGTTTTTTTTAGCAAATGTAACATTTTCAATTAGCTTTTGCACTTTCAACAAATTCCTACAGCAGTTAAAGTAAATTGAATCCTTATTTTTCAGCAAAAAGCTTCAGCATTTTCAGCCACTACTTTCAGCAAAAAGCATTCACACGAGTGTTATTGATGCAACTTTTCTGATCCATTTCCTATTAGGGCTGCCACAAACGATTATTTTAATAGTCGACTAATCACCGATTATTTCTTCCGATTAGTCGACTAATCGGTTCATGGCCAAAGTGGATGTAAAGATGCTGAAGTTGATAACCAGCTAAAATATTAGTTAAATGCCAAATTAGCCAAAAAATAAAAAGAGCCAAAGTTAGCCTAAATAGCTAGCATGCTGCTGAAATATTAGCTAAATTCCACATTAGCCTAAAAAAAAAACGGAAAAATCCTATATTAGCCAAAACAGCTAGCATATAGCTGAAATATAAGCTAAACTCAAAAATTGCCTAAAAAACTTAAGTTAACCAAAATAGCTAGCATGCTGCTGAAATATTAGCTAAACTCCAGATTAGCCTTAAAAAAATGGAAAAATACTATATTAGCTAAAACAGCTAGCATATAGCTGAAATATAAGTTAAACTCAAAAATTGCCTAAAAACGTAAAAAAGCTAAAGTTAGCCGAAATAGCTAGCATGCTGCTGAAATATTAGCTAAACTCCAAAATAGCCTAAAAACCTTAATAAATGCCAAAATATTCCAAAAAGCTAGCAGAATGCTATTATAACTTTCAACTTTACTACAATCTGACTTCATACAATATAAAAGTAACGACTAATCGACTATTAAATTAGTCGTCGATTATTTTAATAGTCGATTAGTCATCGATTAGTCGACTAATCGTGGCAGCCCTATTTCCTATTGGTTATATTTAGATCAATATTTCTAAAACTGTGAAGTTTCTTTATACCAAACATAGAAGCAGTAATTTCTTAAATGAGCTGAACGTTTGATTCCATCTCTGAATGTGTGATTAAGTTTTTACTGAGTTTTTACTTACTTCACACTATAAAAGTTTTTACTAGTTCAGGGAAGAGGATGTAGCAGAAACAGTTCATAACTTCTTTCCTTAAATGATGACTAACGATGGCTGACTGAATGACGACGTCTCAGAGGTCAGACAGGCTTCAGTGACGAAGCTCTCGTTTCAGCTCTTCAGGATTTGTCACTTCAGATCTGTTTCGTGTCTCCGTTCTGACTGATCTCCGTCTGAATTTGTGTTTCCTCTGCTTTTGTGACGAATCCGATCCACAGAAAAAAAGCGGAGGAATCCTGGCAGGATCCGGGCCGGGATCCTGGCAGCAGCTGCAGTTTGTTAGTCTGTGTTTACAGCTCTCCCAACATCGTCTCTGCAGCAGCTGAAAACATTTGGTGCAAACAGCAGTTGACGGGTTTATTGCAGCGGGCGGCGCAGCTGCGGCGCTTCGTCCAGCTGATGCTTCTGAAGAAAAACTGGAGAATTCAGGGATTTATTGAAGCTGGAAAGGATCATCTGGATTTAGGTTCATCAGATCTCTCAGTAGAATCTCTTCATCAGACGTTTGCTCCTCGTTTCTGCTGGGATTTGAAGTTTCTACCTTTATTCAGGATAAAACTTCCTCCTGAACCTGAAGACCTCCATCCACGGCTTCCTGCTGGAGAAACTCCTTTGATTTCCTGCAGAAGACGTTTGGGGCTTCACCACATGTGAAGGGGCGGGGCTCTGGGAAATGTAGTTTTTATGGATTTAAGATAATAAAAATTCTCCAGGTTATTAACTCTGGAAATAAGATTATTGAAAGGAAGATCAGAAGGATCAGATTAAAGGAGATCCGGATCCATAAAGCTACACGTTAAGGACACGCAGATCCTCTGGAACACGTGAAGCGCACACCTCTGCGGTTTCACAGGCGGCGTGTTTGTTTGCAATCAAACTCACGTACTAATTATTCAACAGGAGGACGAGGCGGCTCCGCTTTGATCCCAAATCCAGGATCC